>OZ025242.1:7423320-7808320 GCA_964019155.1 Osedax fenrisi
CACTAGCTGCGACCTTCAACGCTCGTTATCGCGACCTCTATCCGGTAAGATCGACGCCCCCGCCCCTTCATCGCCTACCCCATCCTCTTCCCCCTCCTCCTCCCCGACCTCCTCCTCCTCCTCGTCCTCCTCGTCCTCCTCCTCTGTGACCTCGTCCAAGGTCACCAGCGAATCTAATACCCCCGTCGACGCGGCAACCACTCCGTTTCTGACACCGACGCAGCAAGCTGACGCTAAGAACACCTACGTCATATATCTTAACGGCATGAGAAAGGCTGCCACTAAACATGCTGAGGCCACACCCAACTGTTGGCAGGTTATACCCCTTTACTGCTGTACTACTCAACGCTAACCTTAACCTCTATAACTCTAATGAACGATGAGTTTATGCTTTTCTTAGCTTGTTTTCATAATATTTCACAAATAGTAACTTCTTAAATGTGGATAGCCCCTATCTACCCCTATATAGCCCTTATATAGCCCATATCTAGCCCCTATCTAGCCCCTATCTAGCCCCTATCTAGCTCCTATCTATCCCCTATCTAGCCCCCATCTAGCCCCTATCTATCCTCTATCTTATTCCCTATCTAGCTCCTATCTAGCCCCATCTAGCCCCTATCTAGCCCCTATAAAACCCCCATCTAGCCCCATGCATTTCCTCTACTTTATATGAATCAACAACGTTCACAATAATGAATTATTTACATTTTATTATTTTTAAATTAAATTGTACACTGAATTAAACTTATTATAGTGCCTATTCGATAGTAGTAGCAGTAGTAGTAGCAGTAGTAGTAGTAGTAGTAGTAGTAGTATTAGTAGCAGCAGTGGTAGCAGCAGTGGTAGCAGCAGTGATGAATCACAGTGTGTAATAACATGACCTACTTATTACGTAACGTGTTATTCACATTCACTGTCCTCCTTCGCTTAGATCTGATGGTGATGTATACACTACTACTACTATTACTACGACTATGATGTGATGAATACTACTGCTGCCACCTATTTAGTACAGCGATTCTATTTACTAAATAACACTATTCGTTCTCACCTGTGAATTGCCTAAATCAATATTTCACATTAACCATTGTTATGTATATACATATATTTATATATATATATATATATATATATATATATATATATATATATATACACATACATATACATATATATATATATGTGTGCGTAGATATTTACGTACAATCGTTGCGGTGGTGACATATTTGTTTACCATAGTTACCTTACACACACCCACACACACACACACACACCCACACGTACACAGAACCACGTGAATGTGCTATGCGTTGACATTGGAGAACTAGAGGTCGCCGACATCGAATACAAAAGTTTCATGCAGACCACATCCGATGTTAGTGACATCACAGGGGTATTGCATAACAGGGCAGGTTATGCAATAGTTCATTTATTAAGCATATAATAAGTATAAATACAAAGAAATCAAAAAAATTCAACTATAGTTTTCGTATCTTAGTTATTTATATATATATATTGTTATTGTTATTTTTATTTGGTGGAGTGCTTTCATCCAATCCAGGAACTTAGATGACATTTTCACTTATAACCATATATGGCTCTAATGTCCCTTCGAAGCCGCTCTCATGTTAAGGCATCCATGGTTTTAACGAGAGCCGATCATTTATTTATACACAATTATATAAGATCACTTCTAAATAATATCTTAAGACCCATTTTATAAAATTAATGGTCCGGACGAGGCTCAAACCCGTGTCCTACTGCTTGTGTGTAGGACGTCTTAGCTACTGAGCCACACAGGCAGTTAATATATATAACTGGGTAACTCCGGACCCCTCTTTATTTATATAAATCATCTTGAAATGCATACGTATTAGTAGGAGTATAAAGTAATCGCACACCCGTCAGTTTTGTGATAACCTCTCCAAGCAATGAGTAAAGCATGACCCCAGATCATAGCCTAGCCTAATCACCCTCACTACCCTCACCCTACTACTGTACTACCCTACCACTACCACTGTACTACCCTACCACTACTACTGTACTACCCTACCACTACTACTGTACTACCCCCCACCACTACCACTGTAGATTCGTATGGCTCAGACTGAAACCCTACACGCCCACGGCCACACAACTGCCTCTTGTCTATTAGCGAAGAGTCTCGTGGAACAGATTCTAGCTGACCACACTGGTCAAGTGGATACTACTGGTCCTACTGGTCAAGAACAGGCTACCACTAGCACCACCGCTAGCACCTCCTCCTCCTCACACGACTCTACTACTCCTAATGGTTCTAGCCACGCCCACATCTGCAGTACTACCTACATCTAATATTAGCCACACCCACATCTGCAGCGCTGCCTACTTCTAACATTAGCCACACCCACATCTGCAGCACTACCTACATCTAATATTAGCCACACCCACAGCTGCAGCGCTGCCTACATCTAATATTAGCCACGCCTACAGCTGCAGTACTGCCTACATCTAACATTAGTCACACCCACAGCTGCAGTGCTGCCTACTTCTAAAATTAGCCACACCCACATCTGCAGCACTACCTACATCTAATATTAGCCACACCCACATCTGCAGCACTACCTACATCTAATATTAGCCACACCCACATCTGCAGCACTACCTACTTCTAACATTAGCCACGCCCACATCTGCAGCACTGCCTACATCTAACATTAGCCACACCCACATCTGCAGTACTACCTACATCTAATATTAGCCACACCCACATCTGCAGTACTGCCTACATCTAACATTAGTCACACCCACAGCTGCAGTGCTGCCTACTTCTAAAATTAGCCACACCCACATCTGCAGCACTACCTACATCTAATATTAGCCACACCCACATCTGCAGTACTACCTACATCTAACATTAGCCACACCCACATCTGCAGTACTACCTACATCTAACATTAGCCACGCCTACAGCTGCAGTACTGCCTACATCTAACATTAGCCACACCCACATCTGCAGCGCTGCCTACTTCTAACATTAGCCACACCCACATCTGCAGTACTACCTACATCTAATATTAGCCACACCCACATCTGCAGTACTGCCTACATCTAACATTAGCCACGCCTACAGCTGCAGTACTGCCTACATCTAACATTAGCCACACCCACATCTGCAGCGCTGCCTACATCTAATATTAGCCACGCCTACAGCTGCAGCACTGCCTACATCTAACATTAGTCACACCCACATCTGCAGCACTACCTACATCTAATATTAGCCACACCCACATCTGCAGCACTACCTACATCTAATATTAGCCACGCCCATATCTGCAGCACTACCTACTTCTAACATTAGCCACGCCCACATCTGCAGCACTGCCTACATCTAACATTAGCCACGCCCATATCTGCAGCACTACCTACATCTAACATTAGCCACGCCCATATCTAACATTAGCCACGCCCACATCTGCAGCACTACCTACATCTAACATTAGCCACACCCACATCTAATATTAGCCACGCCCACATCTGCAGCACTACGTATAGGCAAGAAGGCGTTGAACACGAGCCCACACCTCCCCGGGGGGGGTGGAGGGGGCGGGGTCGGTCTTAAATGTTTCGATGACACCCTACTATCGAAGGCTTCGTTCCTATGCAAGGTTCTGCTAGAGGTGCCGGCCTATCACAGTCTAGCGTTCCGTCTCGGCATCTCGGCTCTGGAGACTGCCCGTTCTCCAGCTAATAATAAGTCCATCGAGGTTACAACGTACACCTCGTAATAGGCATTACCTCCTCCCCCTCCTCCTCCTCCTGCTCCTCCTCCTTCTCCCCCTCCTCCTCCTCCTCCTCCTCCTCCTCCTCCTCCCCCTCCCCCTCCCCTCCTCCTCCTCCTCCTTCTCCTCCTCCTCCTCCTCCTCCCCCAACATAACAATTCATGTTCTACTTTTATTTGTATGTATATTTTAAAATAAAACAATTTAACTTTTAAATTACCTTGAATTATATATTATAGTATTCAATCGACCTTACTATTTACTCTCCGAGTTCTTAGATCGGTTGAATTACCCCTTAACTCATTACCATGTGGAAGATAATGATTAGTTCTTGTTTCCTCCACCAGGTGAAGCTATTCTACCAGGAGACGGAGATTGTGAACCTTCTGAAGAAGATAGCCATAGGATCAGTACAACTAGACATCATCAGGGACAGAGCGGAGAAACTACGCTCCTGTACACACAAACTGAAGGGAATAACAATACTGCCTATTTCACTGGCTTCCTTCATCTTCGATTGCTTCAGTCTCAAGGATGATCGTTAGTATCCTGCTCATCCTCCTCTTGCTCCTCCTCTTGCTCCTCCTCCTCTTCCTCCTCCACCTCTTGCTCCTCCTCTTGCTCCTCCTCCTCCTCCTCCTCCTCCTCCTCCTCCTCCTCCTCCTCCTCCTCCTTCTCCTCCTCCTCCTCCTCATCCACCTCCTCATCCACCTCCTCCCCTCCACCTCCTCCTGTTCCTCCTAAACCCTTCCCCTTACAGCTGAGGTCTCAGGGCGTTTCGTTGATGAGCTACCCACTGAAGCAGATGAAACTCTAGGATTTGAAGCTAGTGTGGCTGCATTAGGTTACTATACCCAGAATGCATTATGTTATTATCTTCAGCACGCTTCACGCTTAATATATTAAATACATTTTTATTTTCTTCAGCTTATATCACTTTTTTGTTAAGGGCCGGATTAATTAGACTTAACAGACGTTTACATGGTGAAGATAGCAAATCATGTAATACTAAAAATAGATTATATTGTATACTTCAAAAATATCAACTACTTTTTTTTATATATTATATATCCAATATTTATCTACAAACATAACTATCGAGTATGAGAATTAGATTATTAAAATTATACCAGAAATTGACTAACATAATACCTATTTCTAGAAAAAAAATATGAAGAAATGTCAATAAAATATAAAAAACATTATATATAATTGAATAATGTATTAGTTTTAAATAGTTATATCTGAAAAGTACCATAATATTAATATACTGTACAAATTTCATGTCATTTGAATAATTATTTCTATATTTGAAAGTGGTTCATACATAGATGAAAACAGTTTTTTTTTAATCCGAGATAATATGGTTTTAAAAATTATTTCACTAAAAATATCATAATTTCATGTATACACATGTATATTAACTAATTATATAATTTACTTCATTAGATATAGTTAGTATGTTAGATTATTTATATAATTTGTAATTGATTTATTTAACATTTATAAAGCATTATTTAAATTTTATAATAGATTTATTTATTTTATTCATATATAAATAAAGTATTTATATATTATAATTATATGAACTATTTTACGAGCTCATATTTATAAATGCTTATTTATGGCAATTTTAGGTACTTTTATGCACTGCAATATACCATTTTAAAGGGAATTAATCAAATTTCATGATTATTAGATAAATAATATTTTAATAAATAATATTTTATTTTCACAATCTGCGCCGGCCCTTAAGCAATATAATAATGAAGTTAAACCCCTTTAATTATTTCTTTAACAATATATATATATATATATATATATATATATATATATATATATATATTATATTCAATAGTATTAATATTGAAGTGGATATGAATAAAGTATGTTACTCTAACACTAACCTGGGCAGCAGCATTTCTACTATCACCAGCATAGTACAGATGCTAACAGTGCTAATAGTAGTAATAGTGTATAAGCTGCATACACTGAATACATAGTCACTAGTTTGTGTCACTAGTAGGACGTGTACACATAGTACAGATAGCAGTGCTAGCAGTAGTAGTAGTAGTAGTAGTAGTAGTAGTAGTAGTAGTAGTAGTAGTAGTAGTAGTAGTAGTAGTAGTAGTAGTAGTAGTGGTAGTGGTAGTGGTAGTGGTAGTGGTAGTGGTAGTGGTAGTGGTAGTGGTAGTGGTAGTGGTAGTGGTAGCGGTAGCGGTAGCGGTAGCGGTAGCGGTAGCGGTAGCGGTAGCGGTAGCGGTAGCGGTAGCGGTAGCGGTAGCGGTAGCGGTAGCGGTAGCGGTAGCGGTAGCGGTAGCGGTAGCGGTAGCGGTAGCGGTAGCGGCAGCAGCAGTAGCAGTAGCAGTAGCAGTAGCAGTAGCAGTAGCAGTAGCAGTAGCAGTAGCAGTAGCAGTAGCAGTAGCAGTAGTAGTAGTAGTAGTAGTAGTAGTAGTAGTAGTAGTAGTAGTAGCAGTAGCAGTAGTAGTAGTAGTAGCAGTAGCAGTAGTATTACCTCATAGCTAACCATACTTACGCTACGTTGGCGCCAGGTTTGAAGGCGAACGTTTCCGAAGCCGACCACCCCCTACTGTGCGAGGGTACCCGTCGACAGAGGGGCGAACTAGCCCTCGCCCTACTCCTGCACTACAAAGACTCTCCCGTTCAACTGAATCTCGTAAGTCTGCCTTATTTAATATCTATACGCTTATTTCTAATCACTTCATTACTTTTAGGCACGCCTTATACCTTTATCTCGAATTGTAACGACGTGTTTGTCATTTATTCATTTCGTATTCATTATATACCTTTCGTTTCATTGCGAAGCATTCAAATATGTACATTTTATTGAGTCGATAAACAATTTTAATAATAATAATAAAAATCTAGATATCTGTATGACGCGAAATCATTTATTACTACTTATATAATACCACGCTATGTCTCTAAAAACATTGCCTTTCTCAGTGAGTCACGTTAATCTCCTCATCAACGCTAGTAACCCCCCCATTACCCCCACTCCCCCCCTTCAGATAATGGAAGCCCTACTCGACAAAGACTCCTACTTCAAGAGTTCGTCGGCACCCCCTTCAGCCCCGCTCTTCTCCCAGAAGAACATCGTCAATTGCGCCCAATTCTTCGCGAACATCTCGAACCCGGTCGACTGCGAACAAGTGATGGCCGGTCTGGCGGAGGTCAGCATCAAGGACATAACGACGACCTCCGTGCCTCCCTCTGGTGGCGAGGCTGGCGGCGGTGACCCTATGACCTTTCACTCTAACGATGCCACCTGTAGCAGTACAGCCTCTACTACTACTACTACTACTACTACCAGTACGGCTACTTCTACCAGTGCTGCTGCTGCTGCTGCTGCTGCTAATATTAGGGTAATCTCTCTCACCCTTCTTCACCCCTCTTCACCCTTCTTCACCCTTCATTTAGGGCGTGTTTACATTGTAAATAATATCATCGATAATTTGTGACGATTTTATCGCCACAGATTAGAATCGATGTTATCCTTTTCATTGTAGTGTAGAAATATGTGGAAATATACGATGATTTATCATTGTAGATATTTCCCTGTAAACATGTCCTTAAACATGCCCTTAATCTTACAATTATCACTTTATTTAACTTTATTGCCTGATTGCCTGATGTCAGTGAAACTTTCACACTTTCACAGCCTCAATCCATCGAGTTGAAGCAGCATCCGTGTTGCTCTAAAGATATCGCAAATGAACAAAGGTTTATTCATAAATTATATTATATATTATTATATTATGTTATATTATATAGTAGTATTGTTGTACTATATATTATTATATAATATATCATTATTATTCAATTATATTACATTGTATATTATCATATTATATATATATTACTATCTATTATATATGATTTCAATACTATTACTGGTATATTACCTAGATAACTAGTACTAAATATATGTTTAGCCATGCACTGTATGATTCATACTTAACCCATACTTAACTCATACTTAATCCATATTTAATTCATACTTAACCCATACTTAACCCCTACTTAACCCATACCTAACCCATACTTAACCCATACTTAACCCCTACTTAACCCCTACTTAACCCATACCTAACCCATACTACAGCAGTAATGAAGCCAATAGTGACAAAAATATGAAATCAAGTGGTTAGTCATTGTTCATCATGATTCATACATTAACATTTGCTATACGTTGCAGAGTCTGATGCGTCTTGTCCTATAGAATGTAGTGAATGGAACATGACTACAGACAAATTACCAGGTTTGACCCCATTCCATTATTTTATTCCAAAATATCGGTTAATTTTTTATTATTTCAATATTTATAATATTTCCAACTATAAAATATATATAACCTTTATAAATTCATAGATTATAAAATTAAAATTTTTAATATTGATATTATTGAGTCCCAATCTCCCCATCGGTTCGATGTCACATGATGTCACATGATTACTACGGTGACCTCGAGTGACCTTTACACACCTCCACACTTAGCTGGTCGCGAAGGAAGTGATACAGCAGATAGTCCCGGCTCTGATGATTTTGAATTCATCGCAAACAACGTCACTATATCTCCCTTGGTACTGAACCCCCCTGTTCTTCAGTCTTCTCCCTTCCCTGCCAAGTTTGTACCCATATAGTAGTAGTAGTAGTAGTAGTAGTAGTAGTAGTAGTAGTAGTAGTAGTAGTAGTAGTAGTAGTAGTAGCAGTAGTAGTGGTAGTAGTAGTAGTGGTAGTAATAGTAGTAGTAGTAGTAGTAGTAGTAGTAGTAGCAGTAGTAGTGGTAGTAGTAGTAGTGGTAGTAATAGTAGTAGTAGTAGTAGTAGTAGTAGTTGTAAGATTTATACAAGAAAATATATAAAACACGATTTCGAATGTATAAGAAATCATGTAATTCGATTTTGTACCCAAAAATCAACAGCGCCACCTACATAGGTTACATTTTTAGAACTATTCTCATGTTTTGTTTATGTAAATTTGTATCAAACTTTATATTTTTAAAATGTAAAAATATGGTTTTTAATTATTTTATATATGATGAAAACTAAGTGTTCATTACTAATATATAACAAAGCATTAGGATATTATGGTTTTAAATGCTATACATATCTATGTGGCAAGTAAAAGCTAACTTATATTGCATGTAATTTAAACACGAAATGAAAACATTGTTATAAAATAAAAACTTGCGAACCTAAATCTATTTCAGTGAATTCTACTGCCAGCAGCGGAGGGCTTCACTATTAATAACATTGCGTGTATAGGAAGTGTTATATGTTTGCTTCACAAAGTCTACGGTAATGGTAACAGTAGTAATGTCTCCTCCTCCTCCCCCCTACACAGTATTGCAGTACATGGAGATCTGCGCTTCGATCCTATGCTGTACACGTACGCCCGCAACATGAACACTCACAAGGGCATTAAGTTAGTAATGACCTACACTCTTGACCTTTACACTACATCCCCACTTGACCACTTGACCACTACACTGAGCCTACTTGACCTCTACACACATCCCCACTACACTGAGCCCACTTGACCACTTGACCACTTGACCACCAGGAACATGAAAGGAAGACTCCCCCCTCGTCAGTCTCCCAATATTCCCAACCATCCGAGCGAAGCCTCGTCTCACTTCATGTTTGAACTAGCTAAAGTTAGTGCTGCCACTACACACACACATACACCAGCCTTACCCCCCCACCCTAGTACAGGCATAGCTACAGCATTAGCCCCCCCACCCTAGTACAGGCATAGATACAGCATTAGCCCCCCCTACCCTAGTACAGGCATAGCTACAGCCTTAGCCCCCCCACCCTAGTACAGGCATAGCTACAGCCTTAGCCCCCCTACCCTAGTACAGGCATAGCTACAGCCTTAGCCCCCCCCCACCCTAGTACAGGCATAGCTACAGCCTTAGCCCCCCCTACCCTAGTACAGGCATAGCTACAGCCTTAGCCCCCCCACCCTAGTACAGGCATAGCTACAGCATTAGCCCCCCCACCCTAGTACAGGCATAGCTACATCATTAGCCCCCCCCACCCTAGTACAGGCATAGCTACAGCATTAGCCCCCCTACCCTAGTACAGGCATAGCTACATCATTAGCCCCCCCACCCTAGTACAGGCATAGCTACAGCCTTAGCCCCCCCCTACCCTAGTACAGGCATAGCTACAGCATTAGCCCCCCCACCCTAGTACAGGCATAGCTACATCATTAGCCCCCCCCACCCTAGTACAGGCATAGCTACAGCATTAGCCCCCCCACCCTAGTACAGGCATAGCTACATCATTAGCCCCCCCCACCCTAGTACAGGCATAGCTACAGCCTTAGCCCCCCCACCCTAGTACAGGCATAGCTACAGCCTTAGCCCCCCCACCCTAGTACAGGCATAGCTACAGCCTTAGCCCCCCCCTACCCTAGTACAGGCATAGCTACAGCCTTAGCCCCCCTACCCTAGTACAGGCATAGCTACAGCCTTAGCCCCCCCACCCTAGTACAGGCATAGCTACAGCCTTAGCCCCCCCACCCTAGTACAGGCATAGCTACAGCCTTAGCCCCCCTACCCTAGTACAGGCATAGCTACAGCCTTAGCCCCCCCACCCTAGTACAGGCATAGCTACAGCCTTAGCCCCCCCACCCTAGTACAGGCATAGCTACAGCCTTAGCCCCCCTACCCTAGTACAGGCATAGCTACAGCATTAGCCCCCCCACCCTAGTACAGGCATAGCTACAGCCTTAGCCCCCCCTTAGCTACTAACCCGTACACACACTCCTACAGATGTTGCTAACGAAGGCGGGCGGATCTGCTACGTCCACATTTGTATCTCCTTATATGGTCGACGATAGAGGTATAGAGATAGGCTCTATGCAAACGCATCGAGCCCTGCACCTCTGCGCTTTCAAGGTCATTCCGTAAATCTAACCCAACATCACCATAAACCCCTCCCCATAATGATAGAACCAATAGAAAAAGAGCACACATGCACTGAAATCAACACACACCATAACATACGCAATTTCTTCTGGCGCAAATTATGCCCGCGCATTAATTTGATACATAATTATAATTATGATTCATATTATATGAATCATATATGAATGCATACTTATAAATAGAAATTATAAGAAGGACATACCTCTTTGATTATAGTATATCGTGTATATATGTATATGTAAATATATCTGTATATATTATAAGTACATACGATATCAATATAGTTCCTTACAGCCTATTTAATGTCAAGTATAAATAATATATAATATATGTATGATAATATAACGCAATGATGAGAAAACTGTTATAATAATGGTCTTATAAATTAATTTGTTCTAAATATTTTAGTTTTTAATTTATTCTAAATTAGAATTTACTTAATTATAATGCGATTATATAAGTACATTGGAGTTTTATATAGTTTCTGAAATACTGTTTAATTCCAAGTAGAAGCAACTAGAATATGTATATAGTAATATAACACAACGAAATACGTAAATTATTAAAGTAATGGAAGTAATTATTTTTCTAAAATGAATAACTTTCGATCATATATACATAATATTATTTTTATCTTATATAATTGTGTATAAATAAATGATCGGCTCTCGTTAAAACCATGGATGCCTTAACATGAGAGCGGCTTCGAAGGGACATTAGAGCCATATATGGTTATAAGTGAAAAACTTCATCTAAGTTCCTGGATGGGATGAAAGGACTCCACCAAATAAAAATAACAATAACAATAACAATAACAATATTATCATTTATTAATTATTAATTCTCTATATTCTGATTTTCTTTATAATTAAATCATAAAATTTACACTATTATTAAATATATTTATAATATAAAATAAGACAATTAGCCTATGGGCTGCAACTGCAGTTGTCTATTGAGATGTGTTATCATCCTTTTTTGGCCGAATGTCTGGGTTCTACTCCCCATCATGGAACATTTTTCTATCTTTTTATAATATATAATTATTTGTTTAATATATATAAATATACTATATAAAACTCCAATGTACGTACAAATACTATATTCCAGGGTTGGTCGGTTTTTTTGAATCGGTTTTTTTGGTTCGGTTTTTTTAACGTTTTTTTTGATTTTTTTGGTTTTTTTGGTTTTTTTAACATTATAAAAGCGTTCAATCAAAAATAAGGAATTGATTAGGCAATGATAATGCTGCAAAACTTGTTTTTTTATTTTGAGAATTAAATTGATTATATTTCTATTAGAAATCATCTAATTATTATTATTATTATTATTTTTTAAATTATTATATTGTTACAATTTGTAACTTGTAATTTTATTGCGAGAATTATATTGATTATATTTCTAATTACTGTATTGTTATTTTTTTTAATTATTATTTTGTTACAATTTGTAACTATTTTTTTTATTATATTTTACTTTATTTTTATAATAAATATATTTTAATAAAATAATGTTATTAACATTTAATATTAATAATATATTATTGAAAATTTAATAATATATATATATATATATAATTAATATATATAAATAATATTCATTAGTGTTGTATATTTTATACTTACTCTATATATGTATGTTTTGCACAGACATTTAATAAACGATCTAGGTATATATAATATTTTCTAATTAATAATCTTAACATTTAATTATAAAAAAACCAAAAAAACCGCCAACACTGCTATATTCGCATTATAATTAAGTAAATTCTAATTTAGAATAAAAACTAAAATATTTAGAACAAATTAATTTATAAGACCATTATTATAACAGTTTTCTCATCATTGCGTTATATTATCATACATATATTATATATTATTTATACTTGACATTAAATAGGCTGTAAGGAACTATATTGATATCGTATGTACTTATAATATATACAGATATATTTACATATTCATATATACACGATATACTATAATCAAGGACGTACATAATTGTATCTATTTTAACATATATTTTCTTGCCGACTATTTACTCAGTGTATTTATATTTTCCTTGTTAAATCACTTCCCTCTAACCCCCTAATCATATTTAGGGCTTTACATTCAGGGTGTATATTATGGCGTGTGTACTCTTTTTCGATCTATACTAACCAATATCACACTCCCCCCATCGTAATGGCACCCTAACATACCCCATTATGATAACACCCTTACTCCGCCTCATGATAGCACCCTCACCCCCATCGTAATATCACCCTCACACCCCCCCATCGTAATAGCACCCTCACCCCCCTATCATGATAGCACCCTCACCCTCCCCCCATCGTAATTGCACCCTCACCCCCCCCTATCATGATAGCACCCTCACCCTCCCCCCATCGTAATAGCACCCTCACCCCCCCCCTATCATGATAGCACCCTCACCCTCCCCCCATCGTAATAGCACCCTCACCCCTCCTATCATGATAGCACCCTCACCCTCCCCCCTCAGTATAGCACCCTCACCTCCCCTATACAGATCGGCCTCTACTCCCTCGGCCTACATAACTGCGTATCCACTAATTGGATGTCGAGAACTTATTCTTCCCTCGCCTCATGGATTAACGGTATACCTCCGACCTCTACGACCCTTAACCCCCTTAACCCCGCCCCTCTACAATAGGTCAAGCGTTGGAGATTGGTTCCGCGGCCATAATAGTGCTGATCAACTGCTGGGAGGGGCATCTGACCCCACAGGAAGTGATAACTTTGAGTGACAGCGCGTCCAGAAGCCGTGAGCCCCACACCGTTAACGCTGCGGCCTACCTCGCTCTATCCGCCCTACCCCACGCCCATACCCTGAACCCCGTCGAGATACAGCGAGCCCTAGTACAGTGTCAGGTGATCTCCATGGAGTTGTTGCAGTCCGCTTGTATCATCATAGAATACGCCGGTAAAACGGGCAACGTTTACCCAGAGGTTAGAGGTGAACTCGTGTAGTAGTAGTAGTGTTGTATATCTGTGTTGTGTGGTGCTAAACGCTTATAGTATGATATAGATATATATATATGGATAACACAGAGATTCCAGGTTCAAGGTTTATTAGTACAATGGAAGGTAATGTGTTGTATCGGGAAAACAAGGAGTGCGGATACTGACCTGGGTGTAGAAACCCGGGGGTTCTTAAAAAGGGGGTCTTATAGGGAGCCTGGAACGCACGATTATACGATAGATGACATATTAGGGAATCATAGAGGAATGCGCGCGACTTCGATTATGTAATATCGCCAGTGCTCACATTCCAGAGAAGCGTGCGTTGTCTATAACAACTCGTGGAATTAAACCAGCGTGGTAGGGACATTCGTATATGTGTCTATATATGGGCACATAGTATATATGTTGAAATATGGATATCTACGTGTATGCAATACTACGTAGTATTATAACGTGATATGAATATATATGTATATAGGGGTATATGCATATATATATATATATATGTGTATATATATATATATATATGTGTATATATAATTGTGTATGCGTGTATACAGACAGTGTATGTGCATTGGTAATATATATATAACAGTAGTATAGCTAGAGGTCACCTTGACAGGTTCTGTTTGATATCGCTAAGAGATGGTACGGGCTACAGAAACGTGACAAACAAGCTGACCTATCATCAACAAGTAAACATCATTACCAGCCCGGCTCATCCGGTACCCCGCCTCACGCCTCCGTCTATAATACATACATCGTTAGTATCACCACTACCACTACTACCACCATCACCACTACCACTACCACCATCGCTATATTCATCACCATCACCACCATCACCACCACCATCACTATCACCATAATCATCATCACCACCACTACCATCACTATCACTATCACTATCACCATCATCATTACCACCATCATTATCACCATTATCACTACCATCATTGCTATATTCATCATCGTTGCCACCATCATCGCTATATTCACTACCACCTCCCACTACCTCCTACAACTTCCCCCTACCACTACCTCCCACTACCACCCCACACAGAATTCCTCATGTCAAACCCCGGGTCAGATGTCCTGCGCCCTACTAACGGGGTTCACCGACAGAAGAAAGTGTTCCACATCGCCGCCCGGCACAGTTCTACAACTAAACCCCGCCGCCCATCAAGCCTACCCCCCGCCCCAACCCCAACAAGCTCTTTACCCCGCCACCTTCCTTCAGACCCCCATACCCCTATTACACGGACATCTGTCAGCCCCGCACACCTACCACAACTTTCAGACCCATCTGCCCATGTACGATCAGAGCTTCTTCAACAATGTTCAGTCGAGTTAGTAGTAGACATCATCGTTAAGTCACCGATGTCTACATAACATAAACATATGTTTATATATATATATAAATATAAATATAAATTTATATAAAATCTGCAGTATTCTCATTAAAGTTTAGATAATATTATATTATATTTATTTCTTATTTTGATTTTAGAATTTATTAACCAACTATGCTATATGCTCTAGTTAATATATGTTTATTTGTACTAGTTTATTACTTTTCTTGAAACACTAAATAACACTTAAATTAGGATTAAATTACACTATTCACTTTTTTAATGAATTATTTAATATAAAATATATAAATAATTAAAAAATTTAATTATTAAATTATTAAATATAAAGTGATTTTAAAGATATATCAAATATAGCTCTATTGCGTAAGCTCTAGTATTTATATATCACCTGAGAAAATGCAGAACTGTGATACACTTAGTGACATAACGACATACTATCAACAAGATTTGCCTGTGTGGGCGTGGATGATAGCTCTACCGCAGCATTAACGAGCATTTCAAATACTTTGAGAATGTAGTGATTCACTTATTTTCAATAATTTATAAAATAGTGACTTATCTATCTTTATCTTGTATCATCAGCATATCTCTAGTGTTCGTATATGTTCACCCGTGATATCATAATTAGGCGTGAGAACAATGCGTTACCTCGTTTAGTCCTGTGACGATATCTTCGTAGGGAGGAGTGCACGATAATCTCTTAACGATCAACAGTACTAGTTAAGAGATTGGGTAGACCCGTCTAGCTTTAGTTGTAACACCTGATAGATGATCATCACAATGATGTAAACTACAAGCTTCTGGTGTAAAGTTAAGGCCATACTTCACTCGCAACACCTAATAACACCTAACAAATATGTTATACGTTTGATACGTAAAAAGCGCTGAATTAGTAATATAATAAAAAGTAATGTAGCCCGCCCATCTCTTTACTACTGATGACTCATGATGACTCAGTCATCTCTGATTGTACCTCAAGACAACTAGCGATAACAGCATGATGATATACCCTACAGATGCCGTGAGAAACCCTAGGAACGGGTACCCTGCGAATATCTTCTACAACCAGACTGTGGTAGCCCCGCCTCCCCTGTATCAGCACCACCCTCAACCTCCCCCCTATAGGTCTCCTCACATCGCCCTACCTCTAGCACCGGTTAGTTATTAGAGCACCGCTACTACCGCCTGACTACTACTACTACTACTACTGCTACTACCTGACTACTACTACTACTACTACTACTACTACTACTACTACTACTACTACTACTACTACTACTACTACTACTACTACTACTACTACTACTACTACTACTACTACTACTACTACTACTACTACTACTACTACTACTACTACTACTACTACTACTACTACTACTACTACTACTACTACTACTACTACTACTACTACTACTACTACTACTACTACTACTACTACTACTACTACTACTACTACTACTACTACTACTACTACTACTACTACTACTACTACTACTACTACTACTACTACTACTACTACTACTACTACTACTACTACTACTACTACTACTACTACTACTACTACTACTACTACTACTACTACTACTACTACTACTACTACTACTACTACTACTACTACTACTACTACTACTACTACTACTACTACTACTACTACTACTACTACTACTACTACTACTACTACTACTACTACTACTACTACTACTACTACTACTACTACTACTACTACTACTACTACTACTACTACTACTACTACTACTACTACTACTACTACTACTACTACTACTACTACTACTACTACTACTACTACTACTACTACTACTACTACTACTACTACTACTACTACTACTACTACTACTACTACTACTACTACTACTACTACTACTACTACTACTACTACTACTACTACTACTACTACTACTACTACTACTACTACTACTACTACTACTACTACTACTACTACTACTACTACTACTACTACTACTACTACTACTACTACTACTACTACTACTACTACTACTACTACTACTACTACTACTACTACTACTATTACTACTACTATTACTATTACTATTACTACTACTACTACTACTACTACTACTACCGCCTGACTACCACCACTACTACTACTACCAGACTACTACTACTACTACTACTACTACTACTACTACTACTACTACTACTACTACTACTACTACTACTATTGCCACTACTACAACTACTACTACTACTACTACTACCACTACTGCCACTACTACTGCCACCACTACAACTACCCCTCCCCACTAGATGCACCAGACCAGACCTATGAGCGTAACCTCCCAGAACACGTGTTCCATGTCCCCCTGTTCCTCGACCTCCAGCCAGACGAGTAAACCCTCCTCTTCTTCCCTGCCCTCCTCATCCCCATCAACCTCCGCCTCCTCCTCATCATCCTCTGCCGCCGCCCCGTCGACCTCAGTGACCTCTAAGAATGAGATCTACCTGTCGCAAGCCTATCGTGTAGCGATGCTCGCCATGGACACTCTACTGCGCAGGATTCACGATGATCGGCCGACCTCTAAGTTCACAAGGTCGAATCCTCACGATAAGGACATACGATGGACGCTGAACGTAGCGCAACTCATGGGTTCGTTAGACGTACGCGCCCATTATCCGCACCACACCACTATCTTACAACATACACTTCTCGATAACTTTACCTTATATTGTATTTAAGGGGATAGGTATCATTGTATCTAATAATGTGATCTAATACGTATGTTATGTTAAGGGGATGCGTGTGACATTTGTGAGTTTACACTGTACATTGTACAGTTTACATTGTACACTGTACATGTAAAAGATAGAGAAAAGGGCTATTTTTTAAAGGTTATAAACTTTTTCATTTATGATGATTTTTTATAATTTTTTTTGTATATATCAATAATAGTTAGTTACATTATATTTACTATTGACTATTTTATAGTATATATATTTGTATAAAGTGTTCCTATTAATACATGTTTTTAATACCTTCTAAATATTTATTTGATTTCGAATAAATTGCATGGGTGCATATCGAAATACAAATAATTGCTTACATCTGATTCTCCTACCCGTATTACTATGAACACATTCATGAATAAGTAAAATTGATTTATTATTCGTATTTAGTGATCAATATTACATACTTTATCGAGTAAAGAGAGTAGTTATATTACTATTGTGTTACTATATATAGATGGCTAATTTTACGTGCTTTAATTTACGTAATATTAATATTAATATTAATAATGGTAGTTAATATACTATAGTATAGCGACGTCTCATTAAATAAGTAAGGTATTTGTATCGGGTAATATTGATATTAATGAGATGTGAATACATACATTTATTGTAAACAGTTTTATAATGATGTTTAGTTTGCGATGTTTATATAAATCTGTATTTTCATGAATGTAACTATAGTTACAGTTTGGAGTGAGGAACAGTAATCTATGTGTGAGATACAATGAAATTAACTAGTTTTTTAGTAGGAGATACAGTAAAATATATATATATATATATTACTGATTGATATTTTGGGTTTGTTTAATTTCATTGGTTTAGTTTTGTGTTACTGATTTTTTAGCTGCATTATATCCCTAAGTAAGCTTTTAAAGGCACGTATTTGTCATAATTTATTATTTAGTAACTGAATGAATGCAACTACAAATGAATAAATGTTATCAAATTAATAAAATATATACCTATCGGATAACGAAATAACGGATAATCTATCACCCGGGTATAGCCAGATTGATCCATTCTAAATAATGTGTATTCAATTATATTATGATTAATATAATATTATATTATTTAATCTCTATTTAAAAATTAGTTTTTGCATTGATTTATATATAAAATTCATAGTACTCTGAAATTGTTCTCTTTACCCTGATGCAATACAATATAACCAGTCAGTCGTTGCTTGTAATAGAATTAATCTCTTAGAAAATAATAAAAATATAAAATTATAGATACAGGAATATACATATATAGATATTGGTTATTTTTATTTATAAAAATATATATAATTATTACATTAATATATAATATATATATCGAGTTACAATAAATAAATATTATATATATATATTTATTTCTATAATAACTAGAATATAAATAGAATAAATTATATAAAAGTTATATGCCAATCGATGATTTACTGCTATTTTATACGATTATTATCTACTGGTAAATAATAAATAAAATAATATATACGTTTGAAATAATATTGTAACTAGGGGTAAAGCATGAGTAGTTATATTTATATTTTATTACCTACTCATATTTATATTGCTAATAAATAAGTAATTTTTATATATTAAAAGTTTTTATAGTTTTAAAATCCTAGAAATATTAAGTAATATATTTAATTTCATTACACTAGCTATTTTACTATACAATATCTTGAATACAATAAAATATGACCGAAAAAATATTTTTATAAATATATTTTATATAACAAATTTAAAATATATATTATATAGATATATAATAATCAATGAAAACTGAATATTTTTATATCTTTTCATTTAACTTTCTAATTTCTTAACATTTAATTTCGTTACTCATTACATGTTATTTGATATCGGATAACGAAATAACGGATAATCTATCACCCGGGTATAGCCAGATTGATCCATTCTAAATAATGTGTATTCAATTATATTATGATTAATATAATATTATATTATTTAATCTCTATTTAAAAATTAGTTTTTGCATTGATTTATATATAAAATTCATAGTACTCTGAAATTGTTCTCTTTACCCTGATGCAATACAATATAACCAGTCAGTCGTTGCTTGTAATAGAATTAATCTCTTAGAAAATAATAAAAATATAAAATTATAGATACAGGAATATACATATATAGATATTGGTTATTTTTATTTATAAAAATATATATAATTATTACATTAATATATAATATATATATCGAGTTACAATAAATAAATATTATATATATATATTTATTTCTATAATAACTAGAATATAAATAGAATAAATTATATAAAAGTTATATGCCAATCGATGATTTACTGCTAAAAAAATATTTTTATAAATATATTTTATATAACAAATTTAAAATATATATTATATAGATATATAATAATCAATGAAAACTGAATATTTTTATATCTTTTCATTTAACTTTCTAATTTCTTAACTTTTAATTTCGTTACTCATTACATGTTTAATTTTAGTTATTTAATTTATTAAAGGGAAACTCTTTACCACTAAATATTATAGATAATCTAATCTCATAAGTGAGGTTTTGTTTCATTTCGAATAGAAGAATTTGTTTTAAAATCATTGTAAATAGATGAATTTATTTTAAAATCATTGTAAAATTGCATAAAATATAAACTATTAACTATAACCTCTAAACCATACGACTTCTAATTTCCATATTCATTAACTTTTATCTCTTTTATCTTCAATAAACTATTATTATCTACTTTTTATTGGAAACTATTTCCATCAATACATCTTAAATAATGTCTTTTATTATTATACCCTGTATGATCAAACATATTTGATTTATATTATAAGTATATTAAGCAATAGATTCATATTTTCAAAAGTACCTATATAACATCTTCTATATAGTATTTATAAACTCTGAAAATGTTATAAAGATTTATCGAACGTTTGAAACCAAACATTGTTAATAATGTAAACCTAATGCGAGATATAAACTTGTAAAGTGTTGTGTGTAACTAATATTATATAATAATAAGTGTACTTGAGTTTGTTTATAACGCGTTTATAAAACACTTGTAATTATTTATAAATGCATCATTTTAAAGATAATTAATTATATTTTAATATTTTAAAGTAAAATAATTTTTGAAAAAAACCAAATTTAAAGGCCTTTCCCCACATATCAACAACATCGACGACATAAACAATAACGTTGATGCCGTATTTGATTGACAGGCGCCAGTTACGTGCTGCAGTTCTGCACGGTGGCAGCTCACGTCTGCATATCTCCGTTCCTGCTCTACGAGCTGGCGGTAGACAGTGCCGTCTACATGTCTAGTCTCAGCCCAGTGTCCACTACCTATCAGATTCAAGTGCATCAGCACCCGCAGATTATGTCCTTGTTGCAGAGATGCATGCAGATGTTAGTCTCGTCAAACCCCGCCCCCCATACTCTCTCTCTATCAACTCACTCACACCCATACACCTATATATATAGTATATTTTCATTGTGGATTCGATGGCTCCCAGTTACTAACCATTATACTTTTGTATGTTGTAGTACCGTCACATTAACTTCCTCACTAAATGCCTATCTATTAATATATTACTACCTCCGAAACTATATCTCTCCCCTATCCTCTCACAACCTCACCTATATTTCACCCCAACATATTCATTCCCTAACTCTCTCTCTCTCCATATCTCACTCCCCCTCATATATTTCACAGTGAAAACTCTGAGACTAGTAAGGCCTCTGGTTCGCTTAGGGTTTATACTGTTATACATGCTTACACCACCACCACCCGCTGCTGCTGCTATGTTAAGCTTGCGTAAAACAAGTAATCCTTACTCTTCCGTCATTGTTTGCTATACGCTGCTGTACATCATCAATTAATACTATAATTATTTAGTTTTCTTATGTCTATTAATGTCTGTATATAATTTGATTATCAAAATTTCGCGCAATTTTTTATTCACTAATTTTGTATTGCTAAATAAGAATATTTATTTTCCCATTGTTTATTAAGAGCTGTGTATTTTTGTTTTGCTTTTGAAATTGTATTTATTTATTATTAATTTTATTTATTAATTTATGTGCGTCATTATTTAGAATATATTAGTATAATATTTTAAAATTATTACTTATTAATAATAAATTATACATATACAAATAATATATAAATAATATTAAATTATTAGATAACTCATTTATTAGTAGTATAATTTATTTTATTCCAATATTTTATTGTTATTACTGAATTAAGAATATGTATTTATTAATTTTTTTAAAATAGTTTAAATTATATATTTTTCTTTGGGTAACAATATATAAATTAAATATAGATTAATTGATAATATAAAACATAATTTATATCTAATGATGTGTGTGTAAAATGCGTGTTCATCAAAATTCACACCAGTTTATAAATATGTTATGCACCGAATACTAAAGCAGGATGTTTACTCTATGATTAATACCTGCAGGTTTAGATCATCAGCCTATCAGAGAATGAATCACCTGCCACTGCCTGAATACGATGACTACATACAGCTGATACTGAGCGCTCGAACGGCCTTCTATTTGACCCCTAATGGACCTCTACAGTTCAACGAGTTCATTAATGGGCTGCGTCGGTCCAAAGACTGCAGTAAAACGCTGTATCAGCGAATCATGTCGGCACTGCAACAGCCACCTGTTTTGAATCAGCCCCACTAATGGGTCCTACCCACTAATGGGCCCCTCCCCCCACCACCTACTACTACCACCATAACTCTATAAGATTAATGAATTGAATGTTATTATTGATCTCTATCTATCTATCGGTTTGTATTGAATATGGCCCCAGTTTGTTTAGTTTATGACATGAGGTTAAATTAACAATTCTGGTTTCGATATTAGACATACGCTTAGTATATAACATATAATATACACTGCATGTGCATTTTCCATATAAGTTATCAATATATTAGTTGTTATTATAATATTAAACTATATATCGATGAATGTAAAATATTTTAAATTTGAACTTCGCAATCATAATCAAAACAAATAGGGGCCATATTCGATATTAACCTATCTATCTATATATATATATATATATATATATATATATATACTATACACTATATGCATTATATGTATATTTTAAAAACTATGTATGTCTTCAATAAATATTTTATTAATTAAAATTTAATAACTTTACAATGATACACTTGAGCAATCAGAAGCTATGTAAAGTTTGATTCAAACAGAGTTGACAAAGGTCAACATAACTACAATAATAATAGAGTAAACGACGTGATAATGTGAGATGTGTAGGCGATCAATTGCCTGGGAAATATAATTGATGAGTGAGCATTGATACTATCGAAGGAATCTGTAAATAGAGGTCATTAATTAAAATGAAATCATGCAAGTTATATATATTAATCAAGGCTTTAACTTAAGTTTGTGTTACTTTTAATTCATTTACATTATGCAAACAAAATATATAATATATATATATATATATATATATATATCTAATTATGTCACACTGCTCTATTTTGAGGAATTTTACAATTTATAGCATTATTTATTTATATTTTCCAATGATGGACAAATAAATGCTGACAAATCTCGAATTAGTATTGAATTCGAATAAAGTTAATTTATAATATTTGTTATTATATGTAATATTATTTATTAATTGTTATAAAATCTTATTAATTAATAAATATTGAAATATGAAATTATTATAATTAAATATATATTTATATTCCATTTTTTTCTTCAGATTAATATATACTAATCAAAATAAATATAATTTGTAATAGACAAATTTTAATATACTATCACATTTTTATTTTTTAAAAACATGCATATATTTATTTTATACCACAGTATTATTTATAATTAATAGTTCTTAAAGGTTAATAATACAATTGTTGATAGATGATTCAAATGATTTAAAATATTTTAGATTTGAAAAATATTGGTAAACTAGCCTGTTTCTTGCGGTTCATGCTCTCCCTATTAGAATTAGACTCAAAGCTATAGGCCACTTGTTTATTGACTCTAGTCAACAGGTCCATAATCTCTAGTCTCCTTCCATGTTCCTGGAATACGTTCACCAAAGCCTGTACAAACCACGACCCCTGTGCAGAGTTTCTCCATGCGTAGTAACCTAGTAGCATAGTAATCGTGTGATTAATGCTGGCCATATGGCGGCAAAGATAACGAGAGAGAGATATGGTAATGAGGTCAATCTATTAATAGACACTATTAATACCTGCTACAGTGGAGTATGCGTACAGGAAATCAGCCTCTACAGGTATACGACGGGGTTTAAGTTGGGTACCACCGGAAGCATCCGAAGTAGTTGCCCCTACATCCAGGGTGTTACCTCGACAGGCCTACAATGGGGGTGGGGGGGTCATTAGAACCACATCGGTCAATGATCGCGTCGATGAGTCTACCTGTATTATGAAGATCTTGGGTTTACCAATCAGAGTAGAACATTGGTCCCCTTTAAATGGGGCAGTCAAGTCCTCGAGGTCAATCTGTCCGTCTGTCCCGTACACGACACCAGTGTCACCGTGCGAGAGGATCGCGCACATGAAACAATCCGCATCGCTGTGATCTTCTTGGGCGGCTGAAGATGGAGTTGGTAAAGGTGGTAGTGAAGGTCGCGGGGGGAGGGGTCAACAACTAACCTCTACGCAGGATTCTCAGCATGTCGGTGGCTCTCTTGTTACGTTCCACTTGAATGGTGAACCCGAATGACTTAAACAGATAGCCTAGGTTACGTTCATCCTCGTCTGTTCCGGTTCTTTCTCCCATACCTTAGCAAAAGGTGTATGATAATAGACTACTACTACTACTTGTATAGATGATACTGATGTTACTAGGTTACGTTCATCCTCGTCAGTTCCGCTTCTTTCTCCCATACCTTAGCAATAGGTGTATGATAATAGACTACTACTACTACTTGTATAGATGATACTGATGTTACTAGGGGGTTAATACGGTATCAATAATGAACGGGGACTGATAACTCTGGGGTAATACGTGTCCACATTATAAAAAGTAGTAATTATGTATAAATTCATTAGATATGTATATATATAATATATGTAATTAAATATATTTATCAGTGTTCCATAGGTTATTACCGCCTATGGTAATAACCGGTAATAACCTGTCCGGTAAAAACAGGTTTTTACCATGGTAAAAACCTAGTGTTGTCTATATAATTAAATATAATATTATCTATATTATATTAAACCTACTAGTGTCTATATATTTACAATTATATATTATTTATAGATTTTATATTTAATAGATAATATACAATTATAAAGTTAAATAATACTACATTAAAATTAATATTATAAGATTTTTTATATTAAAAAAAAAACTTTATTAATTTTGACTCTATGTAAAGAAAACATTTTTAAAATAAATAATTTGATATTGAAATAAATGATTAAATAAGTCAATATATATATATATATATATAAAATATTGAATATAATAATATATTTATTTTTGCATTAGTAAAAGGAAAGCCCATTCACACCAAATAAAGCGAGCGATTTTTCACCGATATGCGCAGTAACGAAATCGCCGAGAAATAGTTAAATATTTAGAGATATCTCGAAATGATGAATAGTGATATTGTCACGATATCGATGATATATTGGTGATATATCGGTAGGGGTGTAGCTAAGAGAGAGAGAAAAACCGTACGATATTGGTGAAAAATCGGCCAACTTTTTCGGTGTGACAGGGACTTAATATTGTTAAAAATAATATATATATTAAACAATAGAACTAATAATATTTTCATTGAGAAATTATTTGAATATATTCATTATTTGATTTTATACCATGATATTTAATTAAATATATCTATATATATTGTTAATTATATATATATATATATATATATATATATATATATATATATATATATATATATATATATATATATATATATATATATATATATATATATAAATACTGAATAGAATATTTATTTTTATATATATGAAATTAAATATAGTTTTTACAAATATTTTTTACAATACTGTATAACTATTTAGTAATATTTTCATTGTGTAATTTTATGAATATATAACACAGTATGATTTTATTTCATTTATAAAATATATCCAATTACATCAACTTGTTAATTTTACAATATAAGGGTGGCAGACCTCAAAATCCAGTTGGATTTAAAATAATAAATGTACTATAAATGGCATAATAAAGCAGACAAATGTTGACAAATTTTCAAATAAATCTGCTAGATTAATTAGCCATAACATTTATATATAAATGAATCAATATTACTTTAAATTTCAATATACATTTTTTTTAAAGGTATTATATTTTATGAGTACTAGGTTTTTACCGGTAATTACCGGTTATTACCGGTTTTTACCGTAAATTAACATGGTAAAGATAGGTTTTTACCGAAAATAATGGAACCCTGATATTTATACTAAATAAAAAGTTATTTAATTTATGTTAAAGAATTCTATGCCTAAAGCAAACTAATGTTCATAAGATCTATACCCTAAAGGAATAGTTATTTAATACATATATATGTATGTGTGTACATATACATAGGTATATAGAATCTGTAGTTATGATTAATACGAATAGCCTCCACTGATTTCACTAATGAGAGCATCTCTGCATTACCTATGTTACCTATTAAAGAGTGGACATACTTGAGGACACACTACCAATGTAGCTATGTAACTACTGTCCAGCTACAAGTATCCTCGGTTCTAACCTGTACTGGCATCGAATGTTTTATTGTTGATGATGATAAACTTGCCCCTCCTCCTGTGATTCATGTTGTACTTGTTGTCTACTTGTTGGTCACCTGAAGGTCGTACGCTTCTGTAGTGTGTGTGGGGGTGTACAATCAGTGGTGATAGTGTATCGACTGGGCGCAGGAATGATTTCTTGTTCGGGGGGTGATATAGTTGATATGGTTTATAAACACTTCATTGGTACTAAATTGTATTCTATATATATTGTTATTATTATTATTGTAACACCTTTTAATATAATATATATTAACAATAGCACATGATTGTATATAATTACAAATGTTGTAATGATATTGGAGGGGAGGCCCCCCACCCCACCCCTTATTACTACCCCTCCCCTCACCCCTTATTACTACCCCTCCCCTCACCCCTTATTGCTAACCCTCCCCCATATGTCTGCCAGCAACTTGTATTACCTAGTAAGCATAAATAGCAACTGTGTCATAAAACTAATTATTCAAACATTGGCAGTGGTAAATCTATTGTATATATTATTAATTAGATCTAAAGTTATATAATTGTATTATAGTGGAGGTATATTGTACAAGGTGAGCTAGTGTAATACAACTACTCATTTGTTATGTAATAGTAAATAAATTGAAATCCATATGGCAGTATTATAGGCATAGTGGGTTACCATACTTTTAATAATAGTGTAACTATTTAAATTCATAAGCAGGAGTATGCTTTTGTGTGTGTGTGTTAGTGTGTGTGTGTATGTGTGTGAGTTAATGAGTGTGTGTGTGCTGTTACATAATAGCTTATGATACAGATAAATAATCAATAATTAAGGTAACCAGGTGTGGCAGATTAAGCATAAGTATGCATACATTGTATATACATTGTGCATACATTGTATATACATTGTGCATACATTGTATATAGTTAGTAGTATTGGCTTAGGAATGTATTGTATTCCATTGAAAGGCACTCTGTGTACACAAAGAGAAGATTTAGTGTGATCCATACAAAGTGTGAGCAGAATTATCTGTTTCCAGTGGTGTTCACATGACTAGCTAGCTTACAGAGATCAGTGATATAGTCACATGACTGTATAGGTTAATTATAGAGTAGTCACATGACTCTGATAGATTCAGTTACAAGAAATAATGGTAGTATTTTTTATTTTTAAAAATAAATCTAAAAAAAAATATATATTTATTTGTTTTGTATTATAATGTATAATATATATATATATATATATATATATAATTTTATATTGAAAGATGTCAAATTGTGCAATCTGGTTACTAGGGTTATAGGATTATTGTATAATATTAATAACAACCACACAGACTTAAGAACAATATCAATAACAATAAACTTAGATTATATCTGTGTTAAATACTAAACTACATGTTATTGATGATAGATATATTACATAATATTATGTAAATATATATGTGATGTATGTAATTATTGGGTTGATATGTAGATGATACATGATATGCTGTATTTAATTGTAATTATTAAGTTTATGATTCATATATATTTCTAATAATTTGGTAGATCATAGTTTTAGATTGAAATGTACATATTAAAATTGTATTTATTTATAATATAAATATCATATGTATGTATGTATAATATGCTGAGTGTGCACATTTGTAACATTCACAAGAAGAAATACATAATAATAAATTACTTTTTTGAATATTAATATATAAATCATATCTGTTTTAATGAATGTATATAGCTGTATGATAATATATACATATAAATAAGTGATTCATTGATTGTAATTTACTTTAAAAGATTTTGCTTCTATAATTACAAATGGGGTAATAAGCCTAAATCTGATAATAATAATAATGATAATAATAATAACAACAATAACATCTATCATGTTGAAGGGATGGCATTACCTAATAATAGTTTACTAGCACACATACAATAAACAAACTCTCTATAGGTTTGTTTACATATAATGTAAACAAACCTATAGAACCTAAAGAAAAGTAGCTATGATGCTATTCTATTAGGTAATATTTGTATAATACTTATGCAATATTTGTATTAATGTGTACAATAATTTACCCTAATACAGGGACACTAATGACCCTAATGTGTACACTAATGTACCCTATTGTGTACACTAACGTACCCTAATGTGTACACTAACGTACCCTATTGTGTACACTAACGATGGTGTATTGCGTGCTCCCCCAAAGAATCCACCACTTCCATCCATTTCATCAGCTCCATTGTTTCCATTGTCTCCATTGTCTCCCTTATTGCCCACCCCCTTATCCACCACCCCATTGTCTGCCATCTCTGTATCTGCCTGTATCTCCTTATCTACAGTTTCGTTATTGTCAGACATCCTACATGAAATGGTGATGATGATTAAGATGATGATGATAATGGTGATGATGATTAAGATGATGATGATAATGGTGATGGTGAAGTATGCATGCATACAAAATAGAATTGAACTCTACATTGATGATATTCACATCAACACACACACACACACAAGTTCTATAAAGCGCAGTAGAGCTAGAGAACACAGTAGCAACTATTGATATAGTGTGACATGTTGACTTAGACACGTGAGGAATGCTAGTCTAATTACCTAGGTTAGCTAGGTGCACCCTTACCCACCCACCCATATGTAGCTGTACTATAGCCTACTATTGTATTGTAGAGGTCGGTGTGGAGGGCTGGCAGCTAGCACACATTCACACACACACACTGTACAACTAGCACACTCACACACACACACACACACAGCAGCTATCTAACGAGACGTGTAGCACGAGCACGAAGGTAATAAAACTGTGGAGGCTTGTGTGAGGCTTGCGTCATTAGTGTGTTCTGTATTCACTAGTGGTATGCGTGTATGTATGCGTGTATGAATGTGTGTATGTGTATGTGTGTGTGTGTAATCGTATGTATAAAATGTAATAATCTCTATTTTCGAGTAAATCACTATATAATCACTAATGTAATTTTATTATATAAATCATTTTGTTTGCAAATTTTAATCATCATAATTATAGGTGTCATTATATTTACATATATATATTTATTATTCATAAGATATATCATAAAAATAAGTTAAAATATGATTAGAAAGAGATATAAGTATAGCATAGCTACATGATCACAAAGCTGCCTCTAGTAGTAGTAGTATTGTATCTTATACGTGTTTGTGTGTGAACAAGGGCTTAATATTGCAATGAAATATGTAATGCACATGAATACATTTAGTCATTACAATATAGTGAATTACCTACTGGAGCTTAGTTTTTTTATAATTTTAGGAAATATTTTTTATTTTATACATCAGATAAAATTTGATTTTAATAATATGGAATATTATTTTCAAATATGTGGAAAAAAATAAAAGTTTTGATACAACCAATTTATAGAAATTTAGATACAATATATTTAAATCAATATTAATTCATTGCGTATTATTCTGCTATTATATCAAATATTATCTTAGCGACAGCAATTGATAAGGTTCCATCTAAAGCTTCTTTCACACCAAATATAACAGTTATTTATCGTCGAACTTCAAAATTGGACAGTTACGGTATGAATAGCTAAAATTACTGACCAATATCGGGCAGGTGGAAGCATAAGACGTGCGTTTATATATATTACCTATTATCAAATATCAATCTTTGACTGTCCGATATCTAGTAAATGGTTTAAAATGAATGATTTGAAAGTGTATACCTGGCAGCTGTTTTATTGGTGTGAAATCAGCTTTATATTGAAACCCTCTGGGAGAAATGAATACACATATTATCTACAATAGAAACAGGAAAAACTAATTCTTCTAATAAATAATCATTACATAGAGTATAATATATTAAAATAGATAATTATCAGACATTTGGTAAGTGCCAATATTGATTATAGTTCATTACATTTAGGAAGCTTTGACTTCTAATAGTAAACATATTTTAACAAATAAATTAATTTTATTGACTTATTTACAAATCATTAATATATTATTTTATTAAAATACAAATATTAATTAGTAGAAATTAAATAACAGCTAAAAAAGTGTGATTAATTATAATTAGTGATAATCTAAGTAAGATATAGCATGTGTTAATGTGTATGTAAGATATAGGGGGGGTTAATGTGTAAGTAAGATATAGGGTGGGTTAATGTATATGTAAGATATAGCGGGTGCATAGGCCTAATGGGGGTCAATGGTGGTAAGACCCATACCCCCCCCGTATGCGTGTGAAACCTCGTACAAGGCAATAAGGTGTATCTGCATTACAGTCTACTATACACATGATCGTACTGTTACGTATGATATAACAGTGCGTGACTAATGTTTATATCAATTATAAATAAATCTGTATACGAAATATAATACGTATTTAAATAAAGCTTACTTCAAATATGAAATAATTCCGTATAATTAATAGAGTTTATTTTAAATATTTATTTTAGGAACAACCATGCTTGTATCTATTTAGGTGAAACACATTTTAATGCTGAATAGTTTGAAATATAAGTGGAAATTCTATCGTTTTAAATAATTTCTATATCGAATTGTCAAAGTATTGTTACATAATACCTTAGATTTGTATTTTACAATAAATTACTATAAAGCTATGTATAATACTTTAGAATATTACAAAATATGTATAATTTTACATTGAAAATGGATCTCTTGATTTATAATATTTATCGAATATGACTGTATATTTATAAAATAGTTCTAATTATAAAATAATAAAACACACTATAAATTAACTATTAATTGTATTCAAAAATATACATAACTTTTCATTTATAATAGTAATATAGTTTTCAAATTGACGCGTAAACAAATAAAAACTAAAAATAGAATTCAAATAAATAGTTATCGGTGGGTATAGGTGACGCATTTTTTCATTATTTTCACAAATTCATTAGAGTGACATATATTTGCTTATATCGCAAATAATTTCTTATAAACATCGCCAATATCACAATATATTAATAAACACCTATAATGAAATACTAAGGTATTTGTAATACAGTATGACTCATACTACTATATTGTATATTGTTATTGTTATTTTGGTGGATGGTCCCATCCAGAAACTTAGATGAAGTTTTCACTTATAACCAAATGGCTCTAATTTCCCTTCGAAGTCGTATATATGCATGTATATATACTATTTAATATATATATATATATTAATTAGCATACATTGGGAATTAGATTATCTTTAATGCGTTCGTATATTTATAATTATATAATAAATATGTAAATTGGAGCTAATAGACGCTATAAGACGGATCATTATCTGACATCGTCTAATTTCCATTTTTGTTAAAATATGCATATAGACTATGTAACTTCATTTGCCAAATGATTTGGCTACAAATAATGATTCGCTTATAACATTTACAATTCGCATATGATAATCATAATGATTGTAATGGAACACGTTCATAACCGGCGCCAAAAATCTATGATTAATACTTTATTCAATATCGGTGCGCGCGCTTTCGCAATTGAGAATCCCGCCTCTAGATATAGACGTGTCATAATATATATATAGTATTTTACCTAGATCGTTATTGCTATATCTAGCCTAAGGTAAACTATAAACCTATGATTCCATATATAACTATAGTCATAATTCCTTTGTTAAAAAACTCGTGAATAAATGTGTGTTTGTGTGTCACACTGTGTGTGTGTATGTGTGTGTGTGTATGTGTGTGTGTGTGTATATAAAGTACGTATCTCTCTCAATATATATACGTTTCAACTCCGAAAGCGTGAGCTGCGATATCGAATAAACTATTAGTCATATATTTTTGGCGCCGGTTATGAACCACAACCATTGTAATCCATACATACCGAGTATGATACTCCGTAACATTATTATAATAATTATAATAATGATTATAATTATTATACATATTATATGGGAAGACAAATGTGTAGGCGTAACCAAAGCCGCTCACAATCATATAATTATTATATGATTGTGAGCGGCTTTGGTTACGCCTACACATTTGTCTTCCCATATAATATGTATAATAATTATAATAATAAATAATTATTAATTAAATTAATATATACTATATATTATATAATATAGTATATATTAGTATAATTATTATAATAATATATAATATTATATTATATTAAATATAATTATTATATTTAATATAATATAATTATTATAATATTATAATAATATACGCACTTGTTCAATAAGCTATTGTGAACTGAATGGATATAGTATCATCTCATACTTAGTATGATACTAATAATAAGATATATAATGTAATATACCTTTAAAATATATAATATAGTGGTGCAATATGTATGAACTAACCTTTGTATTACTTGTGAGTGTGACAAATAATTTATAATAAATTCGAATATAAATAATCAATCAATTTCCTTGTTTACCCAACGGTTATTTACAAATATATTAAACTTTAACCTCTTAATAATTATCAAAGATTTTCCCCTTAATTATCAGGGATTTTCCGATGCATCGAAAATCATTGTTAATAGATGCAAAGATTTCATGGGTATAAATATTTTTCCTAGCCTTGATTTCAAAGATTTTGCGATGATTCGTAACAAGACCTCCTATAACCTCAGAGGTTATAGGAGGTCTTGTTCGTAATTTACCTCGAGGTTATAGGATGTCTTGATTATAAAGTCCTTAAAATAAAAGTCCCTATGATATAGTTTATATAATTGGATTAATTTAAATATATCTGTTTACGTAATTATGTTAACCGTTTTAATAAAATTGAACAGGTGTTACTCTAAATATATGATGACATTGACCTTGTTTAATATATTAATTTGTTGTACAACTTACGATATTTTTAAGGTATTTAAAGTGGTTGAAAATGATATTTATTTCTAACAAATATTCTCTTTTAATTCTATTAATGAGGAATAAAATAAATATCATTTTGAACCACTTTAACTGCAGTTTGTTCCAATATTATTAGTTAGCAGTACGCTGCTTTTAGAAGAATTATATAGTGATTTAATACATTGAATTATATAATTGACTATTCCTAAAGAAGACATCACGTGCCATAAACCCTCTTTCATACTCTATCAAAGGCTTTCTTGTAGTCAATGAAATTATAATAAACTTGACGTTGTTGATCGATGTGTTTTTTCCATTATTAGTCTGCAGTTAAGAATTTGTTAAGTTATGCTTCTATTTTTTCTAAAACCGGCTTGTTCTTCCGCTAGAATATATTCGGCTTGTGGAAGTAATCTGTTCAATATAATTCTCAGGAGAATTTTGCTTGTATGGCTGATAAGACTTATAGTACGATAGTTTGAGCATTTTTTGAGATCTCATTTCTTTGTAATAGGGATGATTAGAGAGTTTGACCATAAATCTGGCCACTGGTTGGTGGACCATACTTTCTGACAACGCTTTGTGATTATATCATTTAACGCTTCACCTCCTCCTTTTAATAGCTCGCTTGGTACATTGTCAATTCCTGGTGACTTGCCATTTTTTAGACTTTTTATGGCGTGTATCACTTCTGACTTCAGTATTGGTAGTGGATGTTCATTATATTCACGGATATTATTTGTTTCTACTTTGGCTCGGTCGGTTTTTTTGGGTAGTTATATAAATCTTTGCAATATTCTGTCCATCTATCCAATTTTGCAGTATCGTCTTCTAATGGTATACCGTTAGCATCTTCAATATTTTATATTTTCCTATTTGTTGGATTAGTGATTGCTTTTATATTATTATAAGCTATCTTGCTATAGCAATTTACTTCGTATTATTACTATCAAAAAATTAAGAAGAAGCATGAAAGAAAATATAATGAATTAAAAAAGAGGTGTGCATATATGCACACCTCTTTTTTAATTCATAATCAATTTGATTACATTGTGATTTCAGCCATTCATCTTTTTTATCTTTCATGCTTCTTCTTAATTTTTTGATAGTAATAATACGAAGTAAATAACCTAATTAACTCATAATTGGGCATTTTATTTAACATTCTATTAGTCTGTTAGGTGGTCTAACTTCCCTACCAGATCTCGTTATCACTACCTCTTTCTCAACAGGAATTAATTCAATAATGTTTCTTCTAACGATAGATCGATCAGTTTCTACTATATATGTCCTATCGTTGTCATTATATTTCTTTAATAAGGTTCCCATCCTATCTAAATCCTTTATATATACATTCTCTCCTTCGTCTATGAACTTATTCTGCTTCGAGAACTTATTATTATGATATATTTTCTTGTCTATTTTTCTTTTCTGCATCTGTTTTCTGTAAAATTCATGGTTTTCTTTGGTAAGTATTTGATCTTGTTGGAAATCGAGTAATGTAGTACTTAATTTTCAATTCATTAACAATTCTCCCGGTGAAATTCCAAATGATAATGGTGTTGTTCGATGACTTAACAATCCTTAATATGGATCGTTAGATTTTTCCATTATGTTCTTCAATGTTTGGATGGCTATTTCGGCCACTGAATTTCCTCTAGGGTATTTAGGAGAAGACGTAATTTGCTTAAATTTATATTTTCTAGAAAATTCTTTAAACTCGTCCGAAGTATATTGTCTTACGTTGTCCGAAATTACGTTTTCCGGTATTCCGTGTCTTGCGAATATAGATGTGATAGAATTAATAACAGTTATTGATCTTTCATCCCGGATTAACACTGTTTCGATATATCTTGAATAATAATCGACAACAACTATGTATTTAGACTGATTATACTGATATATAGGTATGTTCCTAGTGTTTCCCAAGGTTTGCTTGGAACTGGAACTAATTTAATAGGCTCTCGGTATGTATTGTTACTTACTCTGCATTGATTACAATATCTTTTCTCTCAAGGTCTCTCGATATCCCAAATCAGTGAACGCTATTTTTAGCCCTTTCGAGACAGTTGGTAATGCCCAGATGACCAGTATGAATATCTTCAATCATCTCGTTTCTATTTATTTCAGGTATAACTGCACGATTTTGATACGTTAAAAATCCTTTATTTATTGATAAGTATTGTTGATTATTATAGTACTTTTCGGTATCTTTCTTCGAATACCAGTAAACTCGGACCAGGTAAACTCGGACCACTTTTGAGGTAAACTCGGACCACTTTTAAAGTAAACTCGGACCCTTTTTAAAAACATAAAGTAAACTCGGACCACTTTTAAAATAACTATATTTTGTATATTTCTATAATATAATATGCTTTAACTTACTTCCACCTTATATAATTATTTATATCTGTTAAATAAATTATAAAAAGAGTCATTTAATATGATATTTTTTTGGAATTATATACTTAAATAGGTAAACATTTAATTTGAACTCGCACCACTTTTGAAGTAAACTCGGACCACTTGTGAAGTAAACTCGGACCACTTATTAAAATAACTTATATATTGTATACTTCTATCTTAATAAATATAGCTTCTATCGTGGGTCTCGTCGGTGATATACATAGGGCTAGAGAGAAATTTCTCTCTAGCTCTGTGGTGATATACGACAATTTAAATTATGTTAAGTTATTAAATGTTATTAAAGTTATTAAATGATAAATTATGTATGTGTAGTAATATCGAAATACTCGCAATATCAACCTTTGACATTTTAAGTAGTTCTATTGGAATTGTTAATAATAATATATATTATTTGTAATTATATATATATATATATATATATATATATATATATATATATATATATATATATATATAATGTCTTTAATAATTAAATAAAAATGTAAATATAATTATATATACACCTACAGTGAAATTATACTTTTAACTTATAAGTTAAGTCATATTATATGTTAGAAATATACAATATATAGTTTATACGGTTGGTCCGAATCTTCTTTATGTTTTTAATAAATGGTCCGAGTTTACTTAAAAGTGGTGCGAGTTCAAATTAAATGTTTACCTATTTAAATATATAATTCCACAAAAATATCATATTAAATGACTCTTTTTATAATTTATTTAACAGATATAATATAATTATATAAGGTGGAAGGTAAGTTAAAGCATATTATATTATAGAAATATACAAAATATAGTTATTTTAATAAGTGGTCCGAGTTTACTTTATGTTTTTAAAAAGTGGTCCGATTTTACTTTAAAAGTGGTCCGAGTTTACTTCACAAGTGGTCCGAGTTTACCTGGTCCGAGTTTACCTGGTCAGAGTTTACCTGGTCCGAGTTTACTGGTACTCCTTTCTTCTAGCTGTTTTTATTTGTCCATCCTTGATTAATATATTTTTTGATTCTCATGATTTCAGTATCTTATTCTTGCATGTTTTTATCCTATTTATTTTTGCTGATTATCCTGGTAGAAATGAGTGGCTTACCATTTATTCGATTGCTTTTCGAAGTGCATAATCTAATATCACAAACAAATAAGCAAGGTGCTAGAGTATCCGCTTGTATTACAACTGCTACTATATCGAACTCTTCATATACACCATATGGCGTGCATACTTTTGCTCTAATACTTTAGCCTCTATGTATATAATCAAAAAATGGCAACAATGGCAACATAATAGAAGCATAATAGCATTACAAATTAATAGCAGCATAATATACTTTTAATGGCAGCATAATAGCAGCATAATAGCACAATGTAAACATTTGAGTCTATTATTTATGCTATTATGCTGATATTACTATTAACTGGGAAGCATGGATTTAGATAATTCTACGATAATTATAGCGTATCTTAGTATACTATATATATTTATATTTTATATAATATATATATATATATATTACTTTTATAAGTGTATGACACCTATATTATACAGATAGGTTACCTACCTATGATAAGTATCGACTTGTATTATAAACTTAATTTTAAATCATTGTAATTCGTTATATTTTCGTAACTTCGTTTTTTATTTAATTTTGTTTTTTATTTGTACAAATATTTTACGAATCAAACTTTCGGAAAATCTTTGATTTGTATTATCAAAGACGCCTATAATCACCATGTTTTTATCATCGACTTGTATTGCCCAATACAGGTCAATGGTTTTTATGTAGACGATACAAATATATCATAATAATAGTGGTATGTGGTCAACACACTGTGGTGTCAATACCTCCTATAACCTCTGGTTATACGAGGTCATAGCCTATGACTCATAGGAGGTCATAGAAGGTATTGGTTAGTATGTATAGTATTTAGAGTTTTGTAAATAATGTTCAAAGATAAACGCATATATGCATATACCTTATATTTAGGACATATAACGATGAGGCTAATTTTGATTTTGTGATTGAACTTGTAATCGAGTGGAACGTTACGAAAGAGAAGCCGAGAACACCGATATATAATTGTAAAGATTAGTTATAAGTTATAACTTATAACTTAGTTGCCCATATATGGACATAATCTTCAGATAATTGTATAACTAGGCTATGTAAGACGTTCTATATATGAATTATAAATTACTTACTTATAACCTATATATAGTCTATATTGAATGTTTATTTAGACACTTAAATAAATCATAAATGATTTCTCAAAGGTGTATATAATAGAATACAAATAATAAAAGTAGGTAAACAATAAATACCAATAATAATAATACAATAAAATTGAATAAGCCGTACGGAAATTAATTAATAAAATAATAATGACAAACAATATTAATAATTCAGGTTACCACCTGAGATCAATTGTTGTATATATTTCATGAATGTTTTATGCGATTTTATGGATCTAATATAGGGCGGGAGTGAATTCCATAGCTTAGGACCAATATAACTCAGTGCCCGAGTATTCATTTTTGAGGGACGTAGAATAGGGGTAGATAGAAGGTGAGATGCATGGTTTCTAAGTGATGGAAGGGGAGCTCTTTGTACTAGAAGCAGAAATATATGAAGGGCAATTTGAAGAGTATATTGAGGAATGAACAATAGATAATATGCGATAAGCAGAGCGTTTGTTAAATGTGAACCATGGAGATATGTGTTGGTATGAGGAAGTAGAGGAATGATCTCGAATACGTAGGTTATATGTTGTACGGATTGATGAACGAATAACTCGATTTAAGGGAGAGATAGATGATAATGGAATATTTATAAGGATTGAGGAACAGTAATCTATGCGTGAGAGTACAAGGGAATTAACTAGAGTTTTAGTAAGAGATACAGTAATTGATTTTCGTATTTTTCTAATTCTAAATAGATGATAATTTGCAGATTTAGTGATGGCAGTAATATGAGGAATGAAGGAAAGTGTAGAATCAAAAAGTACACCTAAGTTAGATGCAGTAGGAGAAGGAGATATTACAATATTATCAATAAGAAAAGGAGGGAAGTAAGTTGGTGATGGAGAAAGATTCAACAATGTAGTTTTGGAAGTATTAAGGAGAAGATTATTAGAAATAAGCCATTCTTTAATGTCATTAGCACAATTAGAGAGTTGATTATTGAGACCTGGTGATGAATTAGTTGGAAGAAACATATATAGTTGTATGTCATCTGCATAAAGATGGTAATATATATTTGGATATTTAGATATTATGGATGGTAATGGGTATAAATAAATTGAGAAAAGTGAAGGACCGAGTACTGATCCCTGGGGAACACCATATTTCATAGGAGAAGGGGAAGAAAAAGAATTATATATTTTTACACTGCTACTACGGTCAAATAGATATGAAGTAAACCATGAGAGGGCAAGGTCTCTAACTCCAAGCAGGTGTAGACGGGACAGTAGAATTTTGTGATCAAGCGTATCGAAAGCACTGGATATGTCCAGCATTACTAGTTGACAGCAGTTTTTAGTATTAAGGGTAGAAGTGATTACATCAATTACGTTTAGTAGTGCTGTTTCTGTGGAGTGTCCTCGGCGAAAGCCACTTTGTTGAGGAATATGGAGATTATTGGCGGTTAAATATGAGATTAGTTGACGAGAGACAACTCTTTCCAAAATTTTACTCACCAAAGGTAGCTGAGAAATTGGGCGATAATTGAGAAGTGAATCAGGATCGAGTGAAGGTTTTTTAAGAATGGGAGTGATTATTGCTTGTTTAAAAATTGAAGGGACAGTACCGGAATTTAGGGAATATGAGATGATGTTACAGATAGTTGGACATAGATAATCGGAGTAAAGTTTAAAAATAGATAGTGGAACAGGATCGGAGGGAGATATCGAAGAGGATGCATTTAGTAGTTTAGATATGAGAGATATATGTGGCGGACGAAAAAAACTTAAGAAAACAGATATAGGTGGGGTAACTATGATTGAAGGATAATTGGCAGTAAGTGTATGGTTATTGATCTTTATTATGATGGAGTCAATCTTATTAGAAAATGTTTTGGAGAAAAGACAGCTTAATTGTAATGGAGAAATGTTAATTATAGATGGTAGTAATGCTGGTTTTGGGGGAGATAACAACTTATTAGCTAGTCTGAAAAGTCGTCGGTTATCAGAAGCAAGATCATTTATAACCTGAGTGTAATAGCTAGATTTGGCATAGGAAATTGCTAACTTGTAGATCTTACGTTGCTCAATGAATGAAGCTCTAGAAGATGAAGATCTCAAGGATATGTATGTTCTTTCAGATTTACGAAGTGATCGTTTCAAGGACATGAGGTGGGAAGTAAACCATGGGGTATCAGGATGTAGAGTTACTGATATAGTTTTTGAAGGCGCATGTTTATCGAGAAGATGGGATAGTATGGAATTTAATACAACTGGAGAATAACAGTAGTCACCTAAAGCAGAATGTAAGTCAGCTAAGAATATCATGGAATTAATTTTCTTAATGGGTCTGTATGTAATACGTGTTTTCTGAGTAAGAGTGATAGTAAAGTTAGTTTTGAATGAGATAAGGAAGTGATCGGAAAGTAGATCAAGCCTAGAAATATTACTCACCACGAGTTTAGAATGGAGAGAACTGGAGAATACAAGATCAATAATATTGCCATTTATATGAGTTGGGAAATTGACATATTGTGATAGGGATAATGAATGTGTTAAATTAGTGAACATAATATGTGGATTTGAGGTAGCATTAAAATGATAGTTGAAATCACCAAGTATAATAGGGTGGTATGTGGGTGAACTAATGAGATCAGTAGCAAGATCGTTAAACTCACTTAGAAAGGAAGCGAATTCTGGTTTTGGCGGTCTATAAATGACAGTAATGGATATAGATTTGTGTTTTTGGGTGAATGATATGGTTAAGCAGTCAGAGTAGGAGAAGTTATGGGATATGGATATACATGGTAAAGGTAGAGAAGTTTTTACGAGGAAGCCAACCCCACCACCACGACCTGATAATCGTGGCGATAAGATTAATGTATAACCAAAATTGTGAAATAGGGCAAATATGTCGGAATCATCTTGAGAGATCCATGTTTCCGTTAAAGCAATAATACTGAAATTGCACTTTTTAAGGAATGGTAATAAGAGTGAGGCATTGGAACGAAGAGAACGAATATTTATTAGGGAAATGTGTTCAGATAGTCATGCAGATTTAGTTAGAGAGGGTGTAGATATATGATTAGATTTTAGTGAATCAACAACTGGGACATTTGTGATGGTGGAATTATTTAAATCAATAGATGGAGTTGATATTACAGGAATATAAGGGGAGTTGGAATTTTCAGAAGGATTATTAGGTGTGGGGTCTGAATTAGTATTAATGGAGAGATTACTAAATGAGGGAACGGAAGATTTAAATTTAAGGTAGGAAGATTCCCAGTGAATAAGGAGAGTTGGAGGTATGGTAATAGGTGGAAGAGACCAGTCAATATAATTATATATAAGTCGTAATTCAAATGACTTTGTATATGTATTAAATATGGGTTTAGTATGTATAGGGGTTAGTTTTAATATATATGCATGATAAAGGATTTTACCTAATAAACGGGTTTTATAAGGTAGGGAATTTCGTATATATAGGTGTGAGAATCGGGGATTAAATTTAGTAGATCTAAATCTACTGAAAAACATGTCACAAAATGATTTACTAGAGAATTGGATGATTGCATTGTTATGTTTAAATTTGACTATAGAAATAGATATTTTAGGCAGTAGCATATGTATAAGGATTGATGAAATGAATTCAGTATTCATATCAGAGGTTTTTAAATGTTCAATGACAAGTGAATTGTTACGAATGATATTATTTAGTTGACGTTTACGAGGTATATGAAGAGTATAGGGTGTGGTAGAATTAGGAGGTACATGGTGGACGATAGGAGCTTTAATAGGGATAGGAGAGGAAGATGATATAATAGCAGATGCATACGATTTATGATAAGGGAAAGGTGATGGGATATTAGCGGTTATGAAGGATGGGGGGAAAGTTTTAAGTTCCATAAGTTTGGGAATTCTTAATTCGGCAGGTATAGGAGGTCGGATGGGGGGATTATTACGATGTATAGGAGTAGGGGTAACTAGAGGAGAGGAGAATGTAGTAGATGTATTTGATGAGTTGTTTAGGAGGCAAGAGGGACATGTAAATGTGAAATTAGGGGAAGAAAAAATGGCAAGGGCATATGATGGAGGGGGACTATTGATATGAGTCCAAGATTTGGATATAATTGATGCTGGGAAGAGGCATACATGGTGGTAGAATGATTTACACGAGCTACATGGTAGGTCAGAGCTAGAAGCAGGTTCATTGCAATAATGACATACAACTGCCATTATATATACACTTGCTAGCTAATAGATGAACTCGAGTAACGTAATATATATAGGTATTATATAATAATGTAGTAAGCAGTGAAATGAAGTCGACTCCACGTATATGATAGATTCTCCGGTATGGTGGAAACTCTTCGTGCGGGTAGATTCTACGGATATGCGACCGATTCTTCAGTACAGGACCAGTACCTCGAAAGATTAAGGACAATGAGGGCAGCGAATAGAACACGTGAGTAGTTACATAACCTCAGTGAAAAAGGGTAGTCCAGCTACCCTATATAATATAGATCATCTATCGTAGAGGTGTACGGCGTACACTGTACGCCGTACACTGTACGGATGTCCGTGTATCATAATATCGAATGGCTATTTACAAATGTGGACATAGGCTATATAAGTTCGTAATATTTGTAGTGTAACTTTTCGACTGCGGCGTCTGAATGAATCCCCATAAAAAAGTAACTATAAATGTATTTATATCGTAATAAATTTAAAGATTTTACCTTATAAGGTATAAGATATAAGAAGCTATAGCTTCTAGATATAACAGTGGATCTCTGAAGTGTGTACGACGTATCCGCAGGTACTCAAGGTACTCAGCTCCCATTGACCCGTCTCGGATTACGATATACCTAGGTGGGAGACATACTTGTAGACCTATTTGAAATGGTTTCATCTGGTACGTGTATTTATCGTAATGATGAGTTTTTCTTTGATAAATAGTTGTTTTCCTATATTTTGTCATTCATCCTCAAAACCTACAATCATATTAACATAAACGTAGTAATATCGTAGCTAGGTCAGCTCAACTATGTATGGTAGTATCTTCTTTTGAAAAGGATGTGATAAAGTTAATATATGAACTTGACAAATTTAAAATGTTGCTAATATTGCATCATCTGCAATATATCTTTAGAAAATTGGCTGAAAGATGTGTGAAAAAAAGGTAATTAATATATATATTTATTTATAAAGATTATTTAAAGATATATGAATAACATGTTTTCTTCGCTTAAAATGTAGTATGCATACTTATGCATACTTATAAGTATATATACTGTAGTATGCTATTTAAAATATAAATGCGTTCCTTATATGTTTAAGGGGGTACCCCACTACCAGTATTTCCGGAAATGTTTACTATAAAGTAATTGTCTAGCAAGTTAACTACAATTGTAGTAGGATATACCCTAAACCTTACTCTCCGGCAACTTGAGGAAATATAGTAACTTTAAAGGGAGTATCCCACTACAACTTGCTAGAAAATCACTATTGAACAAACATTTCCGGATATTATTTCCGGAAATACTGGTAGTGGGTAATACTACTAGTAAGGTAAAAAAATAAGGGTTAATAATATGAAACATACTACCCGAGGAAAAAGTTTATGATTTCTACATACACCTACTCGTGGTACACCATTATTAAGTAATTTTTTAGATGAATATTCATTATTAATTTTTATAGAAAAATATCTATTTTGAAGATACGATATAAACCATAATAAAACATTATCAGATAACCCAGTCATTTTAAAGCGATATATTAGTAAATCATGTTTAATTGTATTAAAAGCTGATGATAAATCAAGAAGTAATAATTGTATATTTTTGTTATGATCTAAAGTCCATATAATATAATCAGTGAGAGAAATTAAAGTAGTTTCTGTACTATGAAATTTTCTAAACCCACTCAGTTTTGGATCAAGAATATTAAAATGTAATAAATAATTATTTAAATGCTTGGCCACAATTTTAATATCTATAATTTTATTAATAAAGTATAATTGTGATATTGGTCTATAATTGGTTAATATTTCTTTATCGATATTATATTTTTTTAGAAGTGGTATAAATACTTCATGCTTTAAAATATCAGGTATTTTCCCAGTTCTAAGAGAACTGTTAACAACCGTGGATATAAAAGGTGTTAGAAAAGAAGCCATATTATTAAATAAGGAATTAGGAAGAGGATCAAGAAGAGATGAAGATTTTAAAGTGATGATTAAATTATATATGTCAACATTTGAAACTAAACAAAAAGAATGAACATTGTTATCAGAAGAATACTTCTCAAAAGTTAGATCATATAATGTATCTAAAACTAAAAACTTATTGGAAATGGTGGAGCAGATATAAGATAACGTATTGATATAAAAATCAGAAAAAAATATTGTACAGATCCTTATCAGTATGTGTTGGTAAAGATTTAGGAGAACCATTATTGTATAGAGAATTAACAAATGATAAATTTGTATAGTATCATGTCTGCAATTTAATACTTTATCCTGAAATAAACTGGTTTTAGGAGATAATAGTGATTTCCTATAATTCGCATACCCTTAAATTCACCAAAATTTATAGAATTATGTTCATGTAGATATCTTTTCTCCAGTTTTCTTAAATTTCTTTACAAATTATATAATTTAGAATTATACCAAGGAGAAGATGGAAGAGGAAACCTTTTTGTTTTTTTTAAAGGAGCAAAAGTATCCAAAACCTTTGATAATGTATCATTAAAATCCATTAAAATAACTAATATCTATATTATAAAATGATATATATCCGGATATAACTGAAGAAAATAAATCTAAATCAATTGATTTACATTTAAGATTATAAAAAATAGGAAACATACTACCTGAGAAAAATTTATATTTTCTACATACACTTACTAGGACACCTATAGTTGATTTAGTAGATGTTTTGAATGTTATTCTATATATATATGTATATATATCAGATAACGTAATTTCATTGCAATGAAACTATGGTTTCTACTCTTATGGAATGTGAAATCATTATATAGAGTTTATTCTTAAACAAATGGGTTTAATAAGTTCATTCTATTTATTTAGAACAACATATTTCACATTCTTGCTATGAATATAATGAAAGTTATGAATATATATATGTAGGTGGTTTAGTAGTAGTTATATTAATATATTTATAATGAATCTTCTTAACTTAACTTAACTAAATATACTAGTCTATAGGAGTACCAGTAAACTCGGACAAGGTAAACTCGGACCACTTTTGAAATAAACTAGGAACACTTTTGAAGAAAACTCGGACCACTTTTATGCTTTAACCCATATTATAGAAGTATACTATATATAGTTATTTTAAACCGGTCCGAATCTTCTTCAAAAGTGGTCCACATTTTATTTCAAAATTGGTCCGAGTTTACTGGTATTCGTCTAGAGAAGATTCGTTCATCCATATCTCCTCCTTACGTTTATGAGGCGATGTCCTATCGCCTTAATAGAATATATCTAGATCGCCTCAATAGAGTATGTCCCTTATATAATGTATAGTACAACTTATTAACACACTATAGTGTGATACCCCCTTTACGCGATTTTAAAATCATGTTACTTATATGGTACGCGAGAGGATACTTATAATAATAATTTTTTTAAATTTAACAATAACATATATAAAGATATACTATTTTCCATACATTTTAAATTTATTATTAAATTATTTTCAAAATTATTATCAATATTTGTTGGTATGTATCGAATATGGTCCCATTTGTTTTGATTATAAAATATGGATATGTGGAGAGCTCAGTTTCCTCTGGATACTCGGCCCACATTTCTTCATCTTTATCCGAAGCGATAAATGATGAACTGATATATCAGTATATATGCCATATATGGAGATGATAATTCCAATCCACCGGCTCCCCAGGTTGCGGATAGGGGAATGGCCATTAGATATAATGGTTAGCTGCGAATAATCAATAAGCTGTGCCGGAAAAAAATCCGCAAGGCATAATACCTGTTTAGCCACCCGAGCAGGGTTACGCAAATGTGTGTGGAGTAGCGACCGCATATTTTATCTAGCTACTTAAAGCAAAACATGACAAAACAATCTACATCATATCCATCCCGCATCGCTCGTCACGCGGAACAAGGAGCGCGTCCTGCAATCTCATCTTTGGTTGCAGTCGAAAAGTCAGCGACTGAGAATAAGAAAAATAAATATAAAAATAAAAAACCCGAACTTATAAATAATAATACGAAGACCATGATAATCACATTACACACTCAAACACTGCAAACAATATGGAAAATACCAGAATTAATAGACTCAGCAGTAATAACAGGTCAAGATGTAGTATGTATACAAGAATACTGGTTCATACACGAAGATACTCTAATAAAAGAACATACATTTGACATATGGAAACTTATAACCTGCTGGGCATGGAGGAACAACCGTAATGCTGCCACAGTAGGTATTGGAATCATCATGAGCTTAAAAGCTTATAATACAATAACAATAGTTGAAAAGATAACTTCACGAATAATGACGATACAATTCCATGGTAACCCACATACTACAATAATATCATGTTACAGCCCAACGATCGTTTGACACATTCGAATGTCAGTGATGAAATAGAGACCTGAGATTTCTATACAGATCTCACAGCAATAACGAGACAGGTACCTAAACATAACCTACTTTTAATCGCTGGTAATTTTAACGCTCATCTCGGTCAAGATGACGGTTTCAAATACTCTTTTCACGAGACCACAAATCGAAATGGCATTATGCTTAAAAATGTTCTACACGAAAATAAATATATATGCTTAAACACGCAATACCAGAAAAATCAGGTCAAACCTGGTTGAAACAACTGAAACCAGGTCAAACAAATTGATTTCATAATCATTAACTCAAAGTGGGAAAATAGTGCAAAGAACGCAAGAGCATATAATTCATTCATCAGTTTAGCCATGGATCATCGTATTGTATCAGCAAACATAAAGCTGAGTCTTAGAAAAAATATCAAAAAAGAAATTAAAACCAAGCTATACGAATGGTCGTCCTTAAAATATGATGCTAAATAAAAAACATTTTCATTACCGAAGTGAAAATAGATATTCAGCTCTAACTCTTCAAGACGAATCAACAACAACATTATTATCTGCTAACTCAAGATATGCAAATTTAGTATTAGCGTGTAAAGAAATTTCTGGCAAAGTCATCCCTTTAAAACATAAACAAAAGAAACGCAACCCCTTGGAAACGCATGAAGTATGTGAAAACCGTGCATCTCTACAACAAGATGCACAATTAAAAGACAACCAGCCAACGACCGAAAATATTATAAATTGTGTACAAGCTCAGAATATGCTTGTAAATTCCTACGAAGAAGAAAATACACTATATATTCAGAACATAATAAACGAAATTAATAATGCAGTAAGCAATACAAAATCGGCGTTAGAATGGAAAGAAGTAGGTAACGAATCCAGAAGTGGCATAATCACTTTATAGAGCTCCTTTGATCAACAATAGATCAACCAAACTCTAACATCAATGGACATACTGAATCTGAATACACACCACAAATGCTTGACATAGAGACAGGTCTATTCAAACCGGAAGAACTATTAAAAGCAATAAAAAGTGTACAAAACGGCAAGGCTACCGGACTAGATGAAATACTTGTCGAGGTATGGAAACTAAATGAATTACAGGACTTCCTGCTTGAATCGTATAATAATGTATACATGCAAAAACCAATAGATAGCTGGACAAAAGGATGCATACTACCATTCCCGAAAAAATGAGATATATCATTAACAACAAACTACAGGGGAATCACGTTAACAACAATAGCTGCCAAGATATTTAATCTGATGCTACTAAACAGAATCCGTCCGCATGTCGATCCTTTATTAAGGAAAAACTAAAACGGGTTTCGAACAAATAGGTCGACATCAGAACAGTTTATAACAGTTCGTCGTATCCTTGAGGGAGTTAAATCCAAAAACCTACCGCTAACTCTATTTTTCATAGATTTCTCTAAAGCCTTTGACTCTATAAATCGCAAAGAGATGAATCATATCTTAATCAAGTATGGAATTCCAGAAGAAATCACTAATGCAATAATGATGCTATATAAAAAAAACAGAATCTATGGTTATATCACCTGATGGAGACACGTCCTCTTTCAAGACCACGACTGGCGTCCTACAAGGTGATACCTTAGATATGTTTCTATTTATTGTATTTATTGCCTCGACTACGTATTACAGAATTCACTGGATATAAACTCACATCGTGGATTTACACTCTCACAAAGGAGAAGTAGACGTAACCCTGAAATTTGCATAACCGATATTGATTACACTGATGATATAGTCATACAAACTGATAGCGTAAACGCCGCAATGATATTTGACATACAATTGAAGAGAAATCAAGCTACATTGGACTGAAAATCAATACAGATAAGACTGAATATATTACTCTCAATCAGAACCAATACGGAATACAATATATCACCTTAAAAAGCAGAGAAGGTCATAATATAAAAAGGTTAGAATACTTTAAATACCTAGGTAACTATATATATGTAGCTACCTATAGGCTCCACTGAACGTGACGTTAATATACGAATAGCAAAAGCATGGGCAGCCCTAAACAATATTAATGTCATCTGGAAATCTAATCTTACTGATAAACTAAAAAAAAATGTATTTCAAGCAGCTGTCGAATCAGTACTTGTTTATGGGTCCATCACCTGGACACTAACATCATCGATGGAGAAAAAACTGGATGGCGCATATACTCGCATGCTACGAGCTACAATAAATCCTGGAGGCAAATGCTAACGAACGAAATCTATAATGATATACGCAGGATATCAGCTACAATCAAAGTGCACAGCATGATATTCGCTGGACACTGTTGGAGAAGCAAGAACGAATTGGCCAGTAACCTATTACTTTGGTATCCAAATCACGGAAAAAGATCAAGAGGTAGGCCTGAAAAGACCTATATTGATCAGCTATCAAGTGATACAGGATGCGAAAGAGAAGAACTGGCAAATGCAATGCAAAATCGAGATGGATGGAGAGAACGAGTCATAAAATGCCGAGAGAGCTCGACCTGGTAATTACCTTAAGGTAAGGTAAGTATAATATATGGGGTGAAATTTAAAATGCTCGTTTCGGTATTTGACATAATAATGTAGGTACACGATAAACTAATATGAAAAATGAAAATATAATAGCTATCCTAGGATATATATTATAAGATATAAATAAATGAGTTGTTATTATATTTTGTAATTAGAAATTGATACATATACAATATTTAAAAGTTGACCGCGGTAATCGTCATCAAAACAAACGTGGCATATTCGGCATATTCGGCATAGTCTTCAATTATTTTAATATTTAAAATATTAATTATTTTCAAAATTGTAAACTATTTTTTTAAATTATAACATCTAATTAGGAAATTATAACATCCTACATATCTTTTCTTATATTTAAACATATTAATATAATAGCAATTGCTATTAGATATCTTTATAATAACTTTTCAAGGAATAGATTACAAACGTATCTGCAGATACTAGTATATATTATGAGTGATTGCTTGGAAATACCAAGTTTGTAGTGTATTATTGCCATACATTTTAATCGGTTAAGTTATGGTTGTTTATATCAAGACCTCCTATAACCTCGAAGTTATAGTAGGTCTTGTTTATATGCAGCCTTACCATTGAATGAAATGACGGTCAACTTTATATTAAATGTTATAAGTTATTATATAAGAGCGTGTTCACTCATGCGTGACATGTCGACGTACGTCTACAATGTACATCGTACGTTAACATATATAAAGATAATCGAGTGCCACATATATAATAATAGCAAGTATACTTGATAATAGTAATATATTAACGGTAATATATATATCTATATATATATATGTATATAAATATATATATATATATATATATATATATATATATATTTATATTAATAGAGTATATAGTTAATATATAAACTCTAAATTGTAATAATTAAAATATATAATCTATATATATATATACAGTGTATATTATACACATATTACCAGGTATGATATATACGTCTATACATTTTATAAATCTTTTATAAAATATACATATATATAGTATATATTCAAGACCTCCTATAACCTCGGTTATAGGAGGTATTAATATATTGCCATAATAAATATATAAAATATAGGTAAATCATATTTTTTAAGTAAGCTTAAATTTAGTTATTAATTGTTATCACTATAAAATCAACTGTATACCAGATAAAGCATATTATTTAAACTGTAATATAAAACGCATATAAATATATAATATCAATATAAAATATTCATATAAATATTGAATGTATGTCTATTAATAACTATTGACTAGTATAATACAAGGTAAATTCTAATAGCTAGTAATGCTAAAATATCTGATAAATTATAATTTAAAATACAAATTCCCTCTTATTAATAAATGACGTCACTCAATAATGAAATTCTAAAAGATAAACAAACTTTGTTAATTAAAAAAAATAATAACATCATTCACATTGACCTATGGTTATTTTATTAAATGCGTATGTAATTATACAATAATATATATCATAAATGTTCTATTTATTTAATATATTTAATAGTTTTTTATTCATTTATTTAGGAATTATTTATATGGCGCAATAAGATATTTGAGTATATACATCTATGGGCGTTTCGGAGTACTAGATCCTGCCCAATTTACGTATTATTATTTGTAAAAAATACGCCCTCATAACTTAATATTGTTTTAAACTACTTATTATGACTAGTGAAACCATAAAAAAGAATTCAAAGGAATACTTAGCGGTTTCTAGTAACGCATCCATAAAAGCCGTTAGTTAAACTTCGATATTCGTACGAAAAATTAGGAATTTTATGATTAGACTTCGACCCGCCCTTCAATTTTATACACGCCCAAATCAAATAAATGTATATAGTTTAAAATTTAATTTTGAAAATATTTATTTATAATTCAATTCTGTGTTTAGTTTCAACATTATTTCTTTACAGGTGTTTTAAAATGTTATATTTAATTGCTAATTTATATTTCAGGAAGTACAAACAAATCCTACGCCGTTAGCGTTATTAGCAGCAACTTGTTCAAAGATTGGCGCTCCTAATGAAGATGGCACTGAAGTGGTACATGAACAACCAGAGGAGACTAACATCACTAAGGTATATAATTACCTGCATATTATTATATATATATGTATACTAATATTGCTCAGTATTATTAATAAGTTATTAATTAACATTTGACTAATCATTAATAATTAATGTAAAAATTAATTTATAAAGTGCGCGTATTTGAATTACACTTAGTATAATACTATAATTATGATAATTATAGTAACTTACTATCATAGTAACTATTATTACATAATTATAAATATAATTAGCATAGTTTTTTTTACATATTTAATATTTACATATTTAATATCATATTAAATATGATATTTAATATCATATCAATTGAAACGATTAATACATATACTATATGTTATTATACTTTATTATACTATACTATATGATATAGCAATACATTAACTAATTAATTACATATTTAACTTACTTGATATAAATATATAATGTAATATTAAATATATCGATCATATTCAATATGATAGATTGTTAACAAATGTATCACATTAAAGTGACTTTAGTTATATGAACGATATATTCTGTACACGTAGTATTATACTAAGTGCACATTATATTAATATTATACTAAGTATATACATTTATTTGTATTGTTCATTTCATAATAATTATGATAATTACATATACATCTCATTACTACATATACACACCAATACACATATATACATTTTAAATTACTAAATTTAATTTTTAATTATTATGATCATTAATTGTCTTCTATTTATTTGTATTACATATTGTATCTATATAAATGTGTACCATAATATATAGAATATATATAATATTTTAACTAATTAACTATATCATATAGTATATAATATATATTACGATACATTTATTAATCTATTACAAAATAGATACAACTAATATATGGGTAACCAGTGATCTCGTGTAAACTGATTTCACTGGAATTAATCTCGTGTGGATTGGTGATTTCGTGCGTAGTGTAAATTCTACTATTTATAAATAATTATTATTTATATTAAATTAATAATTAATAATATTAATTTAAAATTGTTAATATGTATTATCATTACGCACGAGATCACTCCCGTCAAAATCACTTCTCAGTAGATCACTGGTGTTCCATATATGCATATAAAGTCTATATTATAAACCAATACGTAATATATACAATGGTGCAAATACAACAGATATAAGTTATACGTAAATATTCACTTGTTAATTTAGCCATCATATCTCACAATGGATTACAATATATATCACAAATTGTCATTGTAATTCATAATGTACGTATAACTAATAAACTATAAAATATGCTGAGGCACTAAGGTTATATAGTTAGATAGTTAGTTATAAAGTCTAGAAGTACAGTAGATCCGATATTACATGATATTATTTATATGAAAATTAAAATTAACATATCATTTTTAGTATCAGTTTATTTTAATATTAATATATAATTTCAAATATTAGTTATATTTAATACTGAAATAATATTAGTATTTCTATAAAACTATTTAGAAATATCTATAATAGGTTGTTAAGGTTAATAGAATATATTTTGCGTATAATTTTAAAATTAGAAATTTAATTAATCATTCAATTTCCTTATAGTTTTATTATAACCTGTTTATAAACAGTTATCATAATAAGTAGAGAATATAATCATATATCTCAAATAGAATATTCATAAATTTGTAATTTAATAAAATATCTTTATAACATTCTAACACTTATTTGTTAGTCGTCGTATTACTCTTTCTAGCATTAACTTTGTTATGTTTATATTCTCCATTATCTATCTCACAATATATACATCAATATTACTTCTTCGTATATGCATTTTTTATTAACTAAACGTTATATATTATGGTGCGTCTTTGGTTGATTTCAAGCTAGTTATAGTCTATCCAATATTTTTGAGCTATATATGAATTTATGCGTTTTTGGTTACATTCTTTTAACGTAGCTAGTTTAAATAATGAAATTGTGTAGATGGACTTTCGATTACCTAGGCTTTAACTCGGAGACTGGAATTCAACCAAAACGCACCTTTAGTATAATATATAGAGGCAGTAAATAGAGAAAGGAGTACACCCGAATGTAAAAAAGTACATCTCGATATCTTGCTAAGCATTCATATAACTTGGATGTAGATTAATGGTAATCGCGTTAAAGCCACTAGGATGTTTAATCATTAACATTAGATTACAATATTAAATAATTATTGTAGATGACAGGAGTATCATTATTAAATACTAGTGATGTAAATGATGCCAAACCGAGATTTTAGTTATTGACGACGAGAAGAGTCTTTTTTTTCGACAACAAAATGAGCTCAAACCGAGTATAGATTATGGCCCAAAGAGACTGAGCCCAGCTGATACTCTTATAAAATGTAACGGAGCTGAAATGAATCTTTTTTAGTTTATGTATAATTTTTTTATGTATCTTTTTTTATTTATCCATATATTAAATAATGTTTCATGAAATCTGTGGACATTGCCTTTACGTATTCTCTTGTAAAATATCCTTTACATATTGTGTTATACTAGTGATAATATCGGTGACAAAAATGGGAGAATTGAGACTTCTGCTTAAACGATGCTTTTTATAAACGAGACTAACACTGCATCGATGATTTAGGTAATCGAGACTAAAGGGGTAAACATTTCTATTTTGAGCATCTTTTTACTGTACTGTTTCGCTATCTAAACATGTAATTCGCTCTGTAACAAACGCAGCAACAAGTCACCACCAAATTCAACATGTTCTATTTCGTAGTACCCAGTAACTAGTAGTTACTGTACTTGTTGTTCGTTATTGAACATCCTGAATAATTTGTTTTGAGCAACAAACACAATAACAATCCGCCAATCTCACGGTGTGGGCATCGATCATTTAGTTACGACACTGAGACTGCATTGACGAGCATCATTTACTGCATCACTATTAAATATTCTAGTAACATTTCTAAAGAATTCTTAGAATTAATAATTCAAAGAGTATATAATATAATTATTTATATAGAGAACATATATTTAATTTTATTATATATATATTTTATCAATTTATTATGATCAAATCGAATGTTATGATAATTCAATTTCTTATATATTCTATAGTATTTTAGTGTTTAGATGTATTATACATCATGTATAGTATACTTTTGTTATCGCCGCCATTCCATATCCGTACACATTATCCGTACACATTATACGTACACATTATACGTACACATTAGTTTAACTATTCACTTTATTTTATATTTTAGTTTTTCTAATTTAATATATTTATATTAAGTATACATATATACAAATTATATATAATTTTAGTATATTAGATCACATATATATACTAGTACATTAATACAGAATGTATTATTACAGAACGTTGATGGAACAAGTACAAATTGGCTACAGAATGTACAAGAATTTACCAAACAAAGTCAACAAATTCAACTTTCCTCTAATTTAATACAGAATCAACAGGTTCAGTTCATCATATTATATTTCATTCTATGATCTATGTTGTAACTATTGTTGTGATGTTGTATTGATCACGAGGTCACAACGCACTGAGGTCACAATACACTGAGGTATACAGAGAGACTAAATTCAAATATTTAAATTATTGTAAGATAAATTAAATTATAATTCTAATATATTTTTTGTAATAAAATCTAAGAGGCCAATGCAGGGAGTTATCATTGTATATATTGTGAATATTATAATATTTGTTACCCTATTAACTGTACCCCTGTATTCACATATAATTGTGAATATTATATACATATTCATATAATTTGGTATATATAAAATATAAAAAACATTAGAATATGTAAGCTATAGAAATTAAATTTAAAAAATAAATAATTAACCTTTGATTCTAATTATTCAGAATAATGATTTTTTAGTATTCATGATATTTTTAATAAGGCATAATTTTACTTTTAAAATATAGTTAGAAAACATATATATCATGAATTTTCACGATTATATTTTAAATATTTATATTTGCTAATGTAGTATACAAAAATGTGTTTTTCTATAACAGATTTTATATGTATTATTTTGATAATATAATGGTGTACAGATAATGTAATGATGATCATTGACATATGATAAACAAAAGTAAGAAACCATTACTTAAAATGTTACAAGTATTTAAAACATAGCCCTAATATAATACAAATAATAGAAGTAAAATGTGAATACTTTTCGATGATTCATCATTATTGATAATGATGACAGCTTCGCTATACTAGTTTCTATGAAAAATGTATTTAGTGATTTATTAATTGTATTACATATAATACAAGTCTTATTATTACTGAATAATATATAATCAATCTTGTTTTTATATATATATATATATATATATATATATATATATATATATATATATATATATATATATATATGTGTGTAAATATAATGATATACTAGTCATATAGCTATATATTTCCTACTTTCTTATCTATATTTTACATTATTTTATATATTTATTTAATATAATCATTACTATTATCTTTATATTTTATATTATAACATTCAATGAGTTTAATTTATTTATTAGTAATTTATTTATTAATACATAATATATATATATATTAATAATGTTATATAATAATGAAATATACTAATCCTTATCATTGTTTAAAATTTAATTTAATTTATGATATCTCATTAATGATATACAAGATTTATTTTAAGTTAACATATAAAAAGCTTAAGGGGGTTCACGGTCTTTAGATTTCAATGTAATTAGATAGGACGTTTTTATTTTTTGAAAATTGAAAACTCAAGAAATAATTAAGATTTTCACATAATTTAAATTGCATAACATTAAGATATATTGTGTTAATTTGTCTATAGGAATTATAAATGATTAAAATAATAGTTTTGAAAATCTCAACATTTTTAAAAAATAAAAATTTAAAAAAAATAAAATATTTATTTAAAAAATTTAATTATCAATTATTTATAAACTCTACATCTAATCACACATATTTTCTATAGCTACAATATACATATAATACTAAACATACTTTTAAAATTTGAACAAGTTTTGTCAATTTATTCATTAAGAAATAGAAATTTTTTCAGTCAAATTATTCATTGAGAAATAGAAATATTCATAAAAAAAACTTATATTCTGAGATAATTGATTTTAAAGATTGACTATATTATTTATCTGCTTTTTGACATTTATTATTATGGTAAAAGTTAGTTTAGCTAATTCTTACAATTTTTATATTATATTTATATAACTTGTATAATTTGTCATGCTTTTGAAATAAATTGCAGTTATATAAATTATTATTATTATATATTATAGTTGCATATGAAAGAATAAAAATATACAAAAAATAAATTTTATTATAATTATGATTGATTTTTTTTTTATTAGATATTATAAAAGTAATCCACTTCCATAATCCTTTGATGCAATTTGCCTTCTTTGTCTTGCCCGTCTCCCTTCCCTAGATTCTGTCACCTGTTTCTTCTTAGAGGCTTTCACTCTTGTAGCATCTCTAGCCGCCGCATCTACCCGTAAAATCTATAAAATTGAAATATTGTAAATATTTTATGATATTATATTCCAAAATAAACACATTTATCTGACGTTTTATAAATAATATATGATACTATTATATAGTTATATAATAGTTACATATTATATATAATATAAACCTTGATTGTATCTCGATTACGCCTCGAAAGTTGTCGATTAGTCAATCGACCCATATCAAATAATAATAATAATGAAATGATGCTATCTTATTATTATAGAACAAAGCCAGCGGCCAATCACTAGCATTTATAAAATGAAACCAACAGATGGCGCTGAAAAACAGTGTTATAATATATGTAAACCGTAATTTTTGCGCCATTTTTTTAATTATTATTTTATTAGAAATAGGTAGTGTTATAAAATTATGTTTTTTTATGCTTTATATATGTTTTTAACATATGATATTTTGACATATCATACATTATACATGTAGTAATCTATTTTAAAAATAAATTTTTTTTTATAAATTTTTTTATTTTAAAGACCGTGAATCCCCTTAATAATATTGTTAATAAGAGATATATATTTCAATACATATTTGTTGGTGAAATGTAACTAAAATATCACGCCATCGATACTTAATGATTACACCGCCCATTTCAGGTAATAGCCACACCCGTATCAGGACCCGGTGGTACTATCGCTTATAATATAATACCTCAAATGCCTCAACAATACCAAGTGGTCACTGTGTTAGGACTGGACGGACAGCAGCACCAGGCCATAACGCCCGTAACGCAGCCTATCAACATCACTAACTCGACGCAGAACGGCATTATGGGTCTGACGAACATATCGGGTACGGGTTCCAGCCAGCTCGCCTCCACCATTATCAGCGGATCACCCCAGGCGACCTTGAACGCCAGTACCTCGGCCACCATTAACTCCATCACCAGTGACCCTAACGCAGTCCTACCCATCCAGTTCCCTACCTCCACCCCCGGAGTCATGCATACCATACATGTGCCGCTACAATCTCTACAGAATGCTCTACAATCTACTGGTCAGACTTTATCTCTCAACGGTCTGTTTGTTGAGGGCAGTAAACAAGAGGAGAGCGCTCAGGTCGGTGTCTAGTCTAGTAGCCTCCCTCCACCTTCACCCTCCAGCCCACCCTCTCCTCGTCACCCTCCATCTCAACGCCAGCACCCTCCGCCTCTATTCATTAGGTTCAGACTATCATGCTGCAAACTAATCAGACCATAGTACAATCCAGTGGTCAATCACAACAGGTGCAAGTTATCACGCAAGCGCCTCAGCAATCAGCGCAGCAACCCACCATCCTCACTGTTCCTTCTTTTGTAACATCTCCGAATAAACAGAATATACAGGTTATACCCGATACATGTTACATACACGTGTTCTTCATGTAGTAATCCTAGTCTCTATGTTTATTAGACTCACTTCATTATTCTATAGCCTATCAAATCTTAGTTTTTTATACTTCTATATTTTTGATTGACTATTAATTTTTACTTAGAAATATAAATATTATCGCCTTATTATAATATCAAATTGTATTATTGCCACATTATAAATGTAGTTTCTCATGCTATTTATAACTGTTATTGTGTATTATGAAATTATAAACTTTATAACTATTTGTACAGATATTTATTAAAAATTAATAAATGTTATTAAAATTCTGCTTCTGTATAATAATTACATATGTAATATAATCTTTTTATTATTATTATTTTCATTTGTTCTTATTATAAATTCTTAAGGGGATAAAATGATAATAACAAAATGTTGTATTTATTTTTTATTCCATAATACTAATGCGTTTTTTAGTATCTGTATAAATATTAGCAATGAATTTAATCTAGAAATACCATAAAATATAGTTTTTTGAACATACTATTAAAAAAAAATGTATCAATATTTAAATTATTATTTATTTATTATCCCTGTCTAGTGTATTTTATATTATAATGTTTTATAACTTATAAATTGACATTTCAAAACATACAAATATGGATGAGTATGTTTCTGGTGAAGGGTCTTACAAATAACATTATATATATCAAGAATACCATATATTGTAGGTATATCACTATTACACTATATACCAATATATTATACATAATATGTATTATAGTAGTTATTAGCAATTTACAAATAAATATATAAATTTCATTAGATAACAATATTTATATTACTATAAAGATAATTGTATATATGTATATGTAAATTATTATGATAAATAATAATATAGATTGAAATAGATTATAATATCAATTGATTTTCATACTGTCAAACTCCAATGTTATGTGTGTAAACATGGTAGTATCACAAAAACTATTATATGTATTATACTAATTTTGTTTGCATTATATAAACAACATATATATAACAAATATTATAAAAAATTGTTTCTAAATGTTTATAATATCAATTTATTTTCATAATGTCAAACTTCAAATGCTGTTTTCCCGGAATAATTATTTTGCTCTAGGCATGTGTATATAAATGTAGATACCACAAAAACTATTATATGTTTTATACTAATTTTAATTTCATTATACAAACAACATATATATAAATAATCCTATAAGAAAATATTTTCTAATGTTTATGTGTATGATTGAAAAAATAACAATTTAAAAAAAAATACCACCAATTAAAAAAATTGTAATTTTTATGCATATATATATATAATATGTATTATAAATATTATTTTTATAGAATCATGTGTATACATGTATTGAATAGAATTAAAAAAAATGTAGCTAAATTCAATGAATAGAATTATGCTCACCTAGTTTTGTATAGACCCATTATTTGCTATCTCTATACATACAATGGCCATGACATGGCTATACATGTGTAGTGTGACATCCCCTTAAGGTCATAAGATGATTTTACATATTTAAATGTTGCTTAATTTAGAACAAAAATAGGATATACTAATAATTTAACTTAGCATTATATAATGTAACCTAGTTAATTATTATCTGTATAGTTGTAGAATATGTTAATAAACATATCTATACAAATATACTAAAGCCAATAGCTACTTTAGAATATTATAGAAATATTAATTTTACAGTTGAAAGATCATATCTTATTTCATTATGTGCCTGGAGCTTTTTTTTTAAAAGATTGGATATAACAATAGAATGTCTTTTTATTATTAAAAAGCAAACTCACCATTGAATAGTATAGATTTCAGTGTACAAATCACATACTGAAACTCATACAAATTTACCAATACAATAGAAATAGTATTGAATTATATTCACTTTATATTATTCTTGGTATATATATAAACATCTAAGAATTATTAATATCAAATTTATCCATTCAATAATATATATATATATATATATATATATAAATATATACTATAGAACATATATGTTTTCTGGCATAAATGTCTATTCAACAATCTATTAATAGACATATGAATAGCTCATTTTATTATAAAATTCAATAGGTATATAGAAAATAGGTTACAATAAATTCATTGTATTACATATAATGAAAAGTTTTAAAATATGATATATACTATATCAATATTTCCTGTGAATATTAATATGTACTTATACCATTATTAGTACATTTTATTCAATTATATTATATATACTTCAAGAAAATCTATTCCCCACCTACTAATATTTCTACACATTGATATCAAATATTTTCTAACAAAAGATATAACACTCATGCGAAATCGTGTAATTCTATTTTCTATACAAAAACAAACAGCGCCACCTATATAGGGTCAATTTTCGGAACTATGTGTTGTTTATAATGTAAATTCATATTAAACTATGCACTTTTAAAATGAAAAATATTATGCTTTAAATTATTATTTTTATTATGAAAACTAAGTGTTCATTACTAATATATAACAAAGCAATAGGATATGTTGGTTTTAAATGCTATAAATATCTATGTGGCGAGTAAAAGCTAATTTATATTGCATGTAATTTAATAGAGCAATGAAAACATTGTAGTATGCAAATCGCGGCAAACCTAAATAGATTTTGATAGTGCTGCTAGCAGCGGGATGTATGAATACTAATCACGTTATATAGATAGGGAGTGTTATATCTTTGCTTCGCAAAATCTTTGGTGATATATAATAAATAATAATAATAAATATTTATTAGAATTTTTTTGTTTACTCATATAACTAATGATGCAATATATGTTACCTACTAAATATAGCTTCACATTAAGTCAATATTTCCTATTATTGTCACCCAATTAAATTATATACAGTGATAAATAAAATATATATTATTTATTGACATATTTCAATCATATTTTAATAAATATTACTTTAACATACTCTAAATTATGAATTTAACCTTATATAACAATCCTAACAGATCTAATCATTTAATAACAAAAGGTTTTATAGCATTGTTTTGTTCTGATTCTTTGTTTGCTTGAAAATCTAAATAATAATAATATTCGTTTACACATGTTATATTTATATATTAACTCAGAATTATATTTATAATTTAATAATAGAGAATTAGGTAAACTTCTCATATTGTCAACATCAACAATACCACAAGATAGGTGTCACTACTAGTCAGAGTAATAGCTAAATCTACAGTGGTCAATGCACAGCCAATCATATCATTATACAGTAATCTGATTGGACGACACCTGACCTTTACAACAGCAGCCTATATTATATAATAGAAGTTGTATAAAATATGTATCAATTATATTTAATATATTGTGTTTATTTATTGTTATAATAATAATCACAAATAGACATCTGAATAGTATTCAGTGTATATTATTCAGTGAATTCAACCCATTGAAATCATTCTTTTATATTTATATATAAGTATAGTAATTATATTAAATGTATACAATGTACACTATACATGATCCTCTCTATTAATCATTATACATTCATATATGATTACTATATGTTATTCAATATTATTGAACACACTAGCATATCATTTTATTTCACATCATAGTTATAATAGTGTAGTAATTAAATTATAGGACACATATATATTATATGTCCTCTATACTAAACACTGCAAGCATCTATACATTATATAGTACAATTTGTTCATATCACCATTATATTTCATATTCATCATCATCATAACCTTCTTTACCACACTAACCTTCATTATCACTAACCTTCATCATCACTATAACCTTCTTTACCACCCTAACCATGATTATCACTGACCTTCAACATCATCACTTTAACCTTCAGACCGTACAAGGGATGGACATTCTCGGTGTAGCTGCGGCCGCCGTCAATGGAAGTCCTACGCAGGTTTGTCTTAATCTTCATCTACGACCTCTATAACACCTCTATATCAATGACCTCTAACCTAACGCCCTCTCCTCACCAGCAATCTCAACCCATATATCAAGTACTGCAATCGTCGCAAGGTCTTCAAGTTAGTATTCCGTAACACTTCCGTAACACCGACTATATCACATGACCACCTCGTAGATTATAAACAGCGGCGGCTCCAGAAACAATGTATCCAACGGACAATGGCTCAGTCCAATTATTCAGGTTACTAAGCGCTCATGACGACGATGACGATGATGATGATGTAATAATATGATGTCATAATACAGGCTGTGTCGAGGAATGCCGCTGATGTTAAAGCTAATCAATTGCAATTAAACACCGCCAATGGAATAATACAGAACATCGTTGGGGGACAAAGTGTAGTCCGTTGGTATTACTTCACGCTTTAATAGCTTTGTCATTCTAGTCATTCTAGGCTTCTATGTATACTATGATTTCAATAATTAGATAACACTTAATTAAACAAATATTTTAATATTCCATTAATTTAATTGCAAAATAAGAACAGAAATGTATTTAATTTATTGGTCCAAATTATATGAATATAAATATTTAAATATAGTGATATAATAATCATTATTTAATATAATAGAATTGTTTATTAATCTATCTTATCTGTGGTGCATGACTGAAATCATCAGATACTTAATGCATATCTCTGATAATAATCATTAATAAATACTTTTATTTGTATACATTAATTTTATTATTATCAAAATAATCAATTTTTAATATAAATTTTAATTTTTTTTGAATATATTGTTTTATAGAAAGTGTTTTTTGACGATTACGAGTTTTTATTAATTAAAATGGTAATCTATGAAATTGTATTAATATTTATAGATTAATGATAAGAATATATATTGTAAAAAGTAATTAAGTAAATGTAAGGTCTTTATCGAATATGGCCCCCGTTTATTTTGATTATGATTTATGTCAAACTTAAAATACTCATTTTGACAGTTGACAAACTAGTATATATAGTACATGATAAACTAATATGAATAATTAAAATGTATTATATAATATAAGATATATATATATATATTAATTAATTATTAAAATTTTAAATTATATAGCAATAAATGCAAAATATTTTAAATTTAACCTATGAAAAAAACTTGTGCCATATTAGATATTTTATATTATGCAAATTTAAAACAACACATTAAAGATATACAACTGTGAATCTACATTTGTACATGTATTGTATACCGAAAATATTGAGTTTACTAAAACACTAATATCTCTTTTATTATTAATTAATAACATTTGATGTAATGATGTTATAATATACAAAGGATATCTTATAACAATATATTTACCAATTATACCAATTACTTCTGATTAGTTTATGAAAAAATATCAAAAGAATCATAGCTCTAATAATATTGAATATATAATATATATTGAAAATATATAATATAAATTTAATATCTGTATGTAAATATATATTACTAGTACTATATATTAGGAGTATATTAGCAGTAGATTGCCCCATGTTTGTTTTGGTGACAATAGTAAAATTCAAATTTAAAATATTTAAATTGTATCGCTATGAACTTTAATATTATAGTAACGACTAATTTATAACATGAATTAGTAGTTACTATAATATTAAAGTTCATAGCGATACAATTAAAATATTTATATATAAATTTTATATATATCTTATAATATATACTACATTTTTATTTTTCAATATATGTTTATCATTTGTGTCAACTATCGAAAAGAGTAAATTGAATTTCACCTCATATATCGTAATCAAAACAAACTGGGGTCATATTCGATACATACCATATATTAATGTTACATTAAAATTATAACTTATAATAAATAATTTATATATATTTTACATGACAAAATTGTATATTAAATAAATACAGAAATGTCAATCAAAAATATTATAAATGCAGTCAACATTAAATATATACTATATGTTATATTATTTCATCATATAATGCATATATATATAGATTTAATATAACAGATTATTTCAAAATTATATAGTTTCATATAATACTATTGTTTATATAATATAAATATTATATAATTATTATTTTATACAAATTATATAACTATTATTATTTATATATCATTTATTATATTATAAATGTAAAAATAAAAAGTATTCATAATTATGAAATAAACTGTATCAATTCATATATAAATATGACAGGTATAATATACTTTCTCTTTGATTTTTTGTAACTACAAATTCATTTCAAATATATATATATATATATATACAGTAAAACCTCTCTATAAGAAACTATTTTTTTTCAGTACTTTTTTTCTTATAGAGAGGTTTTCTTATAAAGAGGTTTTTACTTTTCCAATGATTTTAAGAATTAATTTATAATTGAAAATGCATTATATAACCTATAGGTTATATATATAGTATATTTATTTTGTATACTGTTTTAAATGTATACTGTATTGTTTGGGCTTAGACATGTTAATACATAATGAAATTTTATTAGATTTACATTAGAAATTATAAATTATGAATCATTGATGAATATAATATAATGAATATTATAATAATCTATTATTTAACAATTAATTGTATAATATAATAAATTGTATCATCAATACATGTTAAGGATATAATAACATTTATTAATAAATTTTAATAAATTTATGGATATACAATATCATTTATTAATTAATTTTAATAAATTCAAGTATAAAAATAACATTTATTAATTAATTTTAATAAATTTATGGATATACAATAACAAATATTAATTAATTCATTTCGAGCTATTTATGTAATATAATATTTATAAGAAAAAAAAATATCTTATATAATAATTAATTTCTATAATTGTTATCAATATACAATAATTCTATTTATATATAATTATTTTGTATACAATAAGTTTCTTATAAAGAGGTTTTTCTTATATTTTTCTTATAAGATTTTCTTATAAAGAGGTTTTTTAATGTGGAAAAGGTTGAATTCCAACCAAATGTGTAAAAAATATTCTTATAAAGAGGTTTCTTATAGAGAGGTTTTACTGTATATATATATATTTAATATATAAATGTGTTACATAAAAGTATATTATATAACTATATAAATTGTAAATGTAAAATGATAAATATATTAAATAAAAAAGTCAATACAATTTCATAATTAGTATAACAAAATATAATAAGTTTTTTATCAACAAATTTTAATAATACTTATTAGTTATACAAATTTAAGTGTAACGATAATATAATAATTAAGTATATATAATATGTAAGTATTATATAATTATGTATATAATAATATAAATTTAATTTTAATAATATAAATAATTTATATCTAATATAAATATATATTATTTTTTTACAGTAACTCAAAATAATTCAATTTCGCAAAACGGAGAGATAATAAATTTGACACCTTCCAATATCCTACAAGATGGCCAAGTGATAAATGTAAGTCAAGCTACCGAAATAATCGAAACCGGAAAACGACTTAGAAGAATGGCCTGTAATTGCCCTAATTGTAGGGATGGCGATGGGAGGTTTGATTTATATCTAATTGAATATGAATTATTGTTTATTTTGAGCAGATCTTACTCAGGGCTAGCCCACAAAGTAGGTGGGCCTACCTCTGGCAGACCTGTACTCTTAAAAAATTATCACAGAGTTTTCTGCAACTCCTGTGTCACCAGGAGTCATTATTTTCCTTACTCATTAGTTTAAGGCATAAATAAGTGTAGATCTAGTTTTACCTTATACTATTTACATTTTTAAGAACACGATTTACTTTTATTTTTACGCTTTCTATCAATAATATTTAACTGTACATTTTATAAAATAGCTTTATTTTATAAATAAAATTTATATAAATATTTTAAAATAATAATTTTTTAAAATATTTATTTAATTGATTATTTAAATAATATTAATGTATAAATATAAAGGAATAATAGAAATCGGGAAAATAAAACAAGAATATATATTTAAAAAAAAGCTATATTCTGTAATATATTCTTTTTCAATAGGCTGTGTTATCACAAAAATAACCATTCACCCAATATTTACCTCCATCATTACCCCAATTTTTATAACCAAATATCAAATTTTAAAATTTAATTTTTTTTAAATTTTTTAACATTCACTAAATATTGAGAAAGTAATATAAAGAAGCAAATTATAATAATTTGAAAACAATTAAGTTCAAATAGTTGATAAAATTGGGCCTTATTTTTGGTGTGAACCCAGCTTTTTGTCGAAATTAAATTTGATAAAATTGTATATTGAGTTTAAATAAATTGAATTGAATAGGATTTTTTATATATATTTCATAATATAATATTTTTAAATATATATTTAATTTATATAAATAATATTAAGGAATAAAGAAAATCGGAAAAAACAACACATATGTCATATAGCTGGATGCGAAAAAATTTATGGTAAAACTTCCCATCTCAGAGCACATTTAAGGTTTCACTACATTATATATATATATATATATATATATATATGCACATTATTTATTATGTATATATTAATTTTAATTAGTTCATATTTATAATTAATATATAAATATGAATATAGGTGGCATACGGGTGAGAAACCATTTGTCTGCAGTTGGATGTACTGCGGCAAGAGATTCACAAGATCGGATGAACTACAACGACATAATCGAACACATACAGGTATGCTATGATTTTCACTAATTATAGATATGTTTGCTTATTTATTTAGTATATATACAATATATATTTATGATAATTATAGTGATCTATTTCAAAATATACTATTTTTATCCAAACAAAAAATGTGTTTAATAATAAAACGATACATTAATATTAATCATAAATAATCAGTAAACAACATAATTCAGATTGAATAGCTTATAATAACTATTATTTACATATACATGAGTTTAAATTACATCCAACATTAAATTATTTATTGTTAAATCAAACAATGAATTATTATTTATTGTAATAATAGTATGATGATATTATTTATTAAGGGTGGTGTACCATGATATTGAAATATGAACAATTCTATAACAAATTAGCAAAAAAAATATATAGAAATACAATACAAAATATCTTTTATGATACCATTATGAAATACAAATTTTTAATTAATTATTTATTGTATAATCCTAACATCCCAATTTCTATACATTTATTTATATTGTTTTATAAATTATACTATATTATTGATTTTATTTTTTTTTAAATATTTTCCTTTAAATATGTATGTAATCATGGGGATAAGATTTCGTGGAACTTGCTATTTTGTTTTACTAAATATTATGCTAATAATTTTATTATTAAATATAGAATTATTAATAAATTAAAAATGATTATTATCATTTAATAAAAAGTGATATTTTATGTATAAAAAGTAATATTTAATATATACTTTTTATATAATATTTTAATATACAGTGTATTACACACTTTTAATTTATTTTTCAATTGATTTAAAATTATTATATTTTTTAAATGAAATGGTAGTGTTAGAATGATGTCAAAGCCTAAAGTGTCAAGCAATAACTGTTAAACATTTTATTCATGGTCTATTGATTTATTAAGAAACGCCCATTTTAATTGGTCATATTTATAATTGTCTTTATTATTTATATACACTTTATTTAAATTTGTAATATAATATACAATTACTTTTAGATTCGTATATACTATATACTATATACGTATATGCTATATACTTAAAATAATGTATAATATTAATATTTTAATATTAATTTCAAATTATTTTCAAATTAAACATTTGTATAAATTCATATAAATTGTATGTATATTTGTATAAATATATATATAAATATTTAATTATTATTTTTTACGTGCTTAAGTATAAATGAGTATATAATTTGTTAAATATTAGATTGTGGCATTTTGTTATTATGATCAACTAATAGCTACGAAAATGACATTTTTTATATTGTTATAAAATTAGTATAATTAGAAAACTTATTAAATTCTATAATATAAGTGAGTACCAGTAAACTCGGACCAGGTAAACTCGGACCACTTTTGAGGTAAACTCGGACCACTTTTAAAGTAAACTCGGACCACTTTATAAAAACATAAAGTAAACTCGGACCACTTATTAAAATAACTATATTTTGTATATTTCTATAATATAATATGGTTTAACTTACTTCCACCTTATATAAATATATTATATCTGTTAAATAAATTATAAAAAGAGTCATTTAATATGATATTTTTGTGGAATTATATATTTAAATAGGTAAACATTTAATTTGAACTCGCACCACTTTTGAAGTAAGCTCGGACCACTTGTGAAGTAAACTCGGACCACTTGTGAAGTAAACTCGGACTACTTATTAAAAACATAAAGAAGATTCGGACCAACCGTATAAACTATTTATTGTATATTTCTAACATATAATATGCTTTAACTTAAAAGTTTGGGTTTGGTTTGGGTTGGGTTTTGGTTTGGGTTTGGGTTGGGTTGGGTTTGGGTTGGGTTGGGTTTGGGTTTAGGTGGATTTGGTTGGGTTTGGGTTGGGTTAAGTTTTAATTTTGGTAGGTTTTTTTTAGCTGCATTACTTCCCGAGTGAACCTATACGAGTATATTTGACGGTTGTGGTTAGTTTGTGTTAAGTTTTAATTGTTGGTGGTTTTTTTAGCTGCATTACTTCACGAGTGAACTTATAAAAGTATATTTATTTTCACGGTTGTGGTTAGTTTGGGTTAAGTTTTAATTTTTGGAGGTTTTTTTTTGTAATAAAGTTCTTTTAGTAATAATGTTTATTTATTTTAGTAATAAAGTAACTACTTTTAGTAAAAAAGTAACTACTTTTAGTAAAAAAGTAACACAGTACACAAGTAACCCTTACACAAGGAGCGTTAGCCCTTGACCAGTAAAAAAGTCACTTGTTCTAACATATAATATGCTTTAACTTATAAGTTAAAAGTATAATTTCACTGTATATAATTGCGAGTATTCCGATATTACTACACATACATAATTTATCATTTAATAACTTTAATATATTATATGTTATAACATTTAATAACTTAACTTCATTTAAATTGTCGTATATCACCACAGAGTTAGAGAGAAATTTCTCTCTAGCTCTATGTATATCACCGACGAGACCCACGATAGAAGCTATATTTATTATGATAGAAGTATACAATATATAATTTATTTTTATAATTTTATTTTAATAAGTGGTCCGAGTTTACTTCACAAGTGGTCCGAGTTTACTTCACAAGTGGTCCGAGTTTACTTCAAAAATGGTGCGAGTTCAAATTAAATGTTTACCTATTTATGTATATAATTACACAAAAATATCATATTAAATGACTCTTTTTATAATGTATTTAACATATATAATATAATTATATAAGGTGGAAGTAAGTTAAAGCATATTATATTATAGAAATATACAAAATATAGTTATTTTAAAAGTGGTCCGAATCTTCTTTATGTTTTTAATAAGTGGTCCGAGTTTACTTTATGTTTTTAAAAAGTGGTCCGAGTTTACTTTAAAAGTGGTCCGAGTTTACCTAAAAAGTGGTCCGAGTTTACCTGGTCCGAATTTACCTGGTCCGAGTTTACTGGTATTCATATAAGTAATAGTTTTTTTTTTTTAAATTAAAACAAAAGTTATGATGTGTCAAAAAAGTAGTACAAATTTGATTGCTTAAATTTATTTTGTTATGAATTATTACTATTATGAAAACTAGAATTTATTATAACAATAAATATGACTAATAAATATTTACTAAATTAATAATGCACCTATTTCTAAATACTTTTTATCTGGTTTCTATTTACCAAAGACATTACTATATTATTAATATCTATGATATAATTAAATACACATGTTTTCTATAAGCTTGGGTGAAGTGACATATTACAATTTACATAGGCTTAATAGGCGACTGTGTATCTTGGGCTTTGATATCCTATTATTTTTAATAATATACTATTTATATCTTCAATATATTATATAACAGGAGAAAAACGGTTTATTTGCAATATTTGCGACAAACGATTTATGAGGAGTGACCATTTAACGAAACACGTAAAAACGCACACAAATAAAGCTGCGTCACTACACCTAGAAAATACAGGTATTATAAATTATAGTATATTGATGTATATGTATTACATGCATTCTCTGATACTTCACAGCCTACATAAATGATACCAAACAAAGAATAAATGAACACGAGATCAAAATATACAATCAACATGATGGTACCAAAATATTAACCGAAAATTGTATAACAGGTTCCTACAAAAATTCATTATTTAATTAGCAATACTAAATACTTATTCTTTTCATTAGTAAATAATACCTAAATACAGTAATGCATATTTAAACTGATATCAATAATACTTCCTATATAATTAATTCTGATATTAATGCTACATTTTAAATAACATAAATATGATTTAATTAGTGTATTGTGTATGTCGGTTTATTACAGTGAACTAAAACATATAAAGTATTTATACGTTATTTAAAAGATAATAATTTGTATATATTTAATAGATTTCATTACATAATTAAATAGATAACCTTACTAATTCATTTTGCTGATATATATGAAATTAAAATTTTAAATAATATATTAATATGTCTGACAGTATATGATGTATTAAATGTTTCTATTCTCTTTTAAATGTTAATCAAATTCAAATAACCTCTTGTTGTCAATCAATATTTCAATAATTATATAACTTATATGATATTTATAAATGATTCAACATGCATATAGTCTTAAGCAGCCTTCACAATACATTTGATCAGATGACTGTACAATTTAGTAATAACCTTTAGAATGTAACTTCTGATGGCTAGCATGAATACTTGCATGTCATCGCATGTTTACCCAGCAGAAGTTCTGATATCTTACTCAGACTAAATGTTATCAGAACATCGTATCACAAGATGTCATTGGATCTTCTGAACATATATATATATATATATATATACATATATCTTCTGAACATATCTGAACTATAGTGTGAAGTCTGCTTTACAGATACTTTTTTATTTACTATAATTTGTAACTCAAATATTAAAAAAAATATTATATTTATCTTTTATTTATATAACAATGCATAAATATATAATTTAATTAATGGCTTTACATTAATGATTACATATTTAGCTGTCTGGATAAGCTAATATATCGATTAGCCAACATTTCTTGTCAGTCATCTAATCGCGATTTCACTATATATTGTATCTAATTATATTTAAATAGTGTTTACTAATCTAGAGGTTATAATGTTTATTATTTAACTATTTTATAATCACCCTAATGCGAAATTAAGCATATTTATCGGAATATCTACAATTATTATTAGAAAGGTAATCAGTAACCCATATTATTATTATAACTTTATAATATTTGTATTTTACTCTTAGTTCAATTTTGAAAGTGCTTTAAAATATTTATTTTGCCTGAAATTAATATTTATCTTACTTGCAGGTGCCGTTGAAATTACTGAAAGTTCGCATATCTCTGATAAAATTCCCGTCGATGTTACAATGACTCAAGATGGGGTCGTTAATATTGGATTAGATATGGAATAATACTATGATTACTACTACACCCCATACTACTACTACTACTACTACTACTACTACTACTACTACAACTGTATTTTATCAATACATTGTTATTTAATAGCATAGTTATTGTTGATATTATATACATAATCATGCAAAGCTTTTACAAGTATTTTAAATTCATATCTATTGTTATTGTTTACCATCCCATTGTTCATGCATTTTATTGTACATATATACGCCTAATTTCTTTTTAATTTTGTATATTTTTTGTAAATATTCATATTTTACAATAATTCTAGAAGATACATGATATTCTAAAAGATTATATTATTTTTAGAATATTCAAATTCTTTTAGAAGAGTCTGGAATTTATTTTAATATTTTTACCATTAAAGATAAAAAGTTTATCTTTAATTTTCAAAATAAAATTTATATTCAATTGTGTTATCAATAACCAATCAAAATGACGATATTCTACACTCAAGCCCGATGGAATAGTATATGAAACTAGGAAAATATATTTTATGATCTAATAAATATATATATATTTATAGTATTTTAATAATTTATTTATAATTATTTAATTATATATATATATTGTAGAATTGATTGAAAATCTATTTCATCCAATAGTAACTTTTATACTCCAAAATATTGATTTATATTTCAATGATTTAAAGAACACCAGATAGTTATTTTTAAATTAATAATGCCTTCATTATTATAATTATTTATAAATATGTTATTAAATGTACAAATTATTTATAAATTGAAAGATTTTCAATAATATTTATATCTACATTCTAAATAATGTATACTATACCATATTATGATTAGACATTATTGAAATCTGTAATTTAAAAATAAGTTTTGCATTGATATTAAGTTCAAATATATATTCTTATGATTATATTGCAATTCGATAAAAATACATACATATGTCCTTTATTATATAAAGTAATTCTAGCATTGTTAATAATGCTATTTTATTATTCACTTTTAAAGTTTTTATATATATATCACATTTTATATATTTTAATATTTAATGAATTCCTAAATATAATAAACTAATAACTATTATTTCAAGTATAATAAAGTGTATAATATTGCTTATTTAAAAATGTCATAATAATTTTAAATTGTTTAGAAATTAATAATTTTAAACTAATTAAAAATATATTTTAACTTAATGTTTATTTAAAAAAATAAAATAACTAAATTTCCACTGGCAAATGTTATTGAAATTTGTAATAATTTTGATTTAAGTAATATAATATAGTATATATATATATACTATAGTACTATATGAATTAATAAAATTAAAATAATTGTTCTTGGTAATTTGTAAATAATTAATAAAATTATTCAGTTATATTTCTTAATATATGATTATTGACATATGTCAATGGGATATCCCAGTAAGACAATTTTCTAATTTAATGTTAACAACATTATTATACAATATTCGTAAATGTTATCTCACCTGAGACTGATACCATCTTTAATCAGTATTATAAGTTTTATTCCATGGTTACAAGTTGTAACTTACAACTTTATACTACATATAGCTTACTCAACATTTACTATATTTCGCTTACAAAATTGATATTAAATTTAGTTTATTCAAATGATACTAAATAAGTATAGTCAATAAGTAAAATGGTTGATAAATTGATGATGGTTCTTAAATGAATGTAATGTACTGTATCTAAATATTATATTAATAATATGGATATATAATAATGAAATATCAAGATAAGTCGACTTCAGATCTGAACTTTCAAAACCATTTCATTATTTATATATGTGTATCGCACAACAATTTATATAATATAATGTTTAAATATAATAATATATATAATTGTATGTATATAGGTAATACATATATATGTGTGTATATATCCACTGGACGTATACCGCCTAACTTAATGTTTGTATGTATTTGTAATACCAATATGGTATGCATGTACATTGTACTGTTTCAATTTATTTCTATAATACTGAAAAGACTGAAGAAACATGTTTTAATATACATATTTTTTAACATTATTATATTCAATGTATTTCTATAATACTGAAGAAACATGTTTTAATATACATATTATTTAATTATTATATAATATACAATTACAATAGAGAATTATATTATTACTATTATTTAAGTAGGATCTAAATAACTTATTATTATACAAATAAAGTACTATAGTACGTATATATAGGCCTACTTGAGGAGATTGACGAACCTATCTTCTATAATTAAGTGTAAACCTATAATTGTATAAGAAGATATATCTTCTCATTGTGAACTAATTCTGTAAATTAACTCTGACCGTTCGAACAAGTATAGAACTTTACAAATTTTGAATTCAAGTATCGAACTTTTTATGCAATTATCGAACTTGCGATCATTTGTTTGATAATATAATTAATTCATATTATCCAAAGTATCGATGCAGTCTGAGTCTTGGTTATAACCAAAGAATCGATGTAGATATTATATATTAAAAAACTAAAAATAATAAAAACATCAATTAGCCACCTATGGAAATAATAACATCTATTTCTACACATATTATATAAGAGATATATAGATTACTATTTAATTTAATTCTATTTACTTAATTAATACATAATTAAAAATTATGATTAAAATGTAACATAAAAAGCATCGTTTGTGCTCTGTTATATCTAGTAAGATTCTCCATTTGGTTTGAGCACATTACGTAATAGTCTTAGTTCGCTTTTTTCTTGTAGAGTAGTTTTCCTATAAGTCTCGGGTAGGATTATTTATCGGCTCAGATCATTCAAAATGTTATATACATGTATCAAAACTTCAAAAAGTGTAGTTTAAAAAGATATTGATACTTCAACAATGTTATTCGATACTTCAAAAAGTGTGTTCGAACAAGTATCAATACCTCAAAAAGTGAGATTATTTGCAGCACTAGGGCGAACATATCTTCTTTATTTCAGCGTGAATCTATTTTATTTATTTCATTGTGTTCAAGAAGTTGTACTATATATATAGTATAACTTGTAACCTTGTATAGGTACATTGTACAAAGGACACCTCTATGTGGTTTGTTCATAGGACACCGAGTTTCACACGCACATATGAGAGATGAATGAACGTATCCTCTCTAGACTAGTAGATAGTACGTTAAGAATTGTTACTATACAAGGGACAAACTATATTGTGGCGATCTAGATATATTATATCGAGGGGTCCTATATAGATTCTATTGAGGCCTTAGGACATCGCTTCATAAACGTAAGGAGGAGAGATGGATGAAAGTATCTTATCGTGTGTTAGACTAGTGTGTTAAGAAATGTCATTGTATACACATTAATAAAACTACTAGTAAATCACCTACCTATATATTCATAACTCTCATTATATTCGTATCAAGAATTTGGGAAATTTTGTTCTAAGAATAAACTTATTAAACCAAGGTTAGAAAAAACAAATAGCTATTTGTCTAAGAATAAACTCTATGATGATTTCATATTCCATAAGAGTAGAAACCATGGTTTCATTGCAATGTCATTACGTTATCTGATCTTTATCTCCTATATGGAATAACATTACAAACATTTACTAAATCTACTATAGTAGATATGAAGAAATTACAAACTTTTTTCTCAGGTAGTATGTTTCATCTTCTTTTTATAATCTTAGTGTACAATTAATTTGTTTTTAATATTATACTTTTTAACATTTGATGATTATAATCTTGAATTTCCTATTCATGTCTCATTAAACTTTATCGCTGACTAAACCTCATTACCAACTGGTGACATTCCCTACACATGGTACTATCTTAAACCTAACTTCTTACAACATATGATGCAAGTATACTTATTAGTTTATGATCATACATATGTGTTTTACCAATATACAATTGTTATATACACAATGATAACTTATAATGAGAATCTAACCGTCCATCTTATATATATCTCTCAAATCTAATATGTTATCCTCTAAATGGGGTAGGTACCAGTATTTCCGGAAATGTTTGTTAGAAAGTGATTTTCTAGCAAGTTGTAGTTGGATACCCCATTTAAAGTTACTATATTTCCGACAAGTTGCCGGAAAGTAAGGTGGGGTATCCCACTACAATTGTTTAACTTGCTAGAAAATCACTTTCTAGAAAACATTTCCGGACATTATTTCCGGAAATACTGCTAGTTGGGATACCACCTTAATGCACATTTTTATTTAGAACCATATTTTTCTAAACATATGTTATAACTTATAAAGCTATATATTTCAATCCAGTCCAGCTAGCGTTGTGTATTTATTAATTAATACAAGATCAGTATATGATTATATTTGTAGAGTGCATTTCTTTGATAATCGTGAAGTTTTAATCAAATTAATTATGCATATTTATCTGAAATTTCAAGATTACACCTTTATTTTATATCAGTATTATAACAGTAAACAATATTTCATTAAATTATTGTACCTCCTTTGCTTTGTTCACGCACTAATCTATTCATCAACATGCCCTACATGATAGACAGGATATATATATATATATATATATGTATACAAATTTGTATATGATAACAATATTGATTATATTATTTGAAACATGCATGTCATACAGCAGTATCTTACTTTACATACAAACTATAATGGCTATACGTTATAGTAGATACTACAAAATATTTTAAATTTTACCACAGAATTCGTAATCAAAACAAACGGGGGTCATATTCTCTATTGATTCGACTAACAGTATCATTTTCCTAATAAAAACTCTAGATTAAATCTATAACATTAATCTATAACATTTTATCAAGTTTAGCAAACAATTCCGTCTTGGTTACTTTTAAATCTATCACATCAAAGTTACTTTACTACGTCTATAAATTAGTTAATTGTACTCCATCTCCATAAATCTGACCACATCTTCCCTATACTATACATCTGCTATCTTACTACACTACATCTTAAATTAAAGATGAAAACTTTCAACTAACTTTTCTTTTATATAACCTCCCCATATGGGTTTCATTCATTCTCATTTATCCTTCCTATTTTATTTTAGATACAACCTTTCTATAGATTATTTCCCTCCTTATTATTGTTCACCAGTTCTTAATTGTCAGTATTCTATTTGTAATCTACTTATCTATAGATATACCTACACTCATTATTGCAGTCATAGTTAGATTTATTAACAAAAATTAATCGAATATTATCAAACATTATTTAATGAAATACCTAATAAAAAAGTGATATACTATATTCATAATAATGTATATATTCACATCTACACCTAGATATCTAGACATTGTATTCGACTTGCATCAAAGTTTAGACATAGCTGAACGAGTAATACCTTATTTTATTTGGCTGTTAACAAATATTTTCTGAAGGAAAGATATGTCACTAATGAATTTGTGAAATTAATGAAAAATTGCTCCACCTCTACTGATAACTATTTATTTTAATTCTATTTTTAGTTTATATTTGTTTACATGCTAAATATAAAATATATTATAAGGGAAGTTATGTACATTTTTGAATACAATAAATATTTAATTTAGTGTTTATTTTAAGAATATAACATTATTTTATAATAAGAGCCATATTTCTAAAATATACAGCCATATTCAATAAATATAATAAATCAATAGATCCATTTTCAATGTAAAATTATTCAAAACTCTCCCATATATACAAATATATAATTTTTGATATATAATTTCATATTAATAGGGTTTTATATATTGTAAATGATAATTTATATTAATATATTCAATATTTGATAAATCAATATATATATATTAAAAATAATTATTGCATATATTAATAATGATGTATATAAAACAATGAAATATATATATCTATATTCCACCTTATTTAATATTCGACGCAAGGTTATTAATCATTTAAAAATGGAAATCAGTACGAAAGAGAATCAACAAATCAATAATTTACAATTTATTTAAAAATAATATAGTATAATGGGTGGTGGCGGTGTTGAATCAGTAGACTTTAATGTCGGTCATGGGTTTGCCCTTGTTCTCGATGTGGTAGAGAATGTCGTTCATAGCCATGTCGGATATTATGTCCGGAACCACCTTGCTCATCTGAAAACGTATCGCAAGTAAGTTAATGAGAGTTGATAAGTTATCGGAACAGGCAGCGCATAGAAAATGTGTTACATCTAAAGCCACGTACACACAGCTAGCATCAAGCACAGCATCAAGCGCAGTAACAAGTCGCCGGCATCTAGTAACAAGTCGCCGCACTCGCGGTACTCGATACTCGCTATCTGAACACACATAATAATTGATACCTAGCATCAAGTGCAGTAACAAATCGCCGTGCTCGATGCTAGCGGTGTGTACACGGCTTAAGAGTTAAATCACACGCTGATAATGAGGTGATGTACTAACAGGTTTATATTTAAACTCTTTGGTGTCGGGGGGAAATGCAAAATTCGGACCAAAGTTCATCTTAATCTGCGAAAAGTAGCGACATCAATGGCAGACTAAACTAGACTGGTAACCATGGTAACCGCGGTATTAAAGATAGAACATCGATAGGGTGGTCGCGCAATATGTAAAATGTTCGCCGCGCGAAAGTTTCACACGTAAAAATGCAGATTTCCAATGTTTTACAGGTGTAAGTAAGATACAGACCACGTTCCATTTTGTGGTGCGCAATCATTATTCGACGCAGCGAGCACACGTCAACGCTGTACGTATTCGCCACGTCGTACACTTGTCTGTACTAATTATGACTTTATTTATTGTATTTTATATATATTATTGTCGCACTATAAAAATTGTACAATTGAATTAGTGTTTAATAACATCATCATCATCATCATCACCACCATCATCATCATCATCATCATCATCATCATCATCATCATCATCAGCATCATCATCATCATCATCATCATTAACATAAAGAGGTGGTGATTACGCTGCGAAGATGACTAACTGATGCCATCTTGTACATGGAAATAGCCGGGTGATATTGGCCTCTGTAGACATTCTTGAACGCAACACCTTGACATTTTCCGTTAATAAACATAGACATCTGTTGATCGTTATAGAATGTAGACATGCATGTTATCGATGTATTATATTCTTCTATGTATCATATGTATGTATATATGTATATATATATTTGGATATAGATATTTCTATTCAGTCAGTTAAGGCATCAGACACAAGCAGTAGGATGCAGGTTCGAGTCCCGTCAGAAAAATAAAATAGATCTTAAAGACATCGAAGGGATATTAAAGCCATATGGTTATAAGTGAACACTTTATCTTCTAGTTTCTGAAAGGACTTCACCAAAATAAAATAACAAATATATGTATATACCTCTTAAGGGGGTAAATTATACCCAGTTAACCCTTACAGGACTACCGGACAATCTTACGTGTAAAACATAGGCAAAATACACATTAATAAAGAGCTAACTCTTAGCTAATACTATGTATTGACATACTGTACAATGTACAGTGTACATATGTATTTATATTTAAAATGTGAATGCTTTAATGAGTACATTATTGTTAGCGTACTTTTTAATAATTATATAATAATATTAAATAGAACTTAGTGAATATAAATATCATCTACATAAGTACACATGTCGATAAGAAATGTGCATTAGGAAGATGTTATCAATAGTTGAGGAGAAGAGGTAAGGTGAGGGTTAGTGAGAGAAATGAGGAGGAATTATAGGAGGGTAAGGATAGGGTAAGGGAGGGAGAGGAGGATGAGTGAGAAGAGTTATAGGAGGTAAGGGGATGGTAAGGGTAGGGAAGGTAGGGTTAGGGAGAGAGAAGGGTAAGGGAAGGATGAGGGTAGGATTAGGGAGAGAGAGAGAAGGGTAAGGGTAGGGTTAGGGAGAGAAACGAGGGTAAGGGGAGGATGAGGGTAGGATTAGGGAGAGAGAGAATGGTAAGGGTAGGGTTAGGGAGAGAGAGAAGGGTAAAGGTAGGATTAGGGAGAGATAGGAGGGTAAAGCGAGGATGAGGGTAGGGTAAGGGGGTACATTGATGACGTTTACCTTACTGCCATAGTTCTTCATAAGCAGTGGCTCCTTGGATTTCACCAGATCCCTCTCTTCGTAGTAGAAATTGTGCTTGAACTTCACGAGAGGCTAAAGATACCAAAGATAATAGATATTAATGAAAGAATACGTCAGTGCATTAGTGCATTAATAGATTAAATATAAGTGACATATAATCATTTTACTTGGACATAAGATAAACTATTTTCAGATAAATATTTAATTTATTTAAACTTGTAATACAAGATATGACCAATGTTGAGTATATTTAGGGTATAGTAGGGTATAGTAGGGTATAGTAATAGGGTGATTGTATAATATATTATGTAATACTATATCTTATATGATATCTGAGTAATATTATCATGTTAACATTTGTTAAGTTGTATTATATGTGTAGTTAACTATATGATTATGTGTCTAATGTGTCTGTATGCATATATATATATATATATATATATATATATATATATATGCATACATGCAGACACATAATCATATAGTTAACTACACATATAATACAACTTATATATATATATTTATATATATATATATATATATATATATATATATATATGTATAAATATATATGTATATATATATTTGTATATGATAACAATATTGATTATATTATTTGAAACATGCATGTCATACAGCAGTATTTTACTTTACATACACACTATAATGGCTATACTTTATATCCAGATTCATGTGATGACATATTATTTTAAGTGATATTAAAATGACTAAAGAAAATTCCTCGCTGTAGGTAATTCTATGTGTAAATAAATACTTATGATTGAATAACATGGAATCTATTTATAGATAGACATCATCATGATAGTTGTCATCATTAAATGATAGATGTCATCATGCTTTAGCCCCACCTATATAGGTCAATGTGGTCAAAAGTTACACTGTGGCTTGAGTTTCTCCTATCTAATCACACTCACACACACACACGTGTGCGGCGCACCGCAATACAACACAACAGTACAGCTAATGAAGCGTCAAGTATACATTCGCACCACAGAGTGCTTGATAATACTTTGCCATTTAATACTAATACTAATAATAATAATAATACTACTAATATCTAGGGAACATCGGGAAATAAACAAATCTCTCTCTCTCTCTCTGTGTGTTGTTCTCGCGTATTATACAATAGCTAGGAATGCGCGCGCGTGTTAGCGGTTCAGTAAGCGCGCACCAGCTTATATGTCAGCCGGTAGGGGGAGGTATAGGGAGGAGGGGGCGTTTCTAGGATTATCCGCAGGGGGGCGGTGTCTACTGGTAGTTAACACACACGCGCACACAGAGAGAGAGAGAAAGAGAGAGTTTTCCCCGCCGTTTTCCCGCGTTAGCCCACACCCAGAACACCGTTACAATATCACCACCATCGGAGCAACCACTACCACCACTACCACTACCACTACCACTACCACCACCATCAACACCATCAACACATCATCGGTAGCGATACAATCACTGAATCATCGGTACCGCGGTATGCGGACGTCTGCACGCACGCACGCACGAATACACGCATGAACGCACACACACACACGCGCGCGCACACACACCATACTATAGTATCGCTAGGTACATGCAGCACGTGCGTACGTAAACTAATAGCTAGCGATAGATAGTGGCAAGTAGAGTTAGATAAGAGCTACAGGAGGGCTAAAGGAGGGCTAAAAGAGAGCTAAAGGAGGGCTAAAGGAGAGGAAGAGGCTGCAAACAGGCTGGACGAGATGATATTGGCCATAATCACGGTGACGGTGGTGGCGTTGGCGTTGCTAGCCGCACTGGTGTGCGTGTGCGCCTACATAACCAAGAAGCGCACCATCCAGGCACGTAAACACGCGGACGACACCGAGGCTAGCAGGTCAGTGAGATACGGCGCGGTCACGTGATAAGTAGTCACGTGATGCGCGCGCTAACGGTCACGTGACGCGTAACGTAATGAGTCATTATCATAATGACTGTATCCGTTCACAACGTTATAGAAATGACGTAGAAGCTATAGAACTATAGTGTACTTGATAGTTAGTTCAGACTCTGTACTATAGTACATAGTGTAGTATGTATACAGAGCGATAATACCACCACCACCGACACTATATAGGGTACTTGGCAGTATACTATCAAGTACACTATAGTGGTATACCACGATAACGATGTTGGATGCTGAGTGAGTGTGTGCGCGTTGTTATCACGTGGTGGTACCGTACACTCGTGACGTCATAGCTCGTAGCTAGGCGCACTCTAACGAGTGGACAGACCGCGCGGTTCTAATCACACGCCAGGGTACACGCGAGCATGCGCGAGTAGCGCCACCACGTGTGTAAACAACAACAACAACAACAACAACAACAACAACATTAATAGCGGGCAGTTTACACGCACAGTAGAGATACTTAGTATTTATTTTATATATTATATATATATATAATATATTATATATATATACATATATATATATATATATATTATATACACATATATATATATATATATATATATATATATATATAAATATACATTTAACAATATAGTAAAGTTGTATGCACATTTGTTACCTGCATAACTTGCAGCAAAGTATACACTATATATACATTATTGTATACACTATTGTATAGTGAGGGTATAGTACCTGTATTATAGTTAGTATACTGCTAACTATACAACATGAACACACGCGCGTGTATGATACATACGTATACCCTGGATATACCCTGGATATACCATGTATATGCCCTGGATATACCCTGGATATACCGTGGATAGAGAATGAGGAAGTGGTAATCAACGTGTCATTATTAACATTAATTACTAAACAAATTAATGACGTAATCTACGACGAATGGCGGTCAACAATGACTCACACGGGTTATGACTCACACACGTTATGATAGGTACACGGTGAGGGTGGTGTTGTACAATGGCCTACGTGATGCACGATGAGATGTTATCAGTCTCTCCCACCCCTGTAATCACGCTGTCATGCGCGCGTGTACACATACGCACACACATAGCTTCATAAGTAACCACAGTCAACACAACACACACACACGATATGTTGTGCTGTAATGTAGCACTACGAATAGATGTCCTCTAGGAATATATGTCCTATAGGAATAGATGTCCTCTAGGAATAGATGTCCTCTAGGAATATATGTCCTATAGGATGGTACACTAGACACTTGTATCATATCGAAATACATTATAATTCAAATGAATATCCTCAAATGGTTGATTAGCTACCAGTTAAGAATCACCTAATGTACCAGACTGTCTTCCGCGTGCTGTGAAATCACAACATGACGTACTAGCGAACTGTTACATAACATTATGATGAGTCATCAGTCATCATGAGTCATCACCGATGACAGTAACGAGAGATGTTGCTAGTGCTATTGTTAGGACATATTTAAAGTGCATGTGATATTTGACGTGCGGCACTCTTACTTTCGCTAACCAACGGAAATACATCAACACACACTGTACCACGTCGTATACTGCACACACACACCTACACACACACACACACACACACACACACACACACACACTTGTACAGTGTATGCATAACTAACAGCGAGGGCATATCAAAGTATGGCCCCTTGATATTATACAACGGCAAGGTAAAGTCTCCCCCCCCTCCTCCTTCCCCCCTTCCCCCCTTCTCCCCTCGTATCTACCATATGGGCAGTTATATTGATGAGCTATGCGTAGGGCACCGTGTGTACACGCGTTTAATACACACCAATACGGATAATAATGTATTTGTACACATAATTATATAATATATGTATATATATATAATATATATATATATATATATAAACATTTATATATATATATATATATATATATAAATATATATATATATATAAATATATAAATATATATAACTATATTTGAATATATATATATATATATATATATATATATATATATATATATATATATAGTTTATATATATATATATATATATATATATATATATATATATATATTGTATGTATCAGCTTACATAATCAATCGACGTAATCAAGTACAATTATAATGATTACGTAATAATGATTCGCGTGTTGATCATAATAAATGTTTCTGTGTGAAAACGCCTACAGCGTGACACGAATACGTGAAATATCACTGAACCGTATACGGGGGTAAGGCGGGCGTTCGTAGATCGAATATCTCTCGAAATGTACGCCGCGAACGCTGCATGTATACGTGTGTGTGTGTATATGTATGTGCGTGCGTTCGTGTTTAGCTGTGTTGCAGCCAGTAGTGATATACCGTGTATTACTAGACACCAAACACGCGTCATAAGCACATGCACCTAGTTCCTATAGTATACTAGACGATAGCATATCAACAACAACACCACCACCACCATCACCACCACCGAGGACATCGTGGTCATTACTAGCACCTCAGTGGTCAGCACACGTGACCCATCGAGCGCGCTCACTCACACGCACACTCACTCCGGGAATACACACACACACACGCACACTCGCACACAGGATACGCACACCAGTAATAGATCCGGGAATATATACATACACACACCGGTTAATAATAACATCATGGTTGACACCATATCACCGTGTCAGTTTTACCATGCCAGTATTACCCTGCCATTATTACCCTGCTAATATTACCCTGCCAGTATTACCCCGCTAGTATTACCCTGCCAGTATTACCCTGCCATTATTACCCTGCTAATATTACCCTGCCAGTATTACTCTGCCCATATTACCCTGCTAGTATTACCCTGCCATTATTATCCTGCCAGTATTACCCTGCCAGTATTACCATGCAAGTATCATCATGTCAGTATTACCCTGCTAGTATTACCCTGCTAGAATTACCATGCTAGTATTAACTTTCCATTATTATCATGGCAGTATTACCCAGCCAGTATTACTCTGCTAGTATTACCCTGCCATTATTATCCTGCCAGTATTACCCTGCCATTATTACCCAGCCATTATTACCCTGTCAGTATTACCCTGCCATTATTACCCTGCTAGTATTACTATGTCAGTATTACCCTGCCAGTATTACCATGCTAGTATTACCTTGCCATTATTATCATGGCAGTATTACCCTGCTAGTATTACCCAGCCAGTATTACCCTGCTAGTATTACCCTGCCATTATTATCCTGCCAGTATTACCCTGCCATTATTACCCTGCCAGTATTACCCAGCCAGTATTACCCTGCTAGTATTACCCTGCCATTATTATCCTGCCAGTATTACCCTGCCAGTATTACCATGCAAGTATCATCATGTCAGTATTACCCTGCTAGTATTACCCTGCCCTTATATCCGGTATCACCTAACGAATAGTTAACGTAGTAATTTAAGTAGTGGGGGGGAGGCGTGTCGAAGGACTGACTTATTGTAAACAATAGCTTGGAATCCAGTGAATAACTCGCAAGTAACAGTACTACTACTACTACAGTATATTACTACTACTACAGTAGTGGCGAAGCTGATGATACCCGGTACCCTCGGTTCTACTTCAGTGATGCTCGCATTGCACGCATGCGTGTACGGTGCATCACCCACATACCATTGTGACTACGCAGCAACTGCACTGAGCGCGTGCGTGTGTGTGTGCGCGTTCTTTGAAGCGAACACGCACTGTTGTTAACGATAACTTAGAATGCGTTAATACTAGTTTTTTATTATATATATATATATATATATATATATATAAATATGTATTATATACAGCGACATATAGCGTAGAAGTGTTTATCTATATTAGGTAACGATACAATAACACAGCTCTGACTCCAATAAGAGGAATGATAACATCGTGTTGCTTGTGCGCGCGGTGACTAATGGAGCGTGACTCATCGTGCCTAATGACGTCATTCACTAGTAACCGATATATGTAGTGCAACACGCTCTCTACTATCTAATCTATTAGTAGTAGTAGTGGAAACTATCTATTATATTATCATGTATTAACCTATCTATCAACTATAGCTATACTGTCTATAGAAGTAGTAGTAGTAGTAGGTGTGACGTAACACGAGTGCTACTCACGTGAAACATGTGTTGATGACGCAACCACGCCTCGTATGTTGACCTCACCCCACACCACGTGGTTTATGTCCTCTGGGCATTATGAACACACGTGACACTCGCGAATACATCAATGTCCTCATTGTTACGTAAGATATACACGTGAAGTGTATCGCTACAGTTCCATCTCCCCCCACTACTACTACTGTTGTACAGTGGAGTTTGCCTCTCAACTCCATCTCGCGCCTTTAATGCATTACACCACGACGTCGTACAGATCCGATAAAGAGAAACTACTGAAACAGAGTAAGGGTGTTCCACTGAAACGGAAGAACTCCGCGTCCGACAAGCGACCTTCACCCCTTCGTGAACTCTGCCCCGCCGACTTTCTAATGGTTGGTGCGCGCACTCCAACGCGCGCGTTTGGTATCGAACCTCATATACAGTGAGGATATAGTGATGGTGTGTGGTTGTATAACAATAGCCTAAGACAATAGTGTGAGTCATTCCTCGGTGTGTAAAACATGATCGTGTGTTTGTGTGTATAACTTGTTGTTACAGTTATATAATGCTGATGTATATTAGTCACCATTAGTGAGTCACCACCACTCATCATTATCAGCTAATATACGTCTATAGGCATACATCATATATGTAATATAGACATACGTATGAGTTATATGTTTAAGTTTGCGAAGAGATGCATGAACTTGGGTGACTAACGTAGGTGTGTGTGTGTGTATGTGTGTGTGTGTGTGTGTGTGTGTGTGTGTGTGTGTGAAATTAATATTTATAAACAACAAAGTTAGTGGGAAATCGCGCACACACACACACGTAATGTATACATCCCTATAGTGTAGAGGTGTTTGTTTGCATACGGGGCATGGAGGGTAACGGTTTAGGCCCCCCACTCTAGTTCGGGGAGTGGAGATATTCACTGAACTGGTGTGCGGGGGATTGAGAATGAGAGGAGGAGGATGAAGATGATATTTAGAGTGTATCGCTAAAGCACGCTGTTCTCAAATCAATAGCGTTGCGCATGCGTATATCTCGCTATTACGTAATACATATCTAGATGTGTGCGCACCGATGTAGCGCCGAGAGTGTTTCCCCAACCCCTCCCCGATGTGTGGATTAGATTACCGAGTAAAGAACGGCACGTATCGTTCTTTCCCACCGTTTCTCGTTGTTAATATCGCTCTTTCTCGCGCTGTCCCCACTAAATACTAGTGTTACGTAAGCGATAGTCGCTAGGTTATTGTTGTTGTTGTTTTGTTATTGCTGACCCTGGCGAGATAGATAAGATACTGCCCCTACTGTCACCGCCGCTGCGATGACTAGCCTGACGATGACGTCACCAGCCGTGACTCACTAAGCCGTGACTCACTAAGCAGTGACTCACTAAGCAGTGACTCACTAAGCAGTACGTCACTTATCGTCAGAATGCATTACGCAACTTATCGCGTCACTATATTGAATTACGTCACTTATGCAACGATAATGCACGTATGCTGACACGACAATAGCTATTGCTTCTGCTCATGGGCGTATGTGTGTTCGTGCGTATGAAGGTGTGCGTGGGTGCGAGTTTGGGTGCGTACAACAAGGTGGTTTATATACGAGATGTTGTTTATAGGCAATAAATTAGCATAGGTTTAATGTATGTTTGTTATATAATAGCCAAACATATAATGTCGTAAACATAATATGTTTCCGTTGAAATGTCGTCGATAATATGCTAATGCGATATACAAATATTAGGAATACTATAGCGGAATGTTAGCCTTGCTTTAGAATAATGACTTATTGTTGATGTTATTTCAATATAATAATGGGTTACAATATTAAAATAATATAATTTTAAATTTTCAGATTTTGTTGATTTTTTTAATTTAGTAAAATATAATAAATATCCAAATATTAAAATGAATGTACAATACATGTACAATACAATGTATTATACATTCAGTATTCATATTTTATTTAATTCATAGAAATGCTAATACACTTATATAAATATTTCAAAATAAATATAAATTAAAATAATGATATTATAATGCTACATAATATTATACAACTATTCTAATGGTGAGTTGATGTGTGTGTTTACATTATGTAACCGGATATCATAATTATGATACATAGTTTGTATATTCATTGTATCATATACTATATAGGATGCATTTTAAATAATAATATATCATTGTTATAGTGAAAATAGGATTATACATGTATGTTAGAACATTTACATAACACACTTTTCCTATTATATATATATATATATATATATATATATATATATATATATATATATATATATATATATCTATATCATGTGTATACCATATGGATCATATATTATAAATATCGATATTATGTAATATTTAGAATATTCTGGTAAATATTATATTTAATATATCATAATTTATAAAATAACATATATGTATTATACTTATCATATGTATACAGTATGGATCATATATTATAAATATCTATATTATGTAATATTTCGAATATTCTTGTAAATATATCATTTTTTTTCTTATTCTTAAGGCTAACATACTAATTTCTACAATAAAATATATGTTTAATTTGTATTATACTATGACTTAATACAGAATACATATCATAACAATACGAGTTTCAATTTATATATATATATTTTGTTAAGCAGACTATATATTCTCATTTCTATGTTTTACAATTATGATAGAATTTTAACACTCATTATATTTATATCGTCTGTCAAGGACATAGATTTATAGTTTACATGTAAACTATAAATCTATGGTCAAGGATTGACATTTATATATTCAATACTTTCTTTATGAATCTATAAAGGTTATACATATTATGTTAATGATATATATTTAAATATATATATACATATATACATATATTTATATATATATATATATACATAAATTAATTTTGTATTGTTATATTTGTAATTTATATATTTGATGTAAATTGTATTCATGAACATACCACATACTTAGGACAATGCAATCATACAATACACACTTTTTTCACTCTGTGTTAATAATGTCAGCAATAAATCCCTGGACATGTTTGATTCATATATGGACTTTATTTACTCGCGTCTTTGCACTAGTCTATAAATAGATTGTTAGATGGCTATTTATAGACTGCCAGTCAACTAGCTATGCTCGATGACTCACGGATACATATAATGAATCATCGGTAGCTTAGTAACGAATCTACCAAACTTAAGCAGGTTCTCTTCTCGCGTACACGTGTGTGTGTGTGTGTGTGTGTGTGTGTGTGTGTGTGTGTTTGTGTGTGTGTGTATTATATAATGCGTTTGGACATAGGGTATTAACCAGAACTAACTAATTATAGCCATCACTGTATATCTGTCCACATTACATATTCGCGTGTGTGCGCGTGCGTATGTATGTAAATACCATGGATGTAAAGATACTTTCTTTATATAGATAGTATAATATAAATACTTACATGTTCTGAATAGTCTATCATTTAATAATAACCAATAGTAAGTTAATAGTAAGTTAATAAAATAATTAATTGCATATAAGTTTTATTATACTAGAATTAAACATTAGTTATATGGTATAAGTTATAACTAATGTTTAATTATAGTTTTTATTTATATTGAACTATCCAATAGTTTTTAAGAAATATTAATCAAATGTTATGAATTAATATTCAAAATGTTTACAATGATGATTTTGTCATCTATTTCTTAATTATAAATTTGTAAAATTTAAATAATAGTTATATATAATTTGAATAGTAAGTTTTACCTAGATATCATAGAAATACAATTGAATAATCACTATATATTTGATTTTCGAAATAAATTATATAAAGAAAAATAATTATATACAAAAATAAAATAATGTTTATGTTTTTATAGTTTATTTTGAATTATTTTATATAAATTTGAAAGAATATTAAATAAATGTTATGTAATCAGGTTTATACGGTCAACATTAAATGTATAAAATAAAACCTTCATGAATATATAAATAACTAATTTATCAAGGATAAAAAGTAATGGCATGTAAAAGCTAGTAAAAGCATGATATCTTCAATATTGCATAATATTACATAATGCATTGCAAATTATATACATATATTGCATTTCAATACACTGTATACATATAGTTATACATAGGTTTAATGATAGCAAACATGTAACAAGGAATCTATGATGGACCATTATATTTATTGAATAAATATTATACATATGATTATGTATATATATATAATAATATAAAATATATATATATAAAATATATTATAAACCATAATATATATATATATATTACAATCTCATATTAATATAGCATTCTTAAAGGATTGACCTTGGCAACATGATTTTATAATATAATTCAAGGTGACATCATATGAGCTAATATTCGCCTAGCATAGAAGCCCTTAAGCTTGGCATTAGTGTTGATCAATGTATATTAATCATGTGTATTAACTAAAAACATACATTAAGATTATTAGATGGCCAACATATCTATAAATAGTATTACATATGCACGCTGCATTCTATGATGCAACTATTAGTATATACTCGTTATGTTTACATGTAAAACACACACAAACACACACACACACCCACACACATGTTCACAGGGCAATGCTCTGAATAGAAACAAGCATCAGAAGAAGAGTCAGTCTGTTGCTGTAAAGGATGATCACAACAAGTTAGCCCTCAGTACCTCACCCTGCTATGTGTGTTATACCTCTAACAATGGGGGGGGGCTGTTGTTCTACATTAGTCTAGCATTATACTAGAAAAAACTCTCTGGTAATGTTAAATATTACCCAGGACTATTCCTATAGACCTCAGTAATGTGAACTATTATCTTAGGATAATGCTAGTACATTTCATTATCTCAGAACAATGTGCCCCTGCCCTCCATTGAGATACATGTTATAGGAGATATCATCATATAGTGAATAAGTTGTAATGCCTAGCATGATGATGGACGCACACATACATGATATCTATAAATAGATACACGTATCAACACTAGCATCACAACATAACTTAGCATGTACTTGTGTATTGTATGGGAATTAGTTCAAGGAACACACTCATGTAAACATAGTGATTACGGAATCCACTAATACTAATAGTTTTATATCATAGAATGTAGCAAACACATATGTAAATATATACTATTTATAGATCTAATGGGCCACTACTAATCTTGATATATGTTTTTTAATATTAGTTAAACATAGTTCATACATATGATTTTGTTATATGTAACAAATGTAACAATGTAAAATGTATTATTTAAAAAATAAATATAAAAACTTAAATATTAATAGAAAATAAATATATATAATATAAATATATAATATATTAATAACAGAAAAAGTAATAATATACATATATTTGTATTACATACACGTATCTGTTTGTAATTATTTATTATCAAGCATTATTCTATATGGTATAACACTAGAGATATTGACTGGCACAAGGTAACATTATATACTACTATTGCTATAGCATACCTATATGTTCAAGGTCACCCTTATTACTTATTAAAGGTCGGTGAGTTCGGAGTTGGATAATGAGAAAGATGACTCACTAGGGGTTATCCAACGTAACAATCCGGTACTTATTTCCGTTAGTACCCTCAATATCTATACTTATTACTAGTAAACAAATCAAGGTGGTAATGGAGTGTATGTTTCCCAAAACTTGTTTATAAATAATTTCCTATTAATAAACTAATAATATAAATTCACTAGTACACATTTTCTGAATATATAACTATTTTAATTATATTTATTATTAATTGATATAATAATATTTAAACTAGCACTAAATATAACATAATAGCAACCATCATTTGTCACGTTTTATTATATATTCATTTTTATCTCCGATTGCATAAACATAAGTTTGCCCGTTATGTACATGGTATCAATATTCTACCACATACACAATCCTATACAGCATAGAAGGGCAGCGGGTCCGCCCCGTTCGAGACCCACCCGTCTCAACAGAACGCTGCAACAGGATCCGTCGCTAGGTGGCAGCATGAGTGTGTTGACGGTTCCGCCTTCACCGATGGCAATGCCTCGTATCATGTCTGACAGCATGACGGAAGGGTGTCGTAGCGATGACCTCGCAGATATCAAGGTCGTAGAGGTCAACCCAATTCTAGTCAGCGACGAAATCGCAGCGGTAAACATGGATACAACTGTTGACAAAAAGTACACACTATCGCAAAATACAGCTGTCGAAGAGGAGGATGAGAAGGAGGAGGAGGCTTCTACCCCTAGTGGTGACTCAATGGGGCTAATAAAGGGTACACCTTCATCCGACAATACTGACGGAGTTACTGAGGAGGTGGAAGAGGCGGAAGAGGAGGAGAAAGAGGAGGAGCGGGACACAAAGCAGGAGGAGGAATCTAGCAATATATTTGTGAAGATGTTGGCAGATATTCCAGCTCTGAATAAAGGAGTAGGAGGAGGAGGAGGAGGAGGGGATGGAGATGCTACTAAAGAGGCTGCTGCTAAAGATGTCCGCCAGTCTATCGGTGATGTTGTAATGAGGGATAGCAGGACCACTGAGGCATTAGCTAGAGCATCGGCTGCGGAAGAGAGGGAGACAGCGAAGGAGGAGGAGAAGGAGGAAGAGGAAGACACAGACGATGACATCATCACTAGCAAGCACGCGGTACCCGATAGAACGAGAGAACGTAGACTATCGGGCGCGAGAGCTCTGAAGGAGATGCACGGAGACAGTCTGTACCCGGAGGCTGCTAGGAGACGTAGTAGTACCGATACCACCCCGCCCATTAGCTTTAGGTCCACCCATAGAGCTCTCATCTCTGATAAACCTTTCGTCGCCGACAAACGGCAACCGAGTCCCGACCGAAGGACACGACCTTCGGAACAGAGCGCCCCCTGGCTGCAAGAAGTGGGCGCCGCCGAAAGACCCGTGTCCAGTATTTGGAAAGCGAAAAGTCACGATCACGGTAAGATATGTAGTCAGATGTGGTGTTCATGTGAAGACTGTGACTGTGTTAGTCTGATAACCAATAGAGAACCAATATATGATTTTAGACTTACACCCGAATCACCACCAGTCACACATATAATATATGTGTTATATGTATATATATATATATATATATATATATATATATATAATCAAATAGAATCACATCCACAATAGGGAATAATACTATCCAATGAATATATTCATATATATATATATTTATATCAACAAAAACAAACATTTCTACATTGTGATATCTTGTTAAAGATATAAGGCCTCCAAATATAATCTAATTAGGTGGATGTTGTTTCAAAGATAATACTAGATGGCAAACAACATCTGCAGCACAATCACATAGGTATTTAGCATGTAGGCTCACTAGATGTTTACATAGTCAGTGACCATATCAATACACACACACACATATGTGTGTGGGTGTGGGTGTATTGGATGAAACTCTGTAAACACATCCATATCATGGACTACTAGTGTACATATTTATTACCATTCATCTCCTCCTTTGAACAATATTATTACATAATACACATAATAGTGGCTAGTGATAAACAACTATAAGGGAGTATTATGAATGTAAACAAATCACTGGGGGTCAAAGTTTAATCAAATAGAATCCAAGCAACCACAGTAGGGAATACTACTATCCAATGAATCATATTACTAGTTTGAATTATTAGATGTCATTATTGATGTTTTAACGGCCCTATTTATAACAGATCATGTAACTATTAGATGCGTTATTGTGCAATAGGGAGGAATGGGATATACACATTATGGACTCTATTACATGTACACATTTCTCTCATTCTATAGAAACTGGTCTGATAGGAAAAGCGATTCTGCCTAGCAATAAAGCAGTGATTCATGAACAGTTAGTAATTGCACATACGCATGTGTACCCCAGTAAGTAACCCCAGTGGGGTACACTTAATTACCCTGATATAATTAATCTGATCGGATATGCCCAACAATTATCTAGATGTGAACTAGGTATGTGTGTTTACTAGTGTGTGTGTGAGCAACATATTGAGAAGAGGGCATTGTGATATATAGACAGCCACCACCAGGGGCTTGTTGAGGTGTGTATATATCATGTGTATAGTATAGTATAGGCAGTATAGTAAGGACCCAGGCAGATAGGAGGTGTGGCTATAGAGAAGGGGTACACTTTTCTATAGCAGCTGTATCGAATTTACCAACGGCTCACACACACACACACACACACACGATATATCATAGTTTATGCATGTTGGTATGCTCTAGCGTATGTCTAGTGAGAGATGGAGGAGAGAGTGTGCGCTAATTTTTACATCTGTGTGTATAACATGGCTCACATGCATGTTGTAGTCACTGAATTAGGGTAGTACCGCTAGAGTACATTATTACCGATGTTACTAATTAATTATTCAATAGGTGGCAGCACGTAACGCTATTAATAATAATAGTGGATGTCAGCAGCGTGTATTGTTGATTATAATTAATGTTATATTCATTAGAGGCCTTGTAGCTTTTATGTCATCAATTTGCATATGAACTAATTGTCTACCTATCTAAACTACTTCAGCATACTATTGTCTACGCATGTGTATCATTAGTATACATATGTTTATCTCAGTATATCTTATTCACAGAACTCAATTCAAACTGAAAACTGAAGACAGTCCAACTCACAGGTATGTTAGATCTTGATTTACCTACACCTACACCCACACCTACACCAATACCTATACCTAGACCTACACTAATACATGTACCTACAACTACACTGACACATACACTTACACTTACAACTACACCAATACCTACAACTATATCTATACCGATACATAGACATACAGCTACACCACCTAAATCTAAATTTACCCAAACACTTATTACTAGACTTAAACCTAGCAGAGCTACACCAACATTTAGATCTATGTCATGACTTAATCAAGTAACTCTATGTTAATCACATACACAGAGAGACGAAGATTTAAAACATTCACCGGACATAATCAGCTGGCTGTCAGACCATTGTCCAGTTGTCCAGTGCATCATTCTCCACTAAAAGATGCGAGAAGATGGTGCTTTATGTGTCAGCAGAGAAGCCATCGTATTTATTTTTATACACCTTTACCCCCACCCCAACTGATTGATTCCCCCCCCCCATCGCTTTGTACTACTTAATGTAAATGTTGTGTAATGCGCACAAACACAAACACACACACACACACATACACACAGTGCCTTGTCAACAACAACACACACCCACACACAAACTGCAATGTTTCAGAATAGCATTTTGTGATAATAAATATTATGTATCAATCGTCTCTCTTTTAGTATCTTTGTGTGTGCGTATGTGATGTGGATGCGTGATGGTGAATGCGATGGTGGTGGTGGTTGTGATATTGATGCAAACTTATAGGATATCAGTGATAATGGGCACATTGTTTAGACTGTGTACGACACAGCAATGCAATGTATACTTAAATAACATATAGTATAATAATATAATATATAATTGTGCAATTTGATATCACTCAATCACCCGTGTATATATTCTTTGATATTATTGTTATACATCTATATATCTAAATATATCTAATATATATATATATATATATATATATATATATATATATATATATATATATATAATATTATATATATATATATATATCTAAATATATATTTTTTTATATATATATATATGTAAATATGAGTATATATATATATATATATATATATATATATATATATATATATATTAATAAATAAAAGCTCGATATGATATCTTGTCATGATTCAGTATTGAGTAGAATAAAGGTTATAGATATAATAATTTGTAACAAAATACTTGTATATAACATGAGTTAGCTAAATATAAATAAAAATCAGATTGTATAAACAATCATATTTAACAAAGTAAAACATGAAAAATACAATTGATAACTATCAAAACTATAATCTAAAAATAATAATCATTTTAGAATTCTTATAAATACAAAACTTAATAAACATGATATGATATGATTTTTGATCATAGATATACGCAGGCTATCTCACTTATCACCCTCACTATTACTTAGTATTATTATAAATACAAGATTGACGGTGAGATGGTTAGCACGTTTACCTTTGAGTCGCTATGCACCGGTTCGAATCTCGGTGCAGGCAAACATTACAAAGTTATGAATAACTTAAATATACATTATAATCTACATTTAAGAATAATAAAATAATCTAATTTAATATAATTTATAAAGATATAATGCATACATGTGTAAACATTAGTCCTCTTTACCTCCTGGTTATGGTACCGCTAACATATGATAAGGTTACCACAACGTAAGGGGTGGACATAAGTGAAGTTACTTTAGTGTAGGACAGGGTGCTGTGGGCGTTGCTGTAGGTAGTGTTACAATAGGTGTAACTATTGATGTGGTGACTCTCATGTATGAATACTCTTATGATTAGTAATAATAATGTATAGCATCATCACCATTAGTGATTTCATAACATAGGCATTGTTGCGCTAACACAAATATGGGTATATATTAACTGCGTGTGTGGCTCAGTTGGCTAAAGCATCAGACATGTAAGCAGTAGGTCGCGGGTTCAAGCCCCGTCCGGACCATTAATACAGGTCTTAAAATAATATTCAGAAGTTATCTTGTGTATAAAAATTATCGGTTCCCATTAAAACCATTGATGCCTTAACATGAGAGCGGCTTCTCAGGGATATTAGAGCCATATAGTTAAAAGTGAAAACTTCTACATCTAGATACCAGGATGGGGGGATCTACACAACATAACTAACCATAGCCTTGTATTCTGCCTTAGCGAGGGCGATGGCCCTGTGGGGTTTCTGTTCCCCTAGTTCGATAAGAAAGCCTATCACATCTCCCACGGTGTAGGCAGGGCTGTAGTGCTTGCCTATACTCTCGTGGAACACAGTACCTTTACGTGCTCTCCAGCAGTAAGAGAACTTGTCGTAGCCTACCGGAGCCTGCAGGTTTGCTGTGGGGGGGTGTAGGTGTGTTACTAGGGGGTACTGAGGGTGCTACTGAGGGTGTTAAGGGGGTAAGTTACCTGTGGTCAGGGCCCAGCCTATCCTAGTACAGGCGCGGCCTGGTAGCTCTTTAATCTTCACCTCATAGTACCATGAGCCGTAGGACACACCTATAGGGGGCAGCACCAGTATGGGTAACAATAATAGTGGTGGTGGGGGGTAGTAATCATAGGCAACTATACATAAGGACACGATACATAAGGGACAATAGAGGAGAAGGCGTGTCTTATTCATTAGTTAAGAAATCGTGAAATCAACGATAATTTGATTGGATTAGGCAATCATTTTCCAGGTATGGTTTATCACTTACAATCTATTATACAAAGTTAGAATGCACATAGGGGCAGTACTATCTTTCATTGAAATCAATATATTAGTCATTGAATTAACTCCTCTTCTGCACCTCCATACTACTAACCATACCTCTCCCTCCCCTCCCCACTACTAATCATGTCCTCTCCTCCCACCCCCACTAACCATGAGTTGCCCTGGCCATACAGTATCCCTTATCTCCAGTAGCGGTCAGTTGATCATCTCCTACCTTTAGCTGAGGTGCTGTTGGGGGGGGGGGTATGTCAAAATGATGTAGATAATGATGGGGCATTGGGGGGGGGCATTTACTTTACTCTCACTCTTTACTCGCAATCACTGGTATAAGAATCACGCGATGACTCACTAAAACATGATTCATGTCAGCGCTGCTGTCAGCTGATACACACCTACTTCTCTAGGTGTAACCACCAGTAGTTGCAGTGACTATAATTGCCTATTAAGTAGGCTGAGTCATCATGATACTATTCATTATAGGTGATTACATAGGAATATATTGTATAAAACCACGGGATACCAAGACAAGACGCAATATTACAGGTGTATAGGTGTGACTAGACTATACACTGTTACACGCGCACACACACACACACACACACCCACACATACATGCACACACAGCCACACACACACGATACAGGGACTAGGGAGAACACATGGGAACCCACAGCTTGCAGACACAACTATAATAGGCGTGTGAGGCAGGTATACAACACACATGTGTGTGTGTGTGGAGTATGTTCAGTAGTGTGTTCAGACTGTGATCATCTTAATCATCTGGTTAGTTTACTATTTAATCGGTATTTCTGAATATTATCTATACTAGGCCATAGTTATATGTATCGGATGAAAGTATTGATAATCTAGTGACGTTTAATATGAATCAATGCGAATTGGGATTAGATTGACATTTTAAACTTAATATCATTATACAAACAATGATAGTGGAGTAATTCACCCGTAAAGTATGTTAGCGATCGCATTAACTCTAATGATATCGCCTGTAATGGCATTAATAAACGTTACTTAATGCTAGGTGTACAGACACAGATGATCACCGCAGTATAAGCTTTACTGTTGTTGTACATCTCATGGTCTATGGAGGTAATAACAACAAATCATCGTCATAGCAACGGAGAGAGTATAAGTGTAAACTGCATGTAATGCATGTTAACTAGTAGATACTTTAACCATAAACAAGGTTAATATAAATAAGAACTAAGTAGATTAGTAGTATTAATTTATAAAAGATATCCAGAAATAATAAGCCGACATAAATAATGTACATGATATTTGTACACATTCAGAACGGAACAATATAAACGAGAACATTTAAATCATACTCCTAACTCATGCTATGTAAGTATACATTTCTATTGGCAGCTAAGTGGGATGGTAATTATGGGTATGGTATTTATGAAATGTATATTATGCATTGATGTTGAAAAAAAAGTCATTGTTATTTATATGATATTTATGTTAATAAACATAATACATTTTAACTGTGTATAGTATATTTATAGTCTATATATATATATATATAAAATTGTATTTTGTATTGAAAATTATAAATGAATAACTTATAAAGTGATACTATAGTAGAGCATTACATATGATTGAAGACTTAACTTGAAACACGTATAGGTAACATAGTTAGCAGTTTCTGAATGCTACCATCTACTGTTAATGCGTAAGATATTATGTTGATATTTGATCTCTTAGAAATGTCAATACAATTAGTGCCATTATTAAGTGTCAATTAATGTCAATACAATTAGTGCCATTATTAAGTGTCAATTAATGTCAATACAATTAGTGCCAGTATTAAGTGTCAATTAATGTCAATACAATTAGTGCCATTATTAAGTGTCAATTAATGTCAATACAATTAGTGCCATTATTAAGTGTCAATTAATGTCAATACAATAAGTGCCATTATTATGTGTCAATTAATGTCAATACAATTAGTGCCATTATTAAGTGTCAATTAATGTCAATACAATTAGTGCCAGTATTAAGTGTCAATTAATGTCAATACAATTAGTGCCATTATTAAGTGTCAATTAATGTCAATACAATTAGTGCCAGTATTAAGTGTCAATTAATGTCAATACAATTAGTGCCATTATTAAGTGTCAATTAATGTCAATACAATTAGTGCCAGTATTAAGTGTCAATTAATGTCAATACAATTAGTGCTATTATTAAGTGTCAATTAATGTCAATACAATTAGTGCCATTATTAAGTGTCAATTAATGTCAATACAATTAGTGCCATTATTAAGTGTCAATTAATGTCAATACAATTAGTGCCAGTATTAAGTGTCAATTAATGTCAATACAATTAGTGCCATTATTAAGTGTCAATTAATGTCAATACAATTAGTGCCATTATTAAGTGTCAATTAATGTCAATACAATAAGTGCCATTATTATGTGTCAATTAATGTCAATACAATTAGTGCCATTATTAAGTGTCAATTAATGTCAATACAATTAGTGCCAGTATTAAGTGTCAATTAATGTCAATACAATTAGTGCCAGTATTAAGTGTCAATTAATGTCAATACAATTAGTGCCAGTATTAAGTGTCAATTAATGTCAATACAATTAGTGCCATTATTAAGTGTCAATTAATGTCAATACAATTAGTGCCAGTATTAAGTGTCAATTAATGTCAATACAATTAGTGCCATTATTAAGTGTCAATTAATGTCAATAAAATTAGTGCCAGTATTAAGTGTCAATTAATGTCAATACAATTAGTGCCAGTATTAAGTGTCAATTAATGTCAATACAATTAGTGCCATTATTAAGTGTCAATTAATGTCAATACAATTAGTGCCAGTATTAAGTGTCAATTAATGTCAATACAATTAGTGCCATTATTAAGTGTCAATTAATGTCAATACAATTAGTGCCATTATTAAGTGTCAATTAATGTCAATACAATTAGTGCCAGTATTAAGTGTCAATTAATGTCAATACAATTAGTGCTATTATTAAGTGTCAATTAATGTCAATACAATTAGTGCCATTATTAAGTGTCAATTAATGTCAATACAATTAGTGCCAGTATTAAGTGTCAATTAATGTCAATACAATTAGTGCCATTATTAAGTGTCAATTAATGTCAATACAATTAATGCCAGTATTAAGTGTCAATTAATGTCAATACAATTAGTGCCATTATTAAGTGTCAATTAATGTCAATACAATTAGTACACCTAATAGACGTAAATAAAACTAAATATTTCAGATAAGTCAGATAAGTCAGACACACGTATACGGTAGCATATAGTGGTTTGTAACATGTTCTATAACTCAGAATCCACTGTACTATATTACATATGATGATATATCGAAGATGTGCTAGGCTGTAGTACATTCTCATTGGATGCTAATACTATATCATATAGGCCACGCCTCCATTCATACAGACCCCCTGTCAAATCTCAGACTGACAACATTTGTCAGTCTGAGAATGTCATCCAGTCTGAGATTTAACACATGGGGGCGAATGTATGCTTAGAGGCGAAGGTTATAGGATATCATATATGAGTCCAATGAGAAAGTAGTGTACCGCAATGAACCCAGCATCAAAGTATATCTACAGGTATCCGTTGTAGGAGACTCATTCGCTAGATAAGATACATTTTATTATTGTAATCATTATAAGAAAAACAAACAATAAACGGACACATAAAATAATCAGTGTCTTTCGAGGTATTTGACCTTAATAATGCCATATGCATAATATAGTATATAACAATTGTATTTTTTAAAGATATTTAAACATTTTTTTATAATAATATTAGCCATCGCATCGAACAAGTGATCACTATAAGTATCACAAGGAGTGTGTGAGTGTGTGTGTGTGGGTATGGGTGTGCGTGTGTGATGTTGGTAGCAGGACAGTTATACAGTGTACCGTTGTATCAGCGCTATGTATCGCAACTGACCGTCCAACTGTCCCCCTCCGCGCCCATCGGCCAGTCTAGATATCACTAGGCCCATTACGCTGAATCATAGCTCTATAGATATCACTAGGCCCGTTACGATGAATCATAGCTCTATAGATATCACTAAGTCCGTTACGATGAATCATAGCTCTATAGATATCACTAAGTCCGTTACGATGAATCATAGCTCTATAGATATCACCTGAGTGGTAGTCACCATCGAATGGGCTTGAAATACTAATTAAATAGTGTACACACATAAGTGGACTGTCCAACTGAACATACATAAGTGGACTGTCCAACTGAACATTGTGTATTAACTGTCCCGCAACTAGGGGCGCTGGAACGATGGTGTGTACGTAGGTGGGAATAACAAATCAAAATAAATGTTGTGTTAAAAGGGGGGGGGGGGACCAATACATAGGAGGTCCCCCTTAAAGTGGGGGGGGGGACATATCCCCCCCCCCCTGTTGCAGCGCCCCTACCTGTAACATAGATCACAGCCTAAACGACTGAGTCTAGTACACTTGTTGTGTTAACATACACATGTTCCCTATGCATCTACCGGGGGGAGGGGGGGGGGGGGGGGGGGGTTATTAATACAGCGTAGATGTATAGAATACAATTGATTTTGTAAATCAACACAAATAAATATGACGTATATATCAGTTACGATTTGACTTAGTACACATTTATTTGGTACAAAATGACCGGTAGCCGATATCTACTCGAACCTCTGCTATAGTAGTAAGTTAGCGAGAGGCTTATCTAACTTGCTATCTAGGCAATGTTAAAGTGGGCGTGTCCTATTATACAATCGCGTATTAATCATGCCCGGGAGATAATGTTAAGAAACACGAAACACTCGTAGTATTAGTAACTACGCAAAATTACCCTTATTACCCCTTATTACCCCTATTATCATGTAATAAATAAGATAGTACCGAATTTGTACAAACTTAAATTTCCAACATTTGTTAATACATTTTATACATATCTACTTTAATATATATTTATTTAATTTTATACGTATCGTCAATAAATTAATAAATATAAAATAATAAAAATCTCTTTTAGGTGTACACACACATATATATATATATATAGATTTAGATAATTTATATACATCTATAGATATCAAATTATTATCTATAGTTTTATAGAATAATCTGCGTGAATTAAATATCTGCGAACACACACACGCACGCATACAAGACAGTAGAGTATGATGTATGTGTTTTAATGTAGAAACACGATGTGGTGATGACTGTGTTATCTAACTATCTTTATTTAGTGAGTTCTTCTAAAACATGAATATTACACGTATTTAGCATCTAGTTTTCTGTATTTCAGAGTATTATTACTGTTTTTCATTGTACGTAGCGTTCTACTGTATACGTTAACCTTTAAATGTATCGCAGATATCTAAATCACGTACAATATTTCATAAACCGAGAGATAATAATGATATCTAGAAGGGTTGGACGTTTTTTTTGGTTTTTTTATTAATTAATATATACAATTATTATAAAATTATATATTAATTTCAATACTATTAGTATCATTTAAGGTCAGTATCAATATAATTAATAATAGTATAGAATCTATACTATAGATTATGTATATTATATAAATATATTAATATAATATCATCACATATATTACAATAACTAATAACAATATACTTCAAAAAAAAAAAGTATTGATAAATATATTAAATATAATAAATCACATATCACTCTGGAATGATTAAAGACAATCATATAATATGTGTTCAACTGACAACAAATTAACACAGCCGCCTGGAGTTACATGGTTGTTCGGTTTTGTTGTTGATTTATTTGGTTTTTTTATATAACATTATTGAATATTAATTTCAATACTATAGTATCATTTAATATTAGTATAAATTATTAATAATATTATAGAATATATATATATTATATAAAGTTATTCATTTAATAAACATGCCTGGCTGAAAGAAAAATATAATTTGGAAAGAATTTACTGAAATAACTAATAAATCTTTATATAAATTATACTATAATATTTTTTACTATAATATACATATCTAATAATAATAATAGAATATTTATTAAAAAATAATATTCAAGATAACAATTTATTAATACAAAATATTTAATAAATAAAATCCAATATTCTTCAAAAAAAACCAAAAAACCGAAAAAACCAAATACACCGTTTTTTTTTGTAGTAGACATGTAAATGATGCAGAGCTGACTTTCATTTTCGGAAAAAAAATTAGCCCGAGCCTAGAATCTAGTCAAACGAGCCCGAGCCTAGAATCTAGTCAAACGAGCCCGAGCTAGGGATTAGACTCTTACAAAACATAATCGAACTGAAATGATGTTTTTTTGAAGTTACATTTTAAACGTAATTTTTATATATTTATCCATATTTTTATTATTGTTTCCTATATTATGTAACATAATCGAAGACAATATATATTAATACCTAAATCACCATCTTAATCATTTACATCACTAGTAGTGTTGATGCTCAAATCTAAAGCATCGATGCAGTCTAGGCTTGGGCTCGTTTTTTTCCAAGGTCTCGTCTCGGCATAATTTACATCACTAGCGCGTAGTCACTATTACGCGGACACTAAGGGTACGATTTGTAGCAGGACAGTAGGCCAGATGGACAGTAGATCAGGTGGACAATAGGTCGGATGGACAGTAGGTCAGGTGGACAATAGGTCGGATGGACAGTAGGTCAGGTGGTCAGTAAGTCAGATGGACAGTTGATCAGATGGACAGTAGGTCGGATGGACAGTTGATCAGATGGACAGTTGATCAGGTGGACAGTAGATCAGATGGACAGTAGGTCAGGTGGACAGTAAGTCAGGTAGACAGTAGGTCGGATGGACAGTTGATCAGATGGACAGTAGGTCGGATGGACAGTAGGCCAGATGGACAGTTGATCAGATGGACAGTTGATCAGGTGGACAGTAGATCAGATGGACAGTAGGTCAGGTGGACAGTAAGTCAGGTAGACAGTAAGTCAGATGGACAGTTGATCAGATGTACAGTAGGTCGGATGGACAGTAGGCCAGATGGACAGTTGATCAGATGGACAGTTGATCAGATGGACAGTAGGTCAGATGGACAGTTGATCAGGTGGACAGTAAGTCAGGTGGACAGTTGGTTGGATGGACAGTAGGCCAGATGGACAGTTGATCAGATGGACAGTAGGTCAGATGGTCAGTTGATCAGGTGGACAGTTGATCAGATGGACAGTAGGTCGGATGGACAGTTGATCAGATGGACAGTTGATCAGGTGGACAGTAGATCAGATGGACAGTAGGTCAGGTGGACAGTAAGTCAGGTAGACAGTAGGTCGGATGGACAGTTGATCAGATGGACAGTAGGTCGGATGGACAGTAGGCCAGATGGACAGTTGATCAGATGGACAGTTGATCAGGTGGACAGTAGATCAGATGGACAGTAGGTCAGGTGGACAGTAAGTCAGGTAGACAGTAAGTCAGATGGACAGTTGATCAGATGTACAGTAGGTCGGATGGACAGTAGGCCAGATGGACAGTTGATCAGATGGACAGTTGATCAGATGGACAGTAGGTCAGATGGACAGTTGATCAGGTGGACAGTAAGTCAGGTGGACAGTTGGTTGGATGGACAGTAGGCCAGATGGACAGTTGATCAGATGGACAGTAGGTCAGATGGTCAGTTGATAAGGTGGACAGTAGTTCAGATGGACAGTAAGTCAGGTGGACAGTAGGTCAGGTGGACAGTAAGTCAGATGGACAGTCAATAGTTAATAAGTTGCGCAGCTACAACGCTAGCTCTGTCCATGCTATAATAATCGCCAACTGACCTCTATCGTGTAGGGCTAGCACCATGTGCGGCACCACTCTGAGACGATACAGGAAGCCGGGTATAGGACGCCCCGCCCACTCTACGCTCTCGTCGAACGTCTTACGGTGAGGTGTCATCGGGTCCTGCTCGGCGAATAGGTAACGGAAACCATCCTGCGTAGAGGTCGTACAGAGGTCATACAGAGGTTATCTAGGGGTTATTTAGGTAGTATGGGGGTCATTCACAGATGATATAGGTAGGTAGAGGTGATATAAGTATTTTGGGGGTAAAACAGAGGTGATATAGGTAATCTGAATGGTGTCATTCTGAAATCTGTAATCTCTGATCATTTTCATTCAGGAACTTAGTTTTCACTTATAAACATATATGGCTCTAATGTCCCTTCGAAGCCGCTCTCATGTTAATCCAGGTATCCATGGTTTTAATGAGAGACGATCATTTATTCATACACAATTATATAAGGTCACTTCTAAATATTATTTTAAGACGTATTTTAATGGTCCTGACTAATTAACCAGTAATAATTATCGCTCACTAAATGTAGATGTTTGTGTATATTATTACATTGTGAATTTCATACATCGAGATTGAACGGAAATCTATAATATACAAAAATCAAATAAGATATTTTTCGAATTTTAATCAAGACAAAATAATAATAAATGTAAATTACCTAGCATACCAGTAATACGGCAATTGGACATGTAGGATAGTATTTAATACAATAATAGTTATAATGCTGTACACAAATTCAGACATGTAAATATACGGACAAGAGGTGATCTCACTCCATTAACATTGTTATCCGTTAGAAGGCTAATGTTTATCGTTCACTTCTCAACCGGTTCCCGTAATACGTAGCTATATCTACTCAATACATATATTATATATTTGTATCGGTAGAAATATGTCGAAAATGAGTCATTATTGTGTATTTCATGTGAACACATTATTGTAAATAGTTATTCGGCGTGTATTTCCATTCAAATTAGAATTGTTTATTAATATACGATATGTATATAGATCATTTAGAATCAGTTTTATAGTGAATTTAACTTTATAAGACGTTTTATACTAAATAAAAGTTATATTTCTATATATATATATTATACTCACACACACACATACACATACATATATATATGTGAATATATACAACAGTTTATTTAATAATTATAAATATTTTTATATTTATATATAATAGTAATATAATTTGTATACAGTTATATTTATAAATATTTATATAACGATATAAATTATAATGAAAATATGCGAGATATTGTTAACTCATTATTTTGATTTTTTTCAAAATTCTCCGGTTTCGCATTGCAACATAATTATTATAATCATTATGTAATATTATATGTAATAATATAAATATATTAAGTGAATTACGCATTCATTTCGTATTATGTAGTTTTAATTATAATTATAAAATATAAATATAACTTGTAAAACTGTATAAAACATACGGAATCATATATCAGACGTAGATAGTTAATTATGTCGTCAATGGGTTGGTTTAATTACATATGTAAACATATATACTATATATAATGTAATCATTAAATATACTAAATCGATAAAACAGGCAATTATTTTAAAGTTATCTAAATAATAATTTGAAAAATTAAACATATGAATAACTTTTGCGAATTATATATTTCATTTTTTGTATTACCAATCATTATCAATGTAATTAATTTATTACTTTTTACACATTAAATATATTTTTACATTTCTATGTAATTAATATAATTTTGTTTATATTTAAACATAAATATATATATATATGTTAACAATTTTAATTTCGTAATTTCATCATGGAAATAAAGGAGGTATGTATGGTTCATACACATTTTTAAGTGTAATATTAGATATATTGTTTGTACCTTAGGTACTAATGTAAATGATATCAATTAATATCAGGCAGTTTTAAAATTAAATTGTTTATTTCATTCCATCCAGGAACTCAGATGAAGTTTTAATTAATTTATAACAAATGGATCTAATGTCCCTTCGAAGCCGCTCCTATGTTAAGGCATCCGTGGTTTTATACGAGAGCCAATCATCATTTTATATATATTGTGTATACATAAGTATATATGATCACTTCTAAATATTATTTGAAGACCTATTTTAATGGTCCGGGCATGGCTTGAACCCGTGTCCTACTGCTTATGTGTCTAACGCCTTAGCCAACTGAGCCACATAGGCAATATTTACAAGTAAAAGGTAGGCTGGTTTGAGTATGATTCACATTTATATAAATAGCGTATGTAATTAATTATATATGTACACGATAAATGATATTCACGCAAAAATTATAAATATACATATTTTTACTATAAAACAAATATAAAAACTATGAAATATAAAAATTTATAAAATAGAAACAACTAAATGTTTTTAATAAAATAGATCGTATTTTTATAATATATTGTTATTATAAATAAAGTGACAGGTGGTATTGAATAGAAATAGTATAAATAAATACATATTTATCATTACAATTTAGGTTTTCATTTTTTAAATAACATAATTTAAATGTAAAAATTAACATTTTCTATATTGTGTATATTTTTAAAAATAATTATTTTATAGTTATATTTGAGTATTTGTTTTTTAATTTGTTAAGTGTCACAAATAAGCTAATAGTAGGCTAGATACTTGTTGCATTCATCAATATAAATAAAGTGGATAAGAAATTGACACCAACAATACATGTAAAGATAAATAGGCGAATTGCACTTATCTCGATAAACTAACAAAATGGCATGAGTGATTTTTATAGGATATTAGTTATATTATATAGGTCAAATATTAAAACAGTAGGTTTTTCGTTGAAATAGAGAGAAGTGACTTCTATCTATATCTATAAATAATAATGTTGTATTTTATATATATCTATTATTTTTAGTATAGATAGTACATTAAAATTGATCATAATTATCAATAAAAATATAAATAAATAATAATTATTTAAAAGTTAGTAGTATGTTTCTACTGCTGCGCCTCTATCGCAAAGTGCCATACACTACATTCAATTGCTTATCCACTTTCTCACTACATCGATGATTGGATTACTTTATTTCAACTTTATTGATCTTCATTAATTTTATTTGAAAATAAATTTTAATTATATATTACTAAAAATGATATATGTAAAATTTGCATTGCAAATAATATAAAATTAAATTATATATAATTAAAATTATAGGAAACGTTAAAAATAATCTCACCATAACAATATTTCATTTAATAAATTCATATTCCGCTCCATCATATATACAATAAGTTTAAACAGTGTAACAGAGTAATACAAACAATAAACCACTATATAGTGAAAGATAACTAGAGGTCACTGCGATATAGTATAGGTAGCGTAGAGGTCATTACAATAGCATATGATATATACATATAAGTAGAGGTCAAAGCGATATGGCATTGATAGCTAGAGGTCAATGCGATACGGTATACAGAGCTAGAGGTCACTGAGATATGATATACATATAAGTAGAGGTCAATGCGATATGGTATTGATAGCTAGAGGTCAATGCGATATGATATACAGAGCTAGAGGTCACCAAACCTTGTTGAATGGATATTCAATGGGATAGTCAAAGTTTGATCTCTTCGTTGGTATGGTGGACTCACTGCAAGGTTATGTGGTTAGTGAGGACATATGTTTACGTTATTGGTTATGTTAGATAGGTGGTGGTTGTAGTAGTGCTGTAGCATGTATATTGGCAGTTGAAGCAAGGGATAACATATACTATTTAGGCATAAAGGAGGTACAAGGAGATTAAGTGAATATGAAATATATAGGTTATTAATATAATGGGTTTAAGAAGATTATAGTTATAAGGATATATGGGGAATTGGGGATTAGCAATATAAGAGGTATAAGGGTATTAGTTATTTAAGGGGTATAGGGTCTTAATGGTACGAGGGGTATTCATGAAGGGGATTAGAGATAAAATGATATACGGGGCTTAGTGGTATAAAGATGATAGGGTGGGTTAAGGTGTGCAGTGCCCCTACTACAGAGGTACCTATGCCTCCATCCTATGCCCCACACACACCCACACACACCCATACACACACACACCCAACCCCGTAACTGATCCTCTCTACCATATGCCACCCAACCGCCTCCACCCCACCCACACACACCCCCGTAACTAAACCCCTCCACCCCCATAACTAACCCTCTCCTTCTGGCCGCAGCATTCTCAGCATTACGTCTTCGCATAGCTCTGGATACTTTAGGTTTGGGTGCGGGTTTCTCAACGTTAAGGTCACCCCCCAGTAGGAAGGTCTTCACGTTACCACCTGACAGGTACAGGAGGCAGTCGTAGTCTGGAGCTATACGCTTGAGATCCTGTACGGGGCAACGGGGGGGTAGTAATGGGGTGGGGGAGCTAGGAGGGGTTAGGAGGGGGCTAAGAGAAGGCTAAAAGAGTGAAATGAGATAGCGTATAACACACAGGCTCATATAAACGGGAGAGTCGTGCAATATATCATTTAATCATAGTATCACCTTTAGTATCACCATGTATACACGTATGTTATTAACGGAAGCTCTATTCATTTGTACAGCGCATCGTAGCGGAACAATGCACTAAGAGGGTAGAGGGCGCACTAAGAGGGTAGAGGGCGCACTAAGAGGGTAGAGGGCGCACTAAGAGGGTAGAGGGCGCACTAAGAGGGTAGAGGGCGCACTAAGAGGGTAGAGGGCGCACTAAGAGGGTAGAGGGCGCACTAAGAGGGTAGAGGGCGCACTAAGAGGGTAGAGGGCGCACTAAGAGGGCGCACTAAGAGGGTAGAGGGCGCACTAAGAGGGTAGAGGGCGCACTAAGAGGGTAGAGGGCGCACTAAGAGGGTAGAGGGCGCACTAAGAGGGTAGAGGGCGCACTAAGAGGGTAGAGGGCGCACTAAGAGGGTAGAGGGCGCACTAAGAGGGTAGAGGGCGCACTAAGAGGGTAGAGGGCGCACTAAGAGGGTAGAGGGCGCACTAAGAGGGTAGAGGGCGCACTAAGAGGGTAGAGGGCGCACTAAGAGGGTAGAGGGCGCACTAAGAGGGTAGAGGGCGCACTAAGAGGGTAGAGGGCGCACTAAGAGGGTAGAGGGCGCACTAAGAGGGTAGAGGGCGCACTAAGAGGGTAGAGGGCGCACTAAGAGGGTAGAGGGCGCACTAAGAGGGTAGAGGGCGCACTAAGAGGGTATAGGGCGCACTAACTTGATTTAACAATCTGACTAGACAATCTCCCCCTTTGGTGGCGGTTCCGTAGCCAAATACCTTGTCATCTTTAGCCTGTAGGTTGTGTGTAGCGTACGGTGTAAACGAGCGGGTTTTAGTAGGCTAGAGTACGAGACATGTTATCGATTCGATGGAGATCTCGATATTTGTGGAACGATAGTACGATTCTATAATTAATGTACATCGGCCTAATATTATATATTGGCCTAATGAAACCGGGTAGTTTACAACGATACTAGTCGCGGGTTAAAGGTTAAAGTATGAATGCCACACATAATATATTATCTATATATCGCGTAGAGTTTACATAATATGGAAAGGAGATGGTATGGTAGGTAATCTCTCAGACATAGGGTACACAATGGTAGAGATAGGGTACTTAATGGTAGATATAGGGTATACAATGGTAGAGATAGGGTACTTAATGGTAGATATAGGGTACACAATGGTAGAGTTAGGGTACTTAATGGTAGAGTTAGGGTACACAATGGTAGAGTTAGGGTATACAATGGTAGAGATATGGTAGAGTTATGGTAGAAATATGGTAGAGTGCATAAGAACCATGGCCTTGGCTACGGTGGTGTGCCAGGTGGTTTTCTGACGTCGCAGGGATGTGGTCAGCTTCACCCAGTTCTTCTCGAGGAAAGGGATGATATCCTTGAAGAGGAGGGGGTGAGGTGGGGTGGGGGGGGGGTTAGTTTAGCTCAAACACTTGAATATTCGTAATAAACGTCACAAGGGTGCACATTTTCCCATAGAAATGTTATTCTACTAATTCATTAAATAATTGTTTATAGAAGTACACATATTTCATAAACTAATGATCGCATTATTATAGTAAATTAAATGTTATATTATATATTATATCGTATTATATGTTATAATCACAATTATCCGTGACGTTTAATTAATACTTTTATTTTATAATTAGATAAAAAATACTGCATTAATTATATATATATATATATAATATTATATCCGTATATAATATTTATAATATAATATTTATGTTATAATATTGATATCATATACTCTTTATATATAATGAATCTGGTGACTATACAGGATGGGCAAGAGATACACTGATATACTGATACAGCATAGATACACTGATTGAGGTACACTATGGGTGGTCTAAGTAGACAAATAGCCTCACATACAGATGATTGCATAACGTAACGTATGGTAATACAATAATACAATTGTTTTAATTGATATTTACATGTGATGGAAATGTTTGTAACGATATCGCGATTCTAAGAAATGTGTAATTTTGTGGATTTAATTTGTAAATGTGATTTTGAGGTCAATAAAACATTTTAAAATAAAAAAATAATAATATCGAACATGACGTTACATCCTTGTTATTGTGTTGTAATTTTTATTTAGATTTATATTATATATATATTATATTTACATATTTATCTACATTTTACTATGGATGTGCGAGAACGCGATATAAATGTATCAATTACTTACATCCCCTACATAGATGACTTACCGTATATTACAGACTTATAGATGTCGGCTTATTGCTAAAACATATAAATATTGCAAAGAATTAAACTGTCACTAAACTCGTATATATCTAGATTCACGCTAACTATGTGTATGTATGCTGCAATACTATATAACGAATAAGTTTTAAAAAAATATTCATATCAGTAATCAAATTTATTTAATATAATAGTAAAAATTTTACTATTAAATCTCAATATATTTTACTGTAAAATATATTGAGATTTAATAATCTTAACGTTAAATTATAATTTATAAGTTAATTAATCATAAAAATCTGGTAATTTGGTTTGGTTATATTGGTTTTGATTAAATATAAATATTTATTAAGGGCGGCAAAACATGTGAACAAAATATTTTATATTATAATAATAAAATTCAATCTTTTATCTTTAAAATGACATATTACTTTATATATAAAAGTAACTATAAATCCCATAAAAGTGCGTCATAAATTATAAGACAATACAAAAACTCTAAATTATCAAAATATATATTACTTATTTATATACATTTGTACTTAGTCGATTTCAAACAATTGTAAAAGCAATATAAAGATAATAGAAAGCTTGTTTAGATAACTATAGGTCAATGCCATAGATTTAGAGAAACATAGATAGCGCATTCGCTCAACACAAATTATTTCTAAGAATGCGGTATGCCGCCACCATCTTGGGGTTCTCTCTTTTGTTAAATATGTAAAAATATATATTATTTTGAAAACTATATTTCATTTATAAGTTAATATAAAGTTTAATTATGTGAATATTACACCAATATTTATTACTAAATAGTTGCTATTAAGTATATATTACACATTAAGTTAATATACATATATTATACATACATTCAGATTATACTAAAATAAAATGAAATATTCCAAATGTTTTTAATAAAAAAGTTAATTAAAGTTATTATTAATATAATAAATTAAAGAAATACAAATAACTGTTTCAATGTTATATTAAACTTTGATATATTAAAAATGACCTTAAATATAAATAAATTATACTGTATATTAAAACTAGGATTATACTATTAAAAAAGTATACATTTACAATATTTGTAATTAAAATAATATATTAAATAAATGATAAATATTAATTTTAAATAATGAAACACAAACACATACATAATTTAATATATTCGACATAACTAAATCTAAAAACATTCAAATTCATAAAAGTGTTGTTCTAAATCTATGGTCAATGCCATTATGTATGAAATAACAGCTAATCAAATGAAAGTATTTCTGTTTAGTTAGATATATCAATATTTTTATTTGTCATTATTTTAAACTTTGAATGTTTATAATTCTGTTGTTTTTTTTCAGTTGGATATTTCTTTAAACTAAAATAACTTTTGAACAACTCGATCAATCTTTACAAAATGTTCAGGCTTTATTCAATAGTCTTGAATAAATATCAATAAATATTATTTTTTAATATTACCTATTTTCAATTATATTTCCTGATCTTTAATTTTATGTAAACTTCTGAAACAGGTTATATATAGTATAACTAGTATTTATGTACACTATAAAAAAATATGCAATTCTATAATTAATTTCATAAGTTACTGTACGATAATTTTTATAAAAATAAAATTTTTCTATGTCCCCATATCATTTTTATCGTCGCCCCTTAAATATATATATATATATATATATATTATATTTATATTATTAATGGTATACTATAAATGATTAAAGTTTTATATGTAATACATATTACAATTTAGTATTGTTTTTAATTTATAACTATTTAAAATAAAATATAAAAATAAAGATATTTATTGAAAATTATTTTGACGATAAAAAAAGAGAAATATATTCTATAACTAACACATAAATAAAAAACAATATTAACAACATTATATATATAAAGGTTTTCGACAATATTAAAATTCTAAAATGTTGCATTTTTTTCCATAAATATGTATTAACTATCGAATACAGACTATTCTTAATAATTGCAATGCAATAATATATTTTGTTGTATAAGTCACTTATATATTAATATTTTTTTATAAAAAGAAATGAAAAAAAAAGGCACAAATATATTACTTATTTGTATGTATTATTCCATTAGTATACTTAATATATTATGCATTGCATAATACAATCTTGAATTAATCTATGTACAAATTATATTTCTAAACTTTTATTTTTTTTAACGTAAACATTCCTATTCATTTGACACATGTTTTACACAATTGACATAATTGACACATATCGGGATCCAAACATTGCCGGAATATTCTAAAAATGTGCATGTAATGATGCATTATTCTAAAAATAGCCTAAAAGTTCATAATAATCAGTTGTATCGATGTGACCACTGTTAAGGTACACGTCAGTGCTATGTATATCACACACACATACACATGCATATATAGGGGATACAAGAGTGTGAGGCGGGTTGTCATAGTAACCTTGTCCTTGGAGAAGTACTCTTTGTCTACGTTCTTCTGCATTAGGTTAGCTAGGCCAGTGAAGCACATCTGACTGAAACCTGGTGTGTAGGTGATCTTAGTTATGGTCTTAGAGCGGGTAGTTGTAATAATAATAGTAGTAGTAGTAGTAGTAGTAGTAGTAGTAGTAGTAGTAGTAGTAGTAGTAGTAGCAGTAGCAGTAGTAGTAGTAGTACTAGTTGGCATATATTAGATATGACACCACTGTTATTCGCTAGTGATGGACTTGCCCAATATTAGCATCGTTACGCTTGGCTAACTTTCATACACACTATATGTATACATATAGGCGACATTTTCACCAATAATAAGCACTAAAGCTTTGTCTCTCTTATTTATTCATAACATAATGGCAGTTGTGGAATGTGCGTATATTTAACTTTTCTTTCATCAAGTATTTGTACTCATTTTTCTTATCACACTTATCTTTGGTTTCACCGCAAGACGTGCGAAATTGCTTGAAACTATTGCTACCGGCTAGTAGCTCTGTAGCAACAGATTCATCCATTACTATTCCGGACCAGCATTAACGTCAATCATGCAGCCCTTAATAACCCCTTCCGCCAGTGCTAGCCCTATGTTCGGCGCTAATGTAGCAACCCCCCTCGTTTATCATCACCCCGTCTCCTCCACCCCTTCACAGCCAATCAGCTGCCAGCATTAGGTACAACCAGTGTGTTTGGGTCTGCCTCGGGTCAAGCAGGTGGTCCACAGTCCGGCCCCACCAACGCATCCACCTTCGTAGCCTACCCGCTCTATATCTAAGCCCCATTCGGTCACACCCCCTCCTACAACCCCACGTCCATGGTCAGTCATACCCCTCTATATTCGGGTAATCTTCTATCTCGCTGACCAGCCTGTTCACCACCCTCTCTTCAATAAGAGCTATAGACACGCCCCCTCCCTCTTGTACGGTCAATCGGATGGCTTCGGTAAACAGTACAACACTTGCATTCCTAACATGTTCTCTACCGCGCTATCCTCTAGTCAGTCCATACAGACGATGTCAGTAAATAGCCCCGCCCCCTCTCAATCCATAGTAATTGACCAATCAGCTCTATCCGCACAACCACGCACAGTATTCGGTCAAACTGCTACATCCAGCGTTGTACCTCATGCAGCGAGCTACCATCTCTACATTCGGCTCATTAGCTCAGCCCCGTATTAACCCCACTATCCCCGCCGATGTACAACTATTCACTAGCTCTTCATTCAGTCAGATGAGGCAGTCTGATATATCCGGGTGATTCGTGTCACTAAAGTATGTGCCGTCCTTACCCATTGTATTCGGTCACCCCTCTGTACAGAACACACCCCCCGTTACGCAAGCGTTAACCCTCGACACCAGCGTTTCATCTTCTCTCTTCGGAGATACTAAGAAAATCATACTTCATTATATATTATGCTTTCCCCCCGATAGCGGTACCGCAGGTGGCTATCTACTCCCCCTCCCTCGTTATGACCCCAGATGAACTCGTTAAAGAATACGCAAACATATCTTATATTGTTCGCAATGAGAGAATGCCAGGCTATATAGGGTACAACTGAATGCCCTGCAGGTATCTACGGCCGTAGAAAGAACATCATAAGCACCGCGTCATCATTTGTTAGCAGTGAATCAGCCTCAAGGAATGGGCTAGGAGGAGTGGAGCCAGTTACAAGTACATTACTGTCTTTTAACTAGGTCAACTTCCCCCTAGCCCATTCCTTGAGGCTGATTCACTGCTAACAAATGATGACGCGGTGCTTATGATGTTCTTTCTACGGCCGTAGATACCTGCAGGGCATTCAGTTGTACCCTATATAGCCTGGCATTCTCTCATTGCGAACAATATAAGATATGTTTGCGTATTCTTTAACGAGTTCATCTGGGGTCATAACGAGGGAGGGGGAGTAGATAGCCACCTGCGGTACCGCTATCGGGGGGAAAGCATAATATATAATGAAGTATGATTTTCTTAGTATCTCCGAAGAGAGAAGATGAAACGCTGGTGTCGAGGGTTAACGCTTGCGTAACGGGGGGTGTGTTCTGTACAGAGGGGTGACCGAATACAATGGGTAAGGACGGCACATACTTTAGTGACACGAATCACCCGGATATATCAGACTGCCTCATCTGACTGAATGAAGAGCTAGTGAATAGTTGTACATCGGCGGGGATAGTGGGGTTAATACGGGGCTGAGCTAATGAGCCGAATGTAGAGATGGTAGCTCGCTGCATTTGAGGTACAACGCTGGATGTAGCAGTTTGACCGAATACTGTGCGTGGTTGTGCGGATAGAGCTGATTGGTCAATTACTATGGATTGAGAGGGGCGGGGCTATTTACTGACATCGTCTGTATGGACTGACTAGAGGATAGCGCGGTAGAGAACATGTTAGGAATGCAAGTGTTGTACTGTTTACCGAAGCCATCCGATTGACCGTACAAGAGGGAGGGGGCGTGTCTATAGCTCTTATTGAAGAGAGGGTGGTGAACAGGCTGGTCAGCGAGATAGAAGATTACCCGAATATAGAGGGGTATGACTGACCATGGACGTGGGGTTGTAGGAGGGGGTGTGACCGAATGGGGCTTAGATATAGAGCGGGTAGGCTACGAAGGTGGATGCGTTGGTGGGGCCGGACTGTGGACCACCTGCTTGACCCGAGGCAGACCCAAACACACTGGTTGTACCTAATGCTGGCAGCTGATTGGCTGTGAAGGGGTGGAGGAGACGGGGTGATGATAAACGAGGGGGGTTGCTACATTAGCGCCGAACATAGGGCTAGCACTGGCGGAAGGGGTTATTAAGGGCTGCATGATTGACGTTAATGCTGGTCCGGAATAGTAATGGATGAATCTGTTGCTACAGAGCTACTAGCCGGTAGCAATAGTTTCAAGCAATTTCGCACGTCTTGCGGTGAAACCAAAGATAAGTGTGATAAGAAAAATGAGTACAAATACTTGATGAAAGAAAAGTTAAATATACGCACATTCCACAACTGCCATTATGTTATGAATAAATAAGAGAGACAAAGCTTTAGTGCTTATTATTGGTGAAAATGTCGCCTATATGTATACATATAGTGTGTATGAAAGTTAGCCAAGCGTAACGATGCTAATATTGGGCAAGTCCATCACTAGCGAATAACAGTGGTGTCATATCTAATATATGCCAACTAGTACTACTACTACTACTGCTACTGCTACTACTATTGTAGTGGTAGTGGTAGTAGTAGTAGTAGTAGTAGTAGTAGTAGTAGTAGTAGTAGTAGTAGTAGTAGTAGTAGTAGCAGTAGTAGTAGTAGTAGTAGTAGTAGTAGTAGTAGTAGTAGTAGTAGTAGTAGTAGTAGTAGTAGTAGTAGTAGTAGTAGTAGTAGTAGTAGTAGTAGTAGTAGTAGTAGTAGTAGTAGTAGTAGTAGTAGTAGTAGTAGTAGTAGTAGTAGTAGTAGTAGTAGTAGTAGTAGTAGTAGTAGTAGTAGTAGTAGTAGTAGTAGTAGTAGTAGTAGTAGTAGTAGTAGTAGTAGTAGTAGTAGTAGTAGTAGTAGTAGTAGTAGTAGTAGTAGAAGTAGTAGTAGTAGTAGTAGTAGTAGTAGTAGTAGTAGTAGTAGTAGTAGTAGCAGTAGTGGTAGTAGTGACTAACTGGCTTGACGCTTGATGAAAGCCTCACGATCTGCACAGTTCTTACAGAAGTACTGGTAGTTTGTCATGAATGCGCAGACTTCACTGTTAGCAGAGTGTACAGGTGGGTTATAATGATGACTGGGAGGTAAGAGGGAGGTAAGAGAGAGGTAATAGGGAGGTAAGGGGGAGGTAAGGGGGAGGTAAGAGGGAGGCATGGGGGAGGTAAGGGGGAGGTAAGAGAGAGGTAAGAGGGAGGTAAGGGGGAGGTAAGGGGGAGGTAAGAGGGAGGTAAGGGGGAGGTAAGGGGGAGGTAAGAGGGAGGCATGGGGGAGGTAAGAGGGAGGTAAGAGGGAGGCAAGAGGAAGGTAAGATGTAGGGACGCTTGTTTTTGTTGTCTAGAAAATATGTTTGCATATGAGATGTCTAAAAGTAAGAGGGAAAGATAGATAGAGATAGAGCGAGCGAAAGGGATAGGGAGAAAGAGAGAGAGTGGGAGATTGGAAAGAAAGAATAGATGTATTGATTAATGGAGAGAGGGATATATATATATATATATATATATATATTATTAATCAATATATTAGATAATAAGATATGATTAACAAATAAAATCAAACTCTCAAGTATTAAATATATAATGTATACCATATATGTATACTCGATGTCTATATTATTACTATGAATACATAAAGTGAATTCATTAAAGGTTAAAGATTTAATCATACTAAAAATAGAGTATTATAATTCTAGATATTTATATTTAATGCTGGATACTGTATTATAATCAGTTACAGCGCCTACACTTATCATCCAACATTATTTCATAGACAGATAATGTTGGATGATAACATATGCGTGTGCATAAAGTGCAAGGTTACAACTTTATCCTTTTGTAGGCGTTATATATTTAGATTGTCATTGTTATGATTGTTTTAACACTCCTGATCGGGTATAATACCTGGATGGCTGCGTATAAACACATACACACACACATTATGACAACCAGGGATGGGGTCAAATATATTTATCTAATACAAATACAAATACACCAAATCAGTGTATTAAATACACACGCGCGCGCACACAAAGTTAGCAAATATTTATACTTTCGATTAAATATCGCGACTATATATTTTCTTAAATAAATTATCAATCAATCGACAATCAACCAATCACACTGCGACGACTAACTCAAAGTTGATATCGATATCGGTACACTCTCCGTGTACGTAGCAGTAGCACATGCAGCACTGGAAGTCAGGCTTGTCGAAGTCGCGCTCTTTACCGCTGCGTTAGGGGTGAGGTGTTAGCGATGAGGGGGGGGGGGGTGTTGAGAGAGGGGAGGGCGGCGAGGTAAGCCGGTTCGTGAGAAGCACGTTACGAACGCTACGTATTTAACGTAGATTTTCGCTAAAGTGTATATTTGGTTTTAATAAATCTGAATTTTAAAAAATAAAATATAATTATTATGTTACCTAGAGGCTCTTGGCTAGAGCACATTTAAAATGTAACATAGAATTGATGGGACATTTTATAATGGTGTGGATGTAAAATAAATTATATATACTTTTAAGATAGAAACTATCAATTATTGTAGTGTACTTATATGGTAATATATATGGTTATTAGAAAGTTTATTACAGTAATAAATAATTATACATTCTGGGAAATATATATATTTCTAGTAATGTACTTTATAATAATAATATATTTTTTAAAATGGGTTTTTTTATTATTGTCCATATACAATTTATTTCCGAAAGTTAACAAACACATAATGTATATCTACAATATATAGTACAGTCATCTCTCGATATATCATACTCTCTATATCTCAGAAACCCCAGTTTTACAAATGCTAATTTTGTTTTATATATAAAATAGGTATACCTACGTAAATAATATAATAATTTGATATCTCAGGCAAATTTCTTCGGTCCCTTGAATTCTGAGATATCAAGAGTTAATGTTTACACCGTACCATGTTTACACTGAATCATGTTTACACTGTATAAAGTGATTCATAAATATTTGTATGTAATTTTTATACTAATTATTGATGTGTTCACTCAGTGAACTTCACTGTGACTTTACAAAGTGTTAAAAAGTTTAATTCTTATATGCTATTATAATTATATATTATCTACTGATAGGTTAATGAGGTTCATAGTGATTATGATGTAGGCAATAGTAACTACCAGGGATGGCAAAGGTTACATTTCACCTCTTTTATTAAAAAAATGAATGTGATTTAAAATTAATAATTTAATACTAATTATGTATATGTACTGTATTTATAAAATGTTAAAAATGATTAATTTGCGATATGCTATTATATTTAATGTCGATGAGGGGGGGGGGTTAAAGTCAGCGCCATACTAACCAATAACAGATGACGACGTCGGCCCGTTTCGAAGTCTCGTGCACCATCGCCTGAGTCTCGAGTTCCTCGGGGTTCTGATGCGGGGCGTTGGCGCCCTTACCCTCTTGCGGCGTCTTAGGGAACACCACCGCACCCGAAGATTTCATGTTGAACGCGTGATTGGATGGCAGGATGGGTCCGGAGGGCGGGGGCAGGAAGCCGTCGGGTATACGCAGCGGGTACACGATGACCTTGGGGATAGGGGGCGGCGGCGGTTGCCTGCCCCGGCGGAAACCTTTCTTTACGGCGGGTTTAGCTAGCGGTTGACCGGGGATAGCCTTACCGCCGGTGTCGACGCCGTCCAGCATCGGGGTCGGGGGCGTCGGCACCTTGAACAGTTCGTCGTCGATACTCTTCAGGAGGCGCTTCTCTTCGTCGCGAATCTTCTGGCGGGCGGCTTCGACGCGCTTCTCCTCCTCGGCCATCAGCATCATGGCGTTCTTGTCCAGCTTCGATACGTTGATGGCGACTCGAGTGCTGCGACGTTTGATCTCGCGGGTATCGTCCGAGTCCGATGCGGAGGCTGACCTAGATCTGGCTGGGGTGCCGGTACCTTTACAGGCGCGGCGTCGAGTGCCCTTGGGCGTGGTTTTAGCCCCGCCCCCGCTGTCGTCGTCTTCAGATGTGTCGTCGGATAGTTTGGAGGCGGCGGCGGAGGGTTTACGACGGGTGCGCGAGGTCTTCTTACGCGCCCCGGTCACCGCGCCCCCCCCGGAGCCGCTGGCGTCCGATTCGGTGGAGGCCAGCGAAGACGCCGACGATATGGCTCGACGACCTCGAGCTCGTTTACGCGGGGAGGGTACGTTCGGAGGGGGCGTCGACTTAGAGGTTACGTCGGAGAGGCCGGCGTCCGATTCGGAACTGATCTCCATAGGGGCGTGTAGACGGGGCGTGGTGGTGCCTAGCTCCATACCGTCGCTGCTCGGCTGGTCCGTGTCTAGAGAGGACGGGGTTACGGCGCCGGTGGATGATTGGTCGGGCGTGACGGTCGATGTGGGCGTGACTACGGCTGAGATTAGGGGCGTGGAGGAGGCGATAGAGTGCGGAGGCGGTTCATCGGAGGTGTATTTAGAGTCAGCGGTTACGGAGAGAGCTCGAGTGACGGCTGTCAGGTGATGGATCTGAGAGGTCATGTGAGAGTCGTGCTGGATCGCGTCTACGGAGGATGAGTTCACGAAATGTACCGCGGGATTAGGCTCCTCCCCCTTCGGGTATACGCCCATTTTTAGGGCTGATCTATCACCACCACCGCCGCTACCGTTTGTGGGAGTGGCTTCGGTGGGCGGGGTCACGTAGGATTTGGGCGTAATGCCCGGTTCCTCCATGACTATGTCACCGTTCTTCACTTTGTCGGTCGCTTCCACCAAAGGGGTGAAAGTTTTCTCAGCGTTTTCCATTGTTTTGAAAACCTAACGAAAATATTCATAAATATACACAATTATATATATATAAATATATTTATAAATATATTGTAGAGCTGGTTATGTGTGGTTTACTTAGCTAGAGCCGCGGTATTAGAGGTAGCTATGTGTATGTGTATGCATACGTGATATTAGCTACATGCAACAGATAATTGAAGAAAAATGGATGTTATATTTACTCACTGATATTTATTTTTTATCAATTTGATCATAAAAACGATATAATTACAAAGTAATATACAAGTTTCTATTTATATTATTAATAATATTTTAATAAGCTTATCAAATAGATATGTTGTCACTACTAAACTACTTACTGAGGAATTATTCTCAACCTTTGTGTGTTTATAACAATGGTATATGGCATCTACTATTAATCTAATGTTTCATATTAAATCAATGATTATGATTGTATTATAATTAAATTCTAATTTATATTCTTATTATAATAATATTTAATTGATATTATTTAATTATGTTTTAATTTGTAATAGTAAATTGTAATTTTAAATAGTTTTTATTATTTTATCACCTATTAAAGGAATAATTAATATAAATTGTTGAGAAATTCTTTGTTTATATTAACATATAATGATTTCTTACTAAATGACCCTGTTATATATTATATAACAATAGTTAATATTAGGTCATAAATATTTAATAATCATTATATTACATAGATTTCTATGTAATAATGACCACTAATTTATAAACATACATCATGAATTAGATATATTAATAAAATACAATATTATAATAATATTAAAAATATTTTTACAAATGTATAAATAGTGCGGGGTACTTTAAGCGGGATGTAAAGGAACGTTATAGGGAATATTAGTATACGGGCGTACACAATTAAACAGTTCGTAGAGGAGCATTTGTATTAAATAAGGACCCATAGCTTATGTTGAGGGACTAAGGGGGCCAGAGATCAGAGGCGTATACAACTGGCTATCAATATGTACAGTAGTTTCCAACGATACTCGTCGTATACTTTGATATCAGTTGCTGGCTGTTATTTACGATGAGTCATAGACTATTGAGTGTGGGATTAGGTGGGGTTAGGTGAGTCACTGCTTTAATGGTTAGCACAGTTAATATTATTATTATTATTAACTTAATAGCGACGAAAATAAATTTGTTATTTTTGTGTACTATGTAATAATACTTTATAATAATTTGTTTAGTATCCATCTATTAATATGCCTGAAAAAGGTCTAGAAATGATTTGAAAAGTGGTTTGAACGAGTTATGATCAAATAAATATATATTTAATAATTTTTTATAATTAATATATTAACGATTTAAAAATAATAAAACAAATTCGTTTACTTTATTTTTATTAATTAATATTATATTTGGTATATATACTGTACTATATGATGTTACAGACAAATGAAATATCTTTATTTAAAGAAACATAATTATTACGAATATTACATTATTATTCTATAATAAAACTTCAAATACTGTTTACTCAAAATAATAATTATCATGCTAACTATACATATGTAAATGTATAAACCGAAATGTATAAAGCAAATTAACTAGTATATCTATAAATATATTGACTATTATATCTATAAATATATTAACTATTATATCTATACATATATTAACTATTATATCTATAAATATATTAAATTCTATATGGACTGCCGATTGCTTTATAAGCACAGTTCACAGTCAGAAAACTGAAAAATGTATGTATAATGCTAATTTTGTTGCTATATATAAATAATTAATTAGAATCATATTTTTATAAATATAATTAGTAATAATTGTAAACATACACTATCTATATACATATCATAATAAAAGAAGCCATATTTTTGATGTCTATATACATATATTATAGTATATATTATAAATATGCTTCTGTTAATTGTGTGTATATATCTATATATATATATATATATATATATATATATATATATATATATATATATATATATATATATATATATATATATTATAAATACAATACACAAAAACTGGCTGAATTCAATGAAAATATTTCTATGCACTATACATTGAATAGACATAAGTATTGAATATCTATTGTGAATGTGTCAACTTGCATATGATGTGAGATGCTTTCTAGCTATACAAAAATGTTGATGCAATAAATATGCATATTACAAATGTTATCTGATATGTCAGACTGATACTAATCACTATAGTGAGTTGATATTATTCTGTTCAGAATTGATTCTGTTATTTTAAATAATTTCATTTTAATTTATTATTCTACTTTCTAATTTTAATTATATTTTATATAAGGTTTTATTATATTTTATATATATATATATATATATATATATATATATATATATATAAGGTTAAGGGTAGTGCGACCTCTGCTCTATAAATAGATTTTTACGTGTATTTAGGAAAAATAGTTGAAAAGTGTATTCACTTTTTTTATATTTATTTATTAAACACAATATTTGACATAATGATACATATTATATAGATCTATAATAATTGAATTTTGTATAGAATATAAAAGAAATTATTTAATATAAAATTATGTTTAACTAATAAATTATTATTGTTTTGAAAATAAAAGATAAAATTATGAATATTTTAAAATCTACAAATTATTATATTTAAAAAAATACAAATATTATGTAGAAATGTTATATATGTTCTAAATTGTCTGACAATTTCAATTTAATTTTAAGCATTATTGAAGGGCTTGATAGTTTTTAAATGAGTGAAATTATTCAAAATAATTATTCCGAGTAAATTTATTCTAAATATTCACAATATAATTATGAACAATTTAAGAAATATATATACAAACGATAACTTATCACATTATATTATTATAAATAAATAGCTACTTATGAATATTGGTTATTTAAATGTATATATAATAATATTTAGTTTATCTTTTAAAATATATCTTATTATCATTAAATTATGACTTTTAATAAATTTGTTTAAAAATTTGTAGTTAAAATTTATTTAAATGATATACTTTTAAAAGTGTTAAAAATTATTATTTAAAAGAGTTTATTTTATAGTTGTATTTGATCTTATAACATAATTTATATATCATTTTTTCTGGGGAGAACGGATATCTGAAATTTGATCAAATCAAATGTTAAATAAATGTTATTATAAAATACATTTATAGAATGTTATTTAGTACATGTCAACAAATTAATAACGATCATGCTAGAACTGCTATAAAAAGAATATAATGTGAATATATAAATGTAATATAGTGTGTTTTTATGTATTGAAATATACTCATTTATTTTCATATAATTGTAAAATAGTGTGTTTTTATATATAAAATATAATATATGTATATATATATATATATACAATAACTATTGAATGCATAATATGTATATAAATTTAATAAATATAAAATAATGTGTTTTATGTATTGAATTATAATATATTTATATAAATAATGTGTTTTATTTATTGAATTATTGAATTTATAATTGAAAAACTTTGCAAACAATTTACTCTGAATAATTTTGTATCAATACCTATAAACTTAAAATACAATATACTCTCTGAATATGAATACAATCTAATGAATATGAGAATCAATCTAATTTGTCTTGATATATATAAATAACATTTATAAGAATATAGTAATGCTTCAATAACAGTATTTTTGTTATATATTCTATTTTATATGCCATTATATGAAAAAAAAATGATAACTAATATATAAATACATATATATAAAAAATATATAAAATTGATTAGAAAATAATTTCATTTTATTGTAGCTATATATACCTAAGCTATATGTTAGTATAATGTACAAATTTCACATATATTTATACAATATTCATTGAGTTGATTGCTTTTGAATAACACTATGAATTTCATATCTAATACATGTCAAATAAATAAAATGGCGGCAGTATGCGGTCTCCCCTTAAAGATAATATTTAATATTTAAATAATTTTATATAAAAAATGTTATATTAAAAATATTTTTTTCTTCTCAATTTCAGAGGTCTTAATAAATAAATGGCTACAAATAATATAATATATACTATTATTGTCATTATACTGTTGTATTTATTTTCTGGTTTCTTATTTTTTTAAATGTGTTATTTTATAATAAATATTTTTCATATAAAAACGATTTAAAAACCATTTAAAAGATTATTTTTCATATATAGTAGATTTAAAATAAACAAATTTCTATAAACAATTTTATTTGGAAAAAAATGAAAGTATATGGCATCCTCTTAATTAGATTATATACAATTCACAATGTCCTTGTAGGTGAAGTATGTTCGACTAGCAGGTTATTATTAGTGGTATGTGTGTATAATAACTGGGATAGCCGGTCTTAATCCAAATCTTATAAGTGTATGTTTATAATATTAATGTTCGTCTATTAGATTACCCGTGTTTCTCACAATTCAGAGTAACCAATAGCCACTGGCTATAGTATCATTATCTACTATAGTATCATTATCTACTATAGTATCATTATATATAAATTATTTAAATATATTATGTTAAATAGTTACAATTTTGAAAATTACTTTTTTTTACATTGAATTTTTATATTATAAAGTAAATAAAAATAACAATGTGTACATTATTTGTAATCTAACAAAACAACAATTTACAAATATTTGAATGTCTTAATAATTATTGAAAATATAAATATTAAAATTATAAATACATTTTACAGACAATTTTGACTTCAAGACCAGAATATTAATATCATTCATGTGTCACATGCTGTAGCAGGTAGCTGTATCTGTATAATTTTTTAAAAAATGTTTGACATTATTATGAATCTGATTAAATTATAAAATATAACTAATAATAATTTTATATCCTCTTTTTAAGGGATTATATTTTTGATATTAAATTTAAAAAAAAATTAATTTTAATATAAATTTTGTAAGTTATACCTTATATATTTATAAATATGTCACAAAATTGGAATATAAAACGATAAATTAATATAAAATACAAGCGTTTAAAAAAAGCAAATAATGTAAAAAATCACCATTATTACAAAAATAATAATTACTAAATATTTCTAAATAATAATAATAATAAAAATAATAATTTCTATAATTTAAATATCTAATAAAATATGATATATTTCATATTATTGAATAAGTATTACTATAACGTGATTTATATAACTATATCTTAATATGGAATTTACAATATATTTTATTTTAAATAATTATATATTATCTTTAATTAAACTAAAAATATCTAAAAAACTATGAAATGGGACTACATATATTATCATGGAGAATATTAATAGTTGAATGAGTGTATTTATTTAGTTGTATTCAAATGCAAATAAACTTGTTATTTTATTTAATATAAAATGATAATATAAATTAATATATGTAGAAATGTACTCAAGAAATAAGATATCTATTGTTATACGCTGTATAGCACTATAAGCTCTCAATCTAGTGTATATGTATCTATAAAATATCATAAAAAGTAAGAAATAAAATGTTGGTTTATTTTTTATATCTTTTAGAAAAATATAGTAAAAGTGGTATAAATATTATATTTTTTTTAATATTACCTTTTATTATATAGACATACAAATAAATTGTAAAAAAAAAATGTCGTTCATATATTTTAGTTTAAAAAATATCCTAGAAATTTTATAGGACAAAATTAAACAATTTAATTTTGTTTATTTTCCATAAATATCACATTACATTATGTGCTATTAAAATTTCATAATACAAAAAATTATTAGTAGATTAAAAGTAACTTTTTAGTTATTTTTAAAATTCCCATGTTACATTTCGTATTCTCTCCATGTTAAACTTCTAGTAATTATGGTGAGCCCTAGGATGGTCAAAAAATAATAAATAATTTTGATTTATTTTTATATATTATTTTATAAGGTTAGCGGACCCATATTCAGCTGAATGATCACTCTTAGCCTACATTCCGGCTTTGTTAGGAGGTTACAATCAACTTGAGCTAAACATTCAAATATAGATTCAAATATCCTAGCCGTTTATATTATGAATACAATTATATATCAACAATGTATTAGATATTATATAACAATAGGTACAATAATACTATAATAATACTATAATAATAGGAATTACTATCCACCCTACATCCATCCGTACAACACCATCAACTCCAAACTTCAAGAAACTACTGAAAACCCATTTATTTAATCTGAAACATTAACATAAAATATATATGGATGGCCGATTGCTTTATAAGCACAGTTCGCAGTCTAAAACTGAAAAATGTAATGTATGTATATTATATGTAGAAGTATTATCAGGGAGGATTATCTCTATTATAAGTATTATCTCCCTGGTATTATTATTGAATAATTTAACAACAATGAGTACAAATAAAGTTCAGTAAGATACCCCATAATAATATCATTAGGAATATCTCCGATATTGAATTATATCTTAACAGAAGACACAATATATATAAACAAATTTCAGATGAAAGTTATAACTTGTATAACTATTATAATAGTTTTGTATTATTTTATAATGTAGTTTATTTAATTCGATATTCAGAAAATAATTCTACCTATCTATCTATTCATTTATAATGTAATAACTATTATATTATTATTAATGATATTATTATTTTTATTTCTTAAGTTCCTATATTTTATTAAATATAAACTAAATGTAACTAAACATATTAGAGAATTTTAAGAGTTCACCAGTAAACAATACAATACCGACTTCTCTACATATTTAATTGGCATTTTTACTGTGTATCTATAAAATGATAATTAGTGTACAGAATCTATTTATTCAAAATAAGTATTATTTAAATTCAATATTTTTTGTAAGCATATTAATATGTATCTAAATGTAGATATAGTATATTTTTTAATAATTGAAATAACTTATGTATCGGGCGAATCGACTTTTTTTTTCGGGCGAATTGACCCGCATTCTATATCATAGAGTATGAATCTCTGCACGTGTATTGCGTATAAAAATAGAGTGTTTATATTGTATAATGAATATGTGTTTATATACACTTATAATGAAGCAAAGATTGCCCTTTTTAATACATTAATTTGATAATTTAGAGCCCCCTATATTTGAACTATGTGAATTATTTCTTTAAGTTAACTGTAATAATTGAATATGATATATTAAATATCAAGTTAAAATCATTTTAAAAATGTAAATATAATGTCATATACAGTTGTATTATAGATCGGATCATATACTTTATGTATATATTTAATTTATTCATAAATATTTATATTCAGATATAATTATTTCTCCTAGCGATTAAATTACGACTCACTTCAATCTATAATGAAACTGTGGGGTATAAAATCGTAGTCACCATTTTAAATATACCGTATATAATATACTATATGTATTACTAAATTAATATATATATTGATTAATTAATATATATAATAGAGGTTATAAACTAAATATAAATATATTTTAAATAGATATAAATAAATATATTAATAATACTAAAAATAAAGAAATTTCAAAATTATTTGTTCATTTCAAATATATTAAATAGTCGCTCATTTATAAAATAATAATGCAGTATGAAAATAATCTATAAATGTACATTTCTAATTATTATTATAATAAAAATAATATTACATATGTATTTTATAAATATTTTATTAAAAATATTACCTCCTTTCGAAGATTAATAACAAATTACATGTATATATATTTAGATATATAAAGATTTGGTCTGTTATTTTTGTAATATTATTGTTATCACGTGATCAAGATGCAGAGGAAGTTTGCCATTTTAACATTTAACAAAAACCCAAATAACATAAACATTGCGACTTCTCATAATCAATAAATAGTTTTGCATATATGTATCATTATATTAATATAATATAAAATAGTGCAATACTATGAATATAATTTATATGTATATATGGATAACAATATAATATACAAATAAGGTATTTTAAAACATATTAATTGTATAAACATATATATTTAAAAAAATTAAATTTAAACATTTTTGTATAGTTTTTTAAAATAAATACATATGTTATAATAGACATAATGATGTTTAAATTCTAGTATTCTATATTTAACATTTAATTAAAATGTACTTAAATATTTCATATAACTTAACATACATATACAATAAACTCGGTACTCATTATATTATATAATTATTAGTATAAGTATTATGATAATTATTATAATATCAATGAAATATGATATTATTAATAATTATAATATGATATATAAGATTACTATTGATTATATTTTTCGGTAATTAGTATTATATTTAGCCTTAAATATATACTATTTTGTTAATTAGATTAGTATTTATAAACAAATATATGTCTTATCATAATACTTATGTTTAGTATATTATATATCAGTTATATTATATAGTATATGACGTTTAACATTAAGTTAACTTTATAATTTATGTTTTTAAAAGATTAATAATTGTAAATCTTATCGTATATTATAAGTTTATGGTTGTTTAAGTTTACTTTATTTGTTAGATATAATCGAATAATAGAGATATTATTTAGAAACCATGGAACAAATAAAATTACACTTATATCGTATATATAATATATCCTAAGTAAAATACTGAATATAAAAATGTAGTAGTTAAGTAGTTTCAAGTAATGTTGTTTGAATTATAGATTATTATTGTTAAATTTCATAAATACAGCAAGCTAATATTTAATTTTATTTATGTGAATTACAAATATTTTTCATAAAATAATAAATATTAATAATCATATTATTTATATGATATAAATAATATGATAATTGTTAATTATTATGATTATTATAGTAAATATATATATATATATATATATATATTTCTTTTGATTTATTTTTTAACATTTTTCAGGAAGTAGTACATTTATCATAAGAAATTATAAATTTTTTAAGTATTGTTATTTGAAATAACTTATTTCAAATATCATTATCAATTTATTTAATACTTTTGTACATTCTAATAGTCGTCTAATTTAAGATAACTAAATATTTATATTAAATTTGTTTTTAATTATATGTCAATCAACCAAACTATATTATATATATATATATAAAAATAAGTATCAAGTTATTAGAATTTGAATTCCTTGTAGTATTATTATTTGTATTAAAACTTTTAAATTAAAAGTATAAATTAGTACTTTAAATTGTAGCTATTTATATTTCATTATCCACATCGATTAGGTACATGTTTAAGATACGATATACGTATATACAATCATTGTAAAAATAGATGAAATGAGAAAGATAACAATTAAAAAAGTAAATATACCAAAATTGTATAATTTTATATTACAATTTGTACTCACTTAATAGATAAAAGAAATTATTACTTAATGAAACATTGAGTGTGGTCTAAATTGCCCAATTGCTAATAAACTTAATTATCTTCTATTTACAGTTTAAACATTAAACATAATCTATTAATAGACCTATTATATTTGTATATTTTAAATTTCATGATAATTTATATATAATTCAACATTTTAAATTACACCTGTTGGGTTTATTTTATTTATTTATTCATCTACCATTATATATCATGTATAACATATAATAGTGTAAGTTGTAATATATTAATTTTATAAATTTGTTGAAATTAAATATTTCAAATACAAGTATAATATATAGATTTTATAAGTACTAACATTTATCGTGTATAATTTTAAAAATATTCTATTATTTTTATATATCTTATAAATCTATTTTATATAATATTTATTTTGATATAACTAAATAAGTTTAGTATATATATATATATTTATATTCTTATATATATCAATAGAAACATATCCATCTAATACAATTTTTAATAACATATAATAACAGTTACGACAATATTTACACGTCCATATAGTAAATTCAATTTCGATTACATTTTGATATTAGCTTGAGATCTATAGCATAGTATCTACTAAAATAATCTATACAATAGATTATAATTATTAAAATCTATATATATATATATATATAATAATATCAGAATTTAGGCATGACCAAGGTAATCGAAGAAGCGCAGTGCTTATCTATTCGTTTACTTGAATATATATATATATATTTAATAGACTTGATAAAATAAGTAATATGCTTTTAAGCAGCTTTCCCATCACAAAAATAAGGCAAGAATTTCCCGGATTTGTATAGCCATATATCGGCCTCTTTAAATTATTTCTTTAAAATTATTATAATTTGCATAACATTACTGGACTGATATTTAGTAAATGTTAAAAAAACAATAACAATTTAAGCAGAGTAAAAAATCTGGGTTAAAGTGCGCCAGATTTTCGTGTGTGAACACGAATTTATATAAAATAAATCAATTATACCAATAATATATATTAATACACACACACAAACATAAATATATATATATATATATATATATACACATTTTTAACTTGGCATGTTAAATCGTAGCAATTATGTTATTTTATTAGTGGAATGTGCATTAGGAATAAATACGAGCTTATAACTTGAGTATTTATTATATAAAAGATAATGTTAATGCTACGATATGTACACAGATACTGTGGTAAATATGTCCCATATAGTTGTTTACGTAATACATTTTGAAATTATAAAAATGGTGTAACCTCCACCTCCTCCTCCATCCCTCTCTACTGTATATACTAACCACATGGCCCGTTGTTGTTATCTTATTTATCACACATAGAACTGGGCTTTCGAATTCGTTGAGGCTATTTTTTATAATGTACGCCATAAGTTAGAAATATATACGAATATATTTGTCTTTAAATCGACTATTAATATGTGCATTTACCACATTATTTTTGAACGAACTTAATATTTTAATGTTTAACAATGCATTTAAACAATATAAATATATTCTGCCATGGTAAAATTTATACAATACAGTTTAATTATTAATAAATTATAGTTTAATTTATTTTAATAATAATATTTGAATTTATAAGTATTCTATCATTATTATTATTATATTATTAAATAGTTTATTGACTACAAAAGTATTCTATCATTATTATTATTATATTATTAAATAGTTTATTGACTACAAAACATCATATATTTATCGGCATCATATAAGACAATAATAATTATTGTTGATGTTTATAATAATATTCACCTTTACATGTATTTTAACATAAATTACAAATCTGTACACTTATGATTCATATAGTGATTAATTTTATATTTAAAAAAACAAAATTTGTATATGTAACATTTATATTTTATGCGTTAACATATGCAATACATTCATTTTAATAAAATGAATAATATAATCGCATAAGCATAATTTTAAACATGATTTAAAAGATATTTGAAATTACTTTAAAACTTACAACAATTGTAAAATTATTGTAGGTATTTTCACTATTGTCATCACACATAAACAGTAGTTGTATCGGAAGTTTAAATATGGGAAGTGTTGTAATGTATATTTTCATAATGATTTGAATTAATTATAGTGAAAATACTTTATTAATGAAAAGACTTAAAAAACTTATAGAGAAAACTTATACCCTGACTCAAATTATTCATATAACCTGTAGATAATGTAATGCTGAATCTTAGACGTATCTGAGAAATTAAGATGTATTAACTGCTATCCATAACTTTATTTATTTGTTGACATTATTTAATTTTAAAAATATAAAATATTCATAAATGTAGTTATTTTGTTTACCCGCTGACATGATTTGAACTCGCTTCCAAAACAAAAATTATATTACCAGAAAATATTCACTTTCATGTTATAAGTATTCTTAATTTATAAATAAAATATTATTTAATATATAGTGTATATTATAAAGGAATATCATAATAGAAAATATTATAAATGACTCCAATTATAATATGTATCTACTATATTAACATTGTATTCTGTATATCGGTGCTATTTTTATTTGAATTCTAAATATAATATGATCTATTAAAAAATCTAAATAATAATAAATGTTCACAAATAGAAATATCTAGTATTATAATATGCATATATATATATATATATATATATATATATAATATTGTTATAATACTTGAAATGTAGAATAATACCATCATACACGCTATGATACTTATCGCCGCCACAAATACATTACAGCGGTGAGTGCTCGTCGAAGCGTGACGCCGGAACCTTCTCTCTCACCCACTAGAGGGCAGGCAGCATCGCCTACGAGAAGGCCAGGAGATGAAGAAGCTGTTCTCTCGCATCGAGAATCAATTCGACGCTCATCAGAGTTTCGTCGGCAAGCTGTTCCAAGTAGGACAGTACTCTGTCACCGTGGAAAGCGTCATAGCCGAAGGTCAGAGTTCAACAGCGACACGCGTGACATGCGACACGCATGACACGTGACATGCGATAGCCTGACACGCGATACATACTGTAACGTACACTATAGTCTTGTAATATACTAGCGAAACTGTTCGTAAACTGTTCACATACATAATTAAACGCCCCCGTACGATATACCAGCATAGCCTGTCGCGTGATACGCGCTAGAGAACGTACAGTCTGTCACGCGAGTTTTAAATAATGATTAGTTATAATAGAGTGTCTATTTAGCTGTGGTAGGGGGTTATGCTATTCAAAACCACTGTGACCTGGATACCGTCACGTCTACATAGAACGTGTGTACACTGCACACTACACTGTATCACATGACGTGACATCATAAACACGGCGCCGCACCACCTGATTAATTAATAATGAGGAATAGCATCTCTTTTTGCATTCGTTTTATTTTATATTTACTAGGTGGCTAGAAATTTATGCATCTATATTATAAAGGGTGCGTATTTTATAATCTTTGATAAATCATATTCGGTTGCGATACATATATCGACTGCTAATGCGCTGATCTATTTAGTTATAACACACCAATAAGAGACAACTTCAGCTGTACAATATCATCACTAGTGCCCCCCCCCCCCCACTGCCTTCACGATCACCCTAATCACTACTGGGTAGGTGGTTTAGTGCTATTTCCCCCTCACTGACCACCCCCTCCACCCTATAATCAGGTGGTTTAGTGCTATTTCCCCCCTCACTAACCACCCCCTCCACCCTACAATCAGGTGGTTTAGTGCTATTAACCCCTCACTAACCACCCCCTCCACCCTACAATCAGGTGGTTTCGCGCTAGTATTCCTGGTGAGATGTGTGAACTCTAGTCAAAGGTTCGCACTGAAGCGAATGTTTGTTAATGATGATCACGCGCTGAACGTCTGCAAACGTGAACTACAGATAGCGGTTAGTCTATAGGCGCTTGTGTGTGTGTGTGTAGACGCTTGTGTGTGCGTGCTAGTGTGTGTAGGCTCTTATATGTGTGTGTGTAGGCGCTTGTGTGTGCGCTTGTGTGCTTGTGTGTGTGTGCTTGTGTGTGTGTGTGTGTGTGTGTGTGTGTCTGTGTGCTTGTGTGTGCTTATGTATGTGTGTGTGTGCACGCTTATATGTGTGTGTGTAGGTGCTTGTGTTCGCGCTTGTGTGCTTGTGTGTGTGTGCTTGTGTGCGTGAGTGTGTGTGTGTGTGTGTGTGTGTGTGCTTGTGTGTGCTTATGTATGTGTGTGTGTGCACGCTTATATGTGTGTGTGTAGGCGCTTGTGTGTGTGTGTGTGTGTGTAGGCGCTTGTGTGTGTGTGTGTGTGTGTGTGCTTGTGTGTGTAGACGCTTGTGTGAGTGTGTGTAGGCGCTTATATATGTGTGTGTGGGCGCTTGTGTGCGTGAGTGTGTGTGCTTGTGTGTGGGCTAGTGTGTGTGTGCGCTTGTGTGTGTGTGTGTAGACGCTTGTGTGCACGCTTATATGTGTGTGTGTAGGCGCTTGTGTGCGTGAGTGTGTGTGCTTGTGTGTGGGCTAGTGTGTGTGTGTGTGTGCTTGTGTGTGTGTGTGCGCTTGTGTGTGTGTGTGCTTGTGTGTGTGCACGCTTATATGTTGTTGTTGTTGTTGTTGTTGTTTAAGTATTTATTTTAATCACATCATTAATAATTATAATTCTATAATGTGTATCTAACAATATATATCACATATAGATAAAAATAGCGAATGTATACATTATATATATATATAATATTATATATATATATATAATTCGCACGATAATATTATGAATAAACGAATATCAATGTTTGTCGATAAGAAATTTTTTTAATTTCTTTTTAAAGATATTAATTGATATATTTTGATTTCTAAGTTGCGGGGGTAGTTTATTCCATCTAATTGTTGATGAAGAGCTGAATTTTCTCCTTTCGTATTTGATGCAATGGGTAATAGGTTGGTGTAGTATAGTGGAATTGTTATTACGTAAAAGTCTAGTGTTTGGTTTATGTTTTATTTTGTTTCGTAAATTATAGGGTAAGTTATAAGTAATAGTCTTTTTAAGTATTGTAAGTATTTTGTAGTTGATAGAGTCTTCAGTGTTTAGCAGTTATTAGCTTCAGTTTTTACGTAAGTCAGTAATGCTAGTTGTATAGTCAGTCTTCTGTAGTCGGTATATATTTCTAATTGAGCGGCTAATTATTTTGTTTAGTTTGTCTATTTTCAGTTTTTCAGATCCTGAGAATAGTGAGTTGCATTATTGTAGTCTTGAAAGTATGAGAGTCTGAGTCAGTAGTTTTGTAGTATTTCTATTTAAGTATGGTCGTATTTTTTTAATATTGAATAGCTGTGCAGTCGTAGATTGAGTAATAATGTGTGTGTGTAGGCGCTTGTGTTCGCGCTTGTGTGCGTGAGTGTGTGTGTGTGTGTGTGTGTGGGCTAGTATGCTAGTGTGTGTAGGCGCTTATGTGTGTGTGCGTATGTACACTGGGCTAGTGTATTGCGTATATTATGTAATAGTATGATCTAGCTCTAAGAAACCATCTTTTACACCATCTAATCTAATATATAGATATATACATATATGAGTATACCATTGTTTTAAGTTAACAAAGCCTCCTACTATCAGTGTATAACATCTAAGCCACAAGTGTAGTTTGTTTACGTAAACTGTGATCTAGCTCATGCGTAAGGTAAACACTACATCGATGATACCACCAGCACAGTAGAGACCTATCTCTCTCTCTCTCTCTCTCTCTCTCTATCTCTCACTATCTCTCTCTCTCTCACTCACTCACTCTCCTCTCTCTCTCTCTCTCTCTCTCTCTCTCTCTCTCTCTCTCTCTCTCTCTCTCTCTCTCTCTCTCTCTCTCTCTCTCTCTCTCTCTCTCTCCTTCTCTCTCTCTCATCTCTCTCTCTCTCTCTCTCTCTCTCTCTCTCTCTCTCACTCTCTCTCTCTCTCTCTCTCTCTCTCTCTCTCTCTACTCTCTATCTCATCTCTCTCTCTCTCTCTATCTCTCTATCTCTATCTCTCTATCTCTATCTCTATCTCTATCTCTATCTCTATCTCTATCTCTATCTCTATCTCTATCTCTATCTCTATCTCTATCTCTATCTCTATCTCTATCTCTATCTCTATCTCTATCTCTATCTCTATCTCTATCTCTATCTCTATCTCTATCTCTATCTCTATCTCTATCTCTATCTCTATCTCTATCTCTATCTCTATCTCTATCTCTATCTCTATCCTATCTCTATCTCTATCTCTATCTCTATCTCTATCTCTATCTCTATCTCTATCTCTATCTCTATCTCTTCTCTCTCTCTATCTCTACTCATCTCACTCTCTCTCGCAACACAGAAATCACTCTCCGGTCATAAGAACATAGTCAGATACGTCGACTCTAGTATCGTGAAGTCTAGCGGTAATATACACGAAGTGCTACTGTTGATGCGATATTGTAAAGGTTACGCTCGCTCTCTCCTCCACCTCCTCACGACCTTTAACCCCTACACACAGGTTGCGTAATACATAAAATAAACGAGAGGTTGGCACAGCGTTTGGGCGGATTTCCCGAGTCTGAAATCATCGCCATCTTCTGTGATATCTGCGAAGCCACCTCTCGCCTGCACCACTGTCAAACCCCGATCATACACCGCGATCTAAAGGTAGGTGGCGCCACCACCGTAACGCCATTTCCGGCTTGATTAATTATCTCGCGGCGTGTTTCTTTAGAAATTAATCTCATTTAGAAAGAAAATCAATGATTTTGTTATGCCGCAATAACCAGGCACACACGCGCGCTGTCTTCATGCGATTACCACGCTTTTGTATGTTTTCTTACATGTGAATACACACATTAGCCTCATACCACTGTTAGCCGCTACTACTGATGCATCCACACACACACACGCATAAACTCTTTAATAGATTGAGAATGTTCTAATCGAAGAGGACGGCACGTATGTCCTTTGTGACTTTGGTAGTGCGACCGCTCGTTTCCTCACTCCGTTAGCCAATAACCTTCAAACCATCGAGGAAGAGCTCAAGAGGTTCATCCCCAACATCCCCAACATCCCCCTCATCTACCTATATAGTAGTTCTATAACTATCATACTAATAAGTTGTATCGTTCCGTTGCACTTTAAACTTTATCATATCACTTCTATGCGTTATATGCCGTCTAGCATCGGATTAGCGACTGTCTATAGCATTATTGTGAAATGTTTGCTTTCATATACAGATGCATAACCTATAATGACTCATTAAAATAGTGAGTCAACCGTGGTATATTACTATACTTCCTAGTTATAGTATATCGTATTTATTTATACTTTGCCATAAATCTAAATGTTTACGATTCAGTATTATGAATCATTGATTGTGAGCTCAATTTATACATGAAGGTATATTGCATTGTTATGGCTATCTATATATTGCTGACAACTCTTTAATGTGCATTATGTGATTTTTACTCTAAAATATATACTTTTCAGTAGTTTTTTTCAATAATATATATCTAGTAATGGTATTTAATAACGTATTCCCAGTCCATAATGCTATATGATATAATAATTTTAACTTATAGTATAATGATATTATTCTAAAGTAAATATTCTTGTTTATACTAATTTGAATTTTAAATTTGCTGTTTTTATTTATTTATGATATTGAAGTAATTACAATTATATTATATGCTTTTAATGAATATTCTATGGACATAGTTGATACAATTACTATAAAATATAAATGATAAAATATAATTTAGTTTACATTTTATTGCTTTAAAATTTATATTTATTATGTATATTTATTTTAATTTTTTTTAAATAAATTAAAATATTTAACAAATAAAAATGTAATTAAAAACTTTATCTATAAAATATTTGCCCAATTAATTGTAATTAAAAAAATGTAATTAAAGAATATCAATTCTAAATATTTGTATATATATATATTATTCTTCTATTGTATTCTAGGAAGATTATTTATATTCTAATAATTATAATCATATATATTTTATTAATTATTTAATAATACTTATAATATTATGTTATTTTAATTATAAACAATGTGAAATAATATATTTATAAAAATCTTCGATTTCGATTTCCAAGATACCAATATTTATTCATAGTTTTTTTAATTCTATTTATCATTAATTATAAAATGCAATGTTATATAATCTGATAGGATGATATTCTTTAATTTATTTTATGTTAATATGAATAACATAATATATTTAATTATTTTGTTTTTATATATATTTTAATAGGTACTTTTCAATTAAACGTTATACAATAAATTGTCTAGTTATATAAGTTTATAAAAATATATATACATTTTGTTTTTATAATTATTTACAAAAAATTATAGGTATAAAAAAAATTATTTTCAAAAACATTTAATAAAAGTTCATTTTAATATAATAATATGTTACAATTATAAAAAATTATTTCCAATAATCTTAGTTAATTTATAATATTATATTTATGATATTATTAACCAATATTATTTATTTGTATCCTTTTATATTTTATAATTTTATTAAATTGAATTGTTTTTAAATAAAACCAATTAATATGTAGTTCATATTTTTGGAATAACAGTAAACTCGGACAAGGTAAACTCGGACCAAGTAAAAATTGGACCACTTTTGAAGAAGATTCGGACCAGTTAAAAATAACTATATATAGTATACTTCTATACTATGGGTTAAAGCATAAAAGTTGTCCGAGTTTTCTTCAAAAGTGGTCCTAGTTCATTTCAAAAGTAGTCCGAGTTTACTGGTATCTGTTTGATGTATGGAGATAGATTTCTATTACATTTTTAAAATTCATAAAATCATTATTCCATATAATGCATATTATATATTGATCATATAATCATGGTGATTATATTTATTTTATATTGAATTTCAATTATATTATCTATGTATATATATAAATTAATATTTGTATTGTCATGATATATATCCTCATAGTAACAATATTACATAATATATATTTATTTATTTTTAAGATAATTTTAAAATTATTGAACTATAAAATTTACTGTTATTTTATAATTTATATTTTATAATATATAAATGTAATAGTATCTCGACTAAAGGCAATATTTGTAAACAATAAATAGTGCAACTCTAGAGGGCGCTAATGATATCGAAATATTATCAGAACATATAGTAAAGGATAATATTTTAATAGAATCTCTACACTTTCGTTGTGTATAAAACACGTGTGTTTATTTGTATAATTAATGAGTCTATATACAAAGTATAATATAGTAAATATTAGACTTAGTAATATAATAATTTGATACTAATTAGATAATAATTGACCTGTGCCACATTTACTTGAATATATGAATTATTGCATTTAGTTGTCTGTAATCGTTTATATATATACACTTTTATATTCACTTTATCTATATATGAATTTGTATCGTAGGTACACTACATTTGCCTATAGATCACCTGAAATGGTTGACCTATATGCTGGTAAAACCATCACTACTAAAGCCGATATATGGGTTAGTACCAACTGTTTATTACACAGACGTTATTTTTCTATTAAAATTGGGGATAATAGTCTATGAAAAATACTATTTGCATAAAATATATCAGCACATGTATTAGCGCTAGCTTTTCTATTTTTCATTTGATACACAATATACGATATTTCATTCTTATACATTATTATATAATGCATAGCTTTTATGTGTAGTTGTTGTGGTTTTTTTTTGATTCTTACATAAACAAATATATAATATAGAAGTTTATAACATGCTATATACATTTTAATAGTACTATTATAGTGATATTTCAATAATTTATATAAATAACTATAATATTGCACAGATAATAATTATTTAATAAAAATCTATTTTAATATATTTGTCATTGTCATTTCTGAATATTTAATCGTTTACCATTAAAATGTCTCTAGACTCAGTATCCGATAATGAATGCATTACATAACCTGACGTTATTATTAACCAATCAATAGGCTCTCGGCTGTCTTCTCTATAAACTCTGCTACTTCAATACTCCCTTCGGTGAATCCACATTGGCCATACAAAATGCCAAATTCACTTTTCCAGAAACGCCCGCCTATTCCAAATCCTTGTCTTCCCTTATCTGTTAGCGTTAAACAATAACCCTAAAATACCCTATGATCTGTGACTCTTTATGTACTCTTTTGTTTAACGTCTCTTTAATTAGTACTTAATTTCTGAACATTGAAATGTCTTGTTTAACCAGTACCATTCTAAACACACCATAACTTCTATAACTCATTATACCTAGGTTATATGCTTGAGATAGATGTTGATAAAAGACCGGACATATTCCAAGTTTCTAGTTTGGCTTTTAGTCTCGCTGGAAAGGAGTGTCCCGTCTCTAATCTAAAGGTTTAATAGCGTACAGTTAGCATAGTACCGTGTGTGCGATGTCTATATTAACTTACTATTACTGTTAATCGTTAAGTCTTTGCCTTTATATGATTCGTTGATTGACAGCGCAGTTCACTTCCTGATTTCTCGTCGCTGACTCTACTTACGCACAATAATAGTAGAAGCCTAGACGATTCCACAGATACTAAGAATTCAGTAAAGTTAGTGATTATAACGGTTGTATAAAGTAACATTTAAACTGATTATCTGCATAATTTCAATTTATCATTTACATATATATATATATATATATATATATATACAAATTAATGTTAGCAGAAGTTAGCACATATATAATTGAAATAATATTTATAATAAAATAAGTTATTCATTTTGTTGTAATATACAATATAATATGTAAAATATAAGATAGTAGATATATTAATTATTAAAATAATTCTAATTAAAAATATATATTTCATTATTTAGTTATTATCTTTATATATCTTTACTTTTAGATTTTATCAAAATTAATTATATAAATAACTGTAGAGAAGTAGTCATAAGTTTACTATAAGTTTATTATATTTGTATATTTGTTGACATTGAACTATTGGATAAGCTTTGATAGATAGCTTGCCATTAATTCTCATATCTATGTGCAGTAAATATTTACGTGTATCTATTTACGTTTATTTCATTGTCGGGATTATAATGTGTATGTATTTCATTACTGTTGTATAAATAATTAATATTAACTTATTAATAAATATGCCATGCTGGTATTTAATTAATATTAATTGCGTCACTATATAAATAATATATATAGAATTAATACCCTAATTCTGGTGTATTATTGAATACAGTTGATATGCTAAACAGACGTTTAGATGATGTGCTGAAATAGATGAAAACCATTACAATATTGTAGTTTTCAATGTAATCTAAATTTATAATAGTAGTAATGATATACATGCATTTGTGTGTGTCTGTTAACAATGGACTATTTATCTAGGTCAAGCAATATTAGCTCCTCAAATTGTGCAGTGACCATGACAACGACCTCTGTGAACCCCAGACAAAGACCGAAACCTGTAGCTGGCGGGCCACCCGTTCCTTCCATTCCATGTAGATATGGTTAAAACACACCCCACACCCTCTCTAATCTACTACTCTTTTATCAGTATCATTGTTCCCCCCTGTAATTCTATTTATAGAAATTGTATACGGCATTTATATTAATCTGTTTTTATGATTATAATATTCGTGTTTGTATTTCCATCTCCTATCTTATTAAGTATATAAAACACACACATATAGTCTACTCTTTATTTTTACAAAACTATTATAAGAATGATTTATCTGTCTCTATTTTTATTTATCTTAGATTATAAAATAAAAATATGTTGCCTATATATATATATATATAGATAAACATATTTCTATTTTCTATGTATTTGTTAAGATATGATGTAACTATCACACACTATATCATAAAGTATGTGTATTAGCAGATGTATTAAGAGGACTATACCAGTGACAGTGTGTGTGTGAGTCTACATGTAAATAGATAGGCAGTACTAAATACACATATATGGAGAGCTACACAATGTTGCCAATATCACCTACATTGACTAAACATGTGTATAATGTTTATAAAGTGTAATTTTATTATATCTGCATATTGGTAATTAATTTTTTTTTATTTTTAAAAGGTCATAAAATGATGCTTATATAATAGTTAATATATAATCGATTATATGTAATCGTTTATATATATATAATAGATATGGTATGCAAAGTATTTTAGATATGTGAATTATATTACTCTATCAAAACAAATTATTAGGATATATGATAAACTGTGATCTCTATTATATTTTGAATACTAATGAATGTGAGAAAATAATTACTCTTCTTTTAAATTTATTTTAATAAAATTATTATTTATTTATAATTTTTCAATTATAATTATATTATATCATATTATAAATATATGGTATATGTATTTGTATAATTTTATTATATATATACAAATAAAAATTATATTATAAATAAAATAATCAGTAAATTTATATAATATTATATAATTATAATAATTTGTATCTTTAATCGTATCATAAATATTGAAAACAAATTTATTTTTGATATTTGACAACTAGAAGTTGCTAATTTATATTTCATTAAATAGATATTGCAGTATTATATGATATTAATGTATACATGTTAAATAGTATTTATTAAATAAATTTACAATGGTATTTTTCTATAAATACCATAAAAAGCATCTTTTATAACATTAACATTTTTTAAATTAATTATTAATTGTATAATCCTAACAGGTATACATTTATTTATATTGTTTTATAACTTATTAACTTATTACTGATTTAAAAAATTTATAAATGTTTTTTTATTATTATTTTTTACACTTTTATATGTTTTATATAATCATTGGTATATTTATTATGTGAGGTGATCTTACACCAATGAAATAGTCTGAAAAGATGCTTCAAATACTTTAGTAATTTATCTTTCACTTAGAATTTTTTAATTTTCTATTTACAATTTAGTTTATTATATTCATTTACTTTTATATTATTTATATTTATGTATATTCAATCATTATTAATTAGATATTGGTGTTATTTTTAATCTATTTTTGATAATATTACCATTTATACTAGTTATACTAGTTTCTATATTAGTTTTATAAGTATGTACATATTTTAATTTGTTTCACTTAGATGCATTTACCTAGAATATATATTTTTCAAAACCTATGTACATATAAGAACCATTATAGTTAACTTACTATATTCTTTCTATATGAAAACATTTAAATAAAAGTATGATCTTATATGTATATAAATATAATTGATAAAACAATTTATATAGAAATACCTGTATACCATTAATGTCCATTTTTATGTCCATTTTATATGTGAAATATATTATATATAATAAAATAGAGCAGTAGATTTATAGAAGCATATATCCTATGTATAATACAATACAATTCATTGTATAGTTTTATCTATTATTAATGTTGAATAGAAGTATATATTTCCTATCTATTAACATGCAAATGCATGAAATGGCATGTGCAGTATTCCTTTAAACTCTCCTAAGTTAACATATGACGCCCAAATTTAATCAATCTTAAATTATCTTGATTTCATATGAATGCATCACGCAATGTATCAGTAACAACAATACATCTATCTACTGTGACACTTTAATTGTGTCAGAACTTTTAACCAGCTATATTACATCATCCCATCATCATCATCACTATCACTATCATTATCACTATCATCACTATCACCATCACTATCATCACCACCACCATCACCATTACCAGCAGATCCTAGTCCTTCACCACTGGGCGTACGCAAGCTAGTGACCCCCACGACTACGATACCCGCCCCAGTTCAAGCACCGTGCCCCCGCCCCCCCATTGTCACCCCCGCCGTCGCCCCTGTACCCCCTAAAGTCATACAACAGCAGGACCAGACCAACAACCAACACATACTTCAGTCTGCCCCACCTAACCTCAATGAAACGCCCACTTCTAATTCGTTCTTTAAGGTGCCTTTGTATACCAGCACCACTCTTAAAGTTAGTGTGACAGAGTCTAGAGTTAGTGATACGCTGTTCTAATATTAAGATAAAGGCTAACTTATCACAGTATTGATGTTTTAATTCACTTTGTAGATAATCATTGCATCTACCTTGTTTTATATTATAACATTCCACTAAATATATTGATTATAAGATTTATATATTAATTAATATTGTAATCGAAATTAAAATAAACTATACTATTTAATATATATATTTATATATATATATATAGATATATATATATATATCAAGTGCAATTTGATATATCATCTAATAACAATAATATTTTAAATATAAAATATGAATAATACCTATTCATTTATAAGTTTAAGATATTTATAGTATAAGATATATACTTGGTTTAGATCATTTAATCATATCGAAATCACCGATTAAACATGAATTATTTGTACATTATAGATTCAATGACAGGGTAAAGATTGCCCACACTCTAATGGGTCAATAATTGTTTTATCATCACGTTCTATAACAATTCATCGTACACTAGTTTAGTCAGATTATGTTTACGTTATATAACGTTATGAGTCACTATAACAGCGAGTCATCATCACCCCTCCTCCTCCCTCAGCACCAGACCCACGAGAGAGAGCTACTCATTGATGATACACCCCCTTTATCCGGTACCCTGCTGTCTAAAGCTCTGCAGCTTCCGTCTAAACCTGTCAGGGGTCACCGTCGTAACGTAAGCGATACCGCTGCTATCAACGACACCAGACATACTAGTGCTTTCAGGTATTAACCCACCCCTCCACCCCACCCTGCCACCCCATGCGATACCGCTGCTATCATCGACACCAGACATACTAGTGCTTTCAGGTATTAACCCACCCCTCCACCCCACCCTGCCACCCCATGCGATACCGCTGCTATCAACGATACCAGACATACTAGTGCTTTCAGGTATTAACCCACCCCTCCACCCTACCACCCCACCCTGCCACCCCATGCGATACCGCTGCTATCAACGATACCAGACATACTAGTGCTTTCAGGTATTAACCCACCCTACCACCCCTCCACCCCATGCGATACCGCTGCTATCAACGATACCAGACATACTAGTGCTTTCAGGTATGCATGTATTCAAATAGTTAATACTGTTAATACAGTTATTGTAGACTAAGTTATTCATTTTAGTGAACATTACACATATTTACTTTAATTGTTTCACCTGCTGACTGTATTCAAAGTATTCATTCTTTATCAATAATAAAGCTATTTATGTATTTATGTACTTAATTATTATTTGTATGTTATTTACAAACAAATGATCCTAGCTATATACCAATGATGTACTAGCTCTAATAGAAAGTAGCTATATTATCTAATACTTATACGTATATGAATTGTATATCTAAGTACACGCACCATTGGAAACTTAATAATGATAATGTAGATATAACAATGAACATGTAATGTGAATGGATGGCATACTATAATTGTAACACTGTTAACAAATGCTAACTCGCCGATGCGTTACAGGATATACAATCCATCGAGTAACGCCGACCGCTGTTCCACGGAAACTCCGCCCACAACTCCGCCCACTCAACCCCCGCGACCCGTATCAGCTGACACCAGCGACTGGAACCCGTTTGGTGATGACAACTTTGGAACGTTGACTGAGGATCATATATTTGGACACGAGTTTGACCGTCTGAAGCGAGGCTCCAATAGCAGTTAGTGCTACTATTAGGTGTATGTGTGTGTGTGTGTGCGTGTGTGTGTGTTGTGTGCGTGTGTGTGTATGAGTGCGCGCGTGTGTGTGTGTTAGTAGAAGTAGATCTATCATTCACGTCCGTAATGCTTTTACACGATCAATAAGTGAATGGAACTTTTTTCAATGAAATACAAAATATGATTGGTAATTGTAATTGCATAATACGTGATTATGTCATATTATACAGGTAACATAATGATGTTCACACATATATATATATATATAATATACTTTAGTTTACGTAATAATTTCACTACATAATTTATTACGCTTTTAAATATTTATAATTTATTCAAACGCAAATTCCCAGATACAAATATTTTGGAATATATATTAATATAACATATATCACAATATTATTTATTCAAGTATCTCTATTATACATTATGACACAGAGTTATACATCAATGCATGAATGTAATGCTGCGTACCACACAGGTATATCTAACGTGAAGAGTCGAGAAGATCTGGTCATGGATTTAAGTACATTAGATGTGGACCCATTCGGCGCTGCTCCATTTAATGCTACCTCTGGTTAACTGCATAGTATGCGTAGTATGTGCTTCATTGATAACATTCAACTCGAATGAATATCATTATTTATTGTGAGCAATTTATTAAATTATAATCAAATTTTATCATATTTAATATAAATATATAATATGAATGTAAGAAGCATTATACAATTACTATAACATTAATTCTAACTCATTAGAATATTATATTCATTTGTAATCGACTATTGTAATCAATATTTGTATTTATTTTTCAGTTAACAAAAAGAATCGTTTACACAAGAAATCTTCAGGTTAGCGTTAACATCACTACTAATACACCTTGACACAACTACTAATACACCTTAACATCACTACTAATACAGCTTTACACCACTACTAATCAGGGATGTGATCAAATACAATAATTAAATACAAATAAATATAATTAGTTTTAAAGTATCAAATAAATAAAAAATACAAATACGTGTGTAATTTTTTATTAAAATACAAATACACTTTATCAAATACAAATACAAAATAAAAACAAACAGATATATAGGTAGCGTGGGATGTGTGATAGTTTGCAATGAATGAGGGATGATTAATGAAGTAACCTGGCCACACTAAGTGATAATCAATACTTATTGTAATAACATTATTATTATATGTGTATAGGTAGACCACATACTGTCATCATTTATCAATATATTGACTTTAATTAATAAATGTTACATGAGATTAATAGCTAATTAATCAGGAATAACCAAAATATTTTAAAATGGCATGATATGCTCAGATTTAGCAACCTTCATAATATATTATTTAAAATACAATTTATACAGATATAAAACAGATATATATATCTTGATTGAAAACTTACTGAATAGCTGCATATGATATGTAATTATACTCGTGCAATTAATAACTCTTATAAAATATTAATGTTAAATGTTTAAGTATAAGCAATTATTCTAGTATATATTAATCTCATATATCACTGATATTATGTGTTAAGAACAAATAATATAAATTTATTATTTCAAATATACCATGATAATATGTATCAACTATATAAATAATGATATTTAACTAATACATAAAATCATGCAATATTACTGCAGAAGTTGTTCCAGATTACTTTTAAAATGTCATCTATATAAATTTTATATTATAAAATAAAATACATAATATTCACATTTACCGATCTAATCAATTAATAGTTAATATTATTATATTGATACATACTGTAATGTATATCTAGTAGATATTATCAATCTACACATTTATTAATAATGTTATTTATCAATATTTTAAAGTCATCTTAAACTACTTCAGAAGTCACTATAAATGACTTCACTATATGTCCACAATCACCTCGTATTACTTGTACCCTACATACTTTATTATATTTGTATTACCTTTTAATATATTATAAATTAATATTATTCTATCTATGTAACATATAATATTTCCCAATAAATGTTAATAAACTTGATTTTTAAGGGGGGAGGCTCTAGTTAAAATATGTTTAATATTGATTTTACCAATAATTTGTCATTACATAATTACATGTTTAGTATCTTATTTTTAAATTTGTAAAATTCCTCAAATTATTTTTGAGTATTTATATCAATATAAAGTGTTTTATGAACGTAATCGATATAATAATTATTTGAAATTGATAGTAAATTGTATGTATTATATTTATTTAAATGTTATATATTAAACTTTGAATTTTTTTTTTGTCATGCTTTTACTTTTTCACTTAGTAACCATGTAAATATGTAAATGATTACTACTTTTTGATTTTTATTATTTTTATCTGAAATTGTTACTGTAAAATTACTGTAAACCTATGAATACTGTAGGATTTATTATTATATTTTATATTAATAATTAAATTAATTTTCTCCCCCCTTAAAATTCGTTATAAAATATGTTTTCTATTTAATAATATTTGTAATAATATATTTAATGGTGTATTTTATAAAACACTAAATGCAGCAATCAAATAGAAATACTTTTCTTAGTATTCATTAAAATAAACAAAATCAGAGTATTCAAATATAAATACATATTTTAAACCATCCTTACTACTAATGCACCTTGACATTTCTATAAATATACCTTGACACCACTACTAATACACCTTGACACTACTACTACTAATACACCTTGACACCACTACTAATACACCTTGACACCACTACTAATACACCTTGACACCACTACTACTAATACACCTTGACACCACTACTAATACACCTTGACACCACTACTAATACACCTTGACACCACTACTACTAATACACCTTGACACTACTACTAATACACCTTGACACCACTACTAATACACCTTGACACCACTACTAATACACCTTGACACTACTACTACTAATACACCTTGACACCACTACTAATACACCTTGACACCACTACTAATACACCTTGACACTACTACTAATACACCTTGACACCACTACTAATACACCTTGACACCACTACTACTAATACACCTTGACACCACTACTAATACACCTTGACACCACTACTAATACACCTTGACACCACTACTACTAATACACCTTGACACCACTACTAATACACCTTGACACCACTACTAATACACCTTGACACTACTACTAATACACCTTGACACCACTACTACTAATACACCTTGACACCACTACTAATACACCTTGACACCACTACTAATACACCTTGACACCACTACTAATACACCTTGACACCACTACTACTAATACACCTTGACACCACTACTAATACACCTTGACACCACTACAATACTCCCATTCATAACCTGCAGATAAGAACAGTACAAACAACAATGACTCGATGATGTTAAAGAGTCACGACCTGTTGGCAGGTCTGGTGAGAAGACGAACCCCAGCCAATGAATCAATCTATCGTCAGTTTACCGACGATGAATGCGAATCTATCACTGTGACCTCTACTACGAATACGACCTCTGACATTATTGAACAGTGCGAAGAACCGCCGGCTATTATCGAAGAGAACACCTCCAGCATCGTTCACGTAGATTGCAATCCTTTTGTCCTCGACCAATCAAACGCGTGCGACGTGTTTGGCGCCGCCCCTTTTAATAGTCAGCGTCAGAATCACGCCTCCTCTAAACAATCGCCGCCTCCCCCAGCAACGATCTCTCAGGCTGATCTCATATGTCCTTTCGACGACTCCGACGACACCTATTGTATCCGTGGGGTGGTGGTACCCACATTACCGTTTACGGGTGACCTCTTGACCCCTATTTCACCTTCTACTACTTCTGCTTCTGCGTCGCCTTCATCTTCCTGTTACGGTTCGCTGAAAAAAGGAAAACTATCTGGCAACGAGTCATTCTCCAATCACGGATTCAACGACGACATAACCTTTGACCCCTACGACCCTAACACATTGATGTCATCATCGTAGTAGTGAGTTCTTGTATCTGGTCGCCTTATTAGTATTCCTTCATTCGTTGAATAGACACATATTATAGTCTAGTCGATATTGGTCATTATTACGTCATATCACGTTTCAATCAAACAGGCGTAATTTACGTAATGATACATATATATATATATATGTGTATATATGACCGACAGAATGCAATTGACGTTTATTATTATAAAATAATAACATAATTATTATTGTTATTAATTTGTTTACAATATTAGCATGTTATATAATATATTATATATTGACCTTCAATCAAACAATTGTATATAATAAATGAATACGTTTCACTATTTATGTGTGATATTTGTTATCATTAAATAACTTTTAAATTTAATATTTTAATCAATATTTATATCATAAAAATTATCTGCTCTCTATTTCTTTTACAATTAATATTATTAAATCATACTTATATTCTATTTTTCCTAATGATCAAATATCGAGTTTAGTTTATTAGAGGAGTAAATATGGAATGGTTAAGATCTATTATTACTTTGTTATTATTGTAAGGGGATATTAACAAACTGGCCATGCGTGTTTTACATGTAAATATATAGGTAAAGGTGATGCCTGCAACTTATTTGTAAGTAATAATAATCAAATTGCAAATATTTCTTTGGTATTATGTTTAGATTATATATATATTTATATATCTATAAATGTTATCCATTTTAAAAATATAAATAAATTTATATTCAATAGTATGTTGAATGAAGGTAATGATTTGTACAGAATGTCATCAATATATTCATTATTAAACAAACTACCAATCAGATACTTGTATTGGGATAATAAATACTTATTTATATATATATACGTTAGTAAAAATATAATGATATATATATACACTGAGAAACTGAATTTGTGTAATACTCACAAATAAAGAAAAATAATTATTCTGAGTAAAATGAATTTAAAAATTTACTAATTAGGTTTAATTACTATTAGGCATCTATCATATGATGTTTTATAATCAATATAATTATTTAAAAATTGTTAAGAAGATATAGACAATATATATCTGAATGATATTTAATATTAATAACAATAATTAATCATATAATTATTATCGTAATTTGAAGAGGTCCTCTTGAATTATTAAATCATATATCAATAATTACCTAACAATTCTTATAGTATATTGATACATACATTCAATATTAACTTTAATATCTGTATAAACTAAATTAATTTACGAATTATTATCAAGTATTCTTTATTGATTCATTTTAAAATTAAAATAATTATTATGTAACTTTTTAAGTAAAACTTACAAATATATTATTTTTCATATTCACCTAGAAATAGAAACAGGAATACTTGTTATTTATGGAAAATTTTAAATATTTATTTATTTTAATTATCGTAATGATTTTCTTGCATCACGGTTCAGGAGTACATATTTTAATCATCGATATAAAGAAAGTGGATTAGCAATTGACGCACACAATGCATGTAAAAGATAGATAAGTGAATGGCACATTTATCGATAAATTAACAAAATGATATCAGTGATTTTGATTGGATATTAGTCATATTATATATGTAAAATAATAAAACAGTAAGCTTTTCGGCGAAATAGATTAAAGTGACTTCTATCTATATCAATGGATTTATATTATAAATATCAATAAAATAGTATGATATTTTCAATTTAAATACACAAAATTATGATGAATGTTGATATGATGTATTTTAAATATATAATTTATTTTTAGTATAGATAGTACACTAAAATTCGTAGTAATTATCATTATATATATGTATAATTAATATTATTATAAATAAAAAGTAGTGTGCCAGATAGTGGGTTTCGACTGCAGCGACCGTAGCGAATAGTGCCATACACTACATTCAATTGCTTATCCACTTTCTTTATATCGATGATTTTAATTCAAGATTCAAATAAATGCAAAATTTCGTTTTTAAATTAATAATTGCAATATGATTATGTCTAAATTGTAATATAATGGTATACACTTATATAATTATTTAGAATAGCGAAATAAATACAATAGAAGGAATACACACTTAAACTGAATTTATAAATAAACTTGTATATGTAATACATGAATACTAATTAAAAACAAGAATGCATTTTAATTTACACATAAATAGATATCTATATTTTTGGTGTGATTAAAATCATTGCAATATTAATAAATATTCAACATAGAATGTTTGAGAAGTATATACTAATGATTTCGCGAAGCAAAGATATGTTAAATAATGAATAGTTATAAAAATAGGTGGCAATACTAATATATTGCGTTGTCATTTACAAAACAATGTATTTTATTTTGATTATTTTTAGGCTATATTTTTGATTACCCTATACGTTAACTGTAAAACGTTTTAATTTTGCATAATTTTCGTTTATTTTTATAACGATAAGATATGCTATACAAATAAGCAAATATATTTACTAAATAAATCAATACTTTCATTTTAAATAATTTCAATCGCAAACTAAGTATTAAGTACTAAGTAATACAACTAATATTACTTAATACTTTAGAATGTTACAAAATATGTATAATTTTACATTGAAAATGGATCTATTGATTTCATATATTTATCGAATATGGCTAGATATTTTAAGAAAACTGGTTCTAATTATAAAATAATGCTATATTCTAAAAACAAACATTATAAATTAATTATTTAATGTATTCAAAAATGTACTCTATTTATTTTCATTTATAATGTAATATATTTTTCAAATTGACATGAAACTAAAAATAAAATTAAAATAAATAGTTATCAGTACAGGTGGCGCAATTTTTCATTATTTTACAAATTCATAGGGTAGCATATCTTTCATTCGGAAAATCTGTGTATATACTGAGGAGTTTACAAATACATTGCAGTAGATATGCTCTGATAAATATGATTCTAGACTTTGAAAAGCTCTATAAGCCATGTTCCATATACAAATTTATTACAAATAATTGTCAATTATTTTCAAAAATAATTTCCAATATTTGTACATCATTCTCAGAATTAATAAATATATAATCAAAAATCAATAAATATGCATATAAAAAATAAATGACTTGAAACACACAAAGTTGTTATATATTTAAAAATGTATATATAAACATAAAAATTAATGTATTAGTATAAATATAGTATATTAATATAATTATTAAGTATTTTTTTCCTTCATTGAAGGATTCAAAAATTAGTTTTACTGAATAAACAGTGGTTTATTAATTGGTGTTAGCAGACCTATCCTCAGTTATTCTTCATTGAATAGATATACAACCCTTAATAAGGACGTTAAATGTATGACATGTATATCAGTTTATATAATTAAAATCAATTTTAAGATAACAACATTTTATTTAAAATATATTTTTGTCCTTTCTCATAAATATATAATAGAAAGTTGATATTTTAAAAAATTTAAACAATTATTGGCCTTACAATTATATTTTACAATTTAATTAAATATATTAATATATTAATTAATTTATATTAATATAGAATTTGTTAGATATGAAATAACAAAATTGAATAATGGACGTTTACCATTAAGATAGTTAGTCTCTCGCTTAAGGTATACATATTTAAACTTATTATATATATTTAAACATATATATGAATAATAAATGGTGAATATAAGAGAATTTTTGTATATTAAAAGAATGATAACTTTTGAAATAAATATGAGAATTAGAGGCTACATTTTATTAAGTCTTATTAATAATATGTAGATCTTTACATATATTAAGTCATATAATTATATAGAGATTATATAATGAGACCTATAAAACACTACTTTTAAAATAACAAAATATCAGTAATGTACACAAACTACGTTATTCTTTTACGTATACTTAATATATAGGTATATAATTTAAAAAAATATATAAACTGGGCGTATTATATGCAAATTAGTGAAAATCATTTTCATATATTATTTTCAAATATTTAAAAAAATTGTGTGTATTATTTGAAAAAATACAAACTTTGCTGACATTTATGGATAAAATCAGCATATTTGAGATTTAACATGAGCAGTATATATATGCATCACTTATAATCACAGATATATAATTATATAGATAGGTATTCGCTAATATTTAGTGAAACATCTAATATCCACCATATTTTGTGTAGAGACCATGTGACCGCGATTTTATTATTTATTTATACTGGGATTTTATTTGTTTACATAGAAACATAGAAATTTGAATATATTTCATATTTATTATAACTAGATTTTTTGTTAAAATGCATAGGCGGTATTGACCATAGATTAGTAGCATGTTTATCTAAATCTATGGTATTGACAAATTCTAAACTTCCTAATTATATATCTATGCTATTACCCATATATATATATATATATATATATATATATATATATATATATATATATATATATATATATATATATATATAAATATATATATATAAAGTGAGTACGCATATGTTGAATATAATATTATGTTTATTTTATTTTGAGAACATAGAACTTTAAAGGGTTAACTTGGTTTATAAACTATAGTTAAGTACTATAAGTACTATAGTTAAGGGGATTAATCATTTATATATTTGCACACGTTTATATCATAATTATCAACTTTTATGGAAATATATGATTATAAATTAGGTAATAAATTATCCTATTAACCCCATGGCTATTAATTATCATATATATATATATATATATATATATATTAGTCAGATATTATATATGCATATTACTATGTTTATATGATTAATTACTCAATATATAAAACAATTAATAACACTTTGTTTATAACTTAATTTTGATATTGGAAATGTCATTATCTTCTCTTTCTCTTTTTCCAGCTTCATTAAAATATACCTTTAAAATAATACTCTTCTTTTCGTTTTACTCTATTGTACTGACGGTGCTTATTTTGTGAATCCAGTGTTTAATAGCTGGTCGCGAATACCACATTTTAAAGCAGGTAGGTATAATGCTTATATTGTAATATATAAATATTAGAATATTTTCATTACTAATATTCATATAGCTTCTAAGAAACTTTAAAACTTTGAAACTTTATTTAACTCACTATTCAAACTAATTAACACTATAATATATATATATAACATATTTAAATATATAAATATATTTCAAACCATTAGTATCAACTTGAAGAAACGAAACAAAAGCTTCATCAAATTCTAATTCTGTTTGCAGGGCAGTATTAAATTCCAGGTTTGTAATTTCGCCATCCAGATTTAAATCATAAAAACTAAATGTTGAAGGAAATTCTTTCTCTATTCCAAAATCTAGCTGTTGAATTTATTTAAAATATATAAATGGCATATACCTATTGATTGATTGATTGAATGTTTATTAAACACTTAAATAAATCATAAATAATTTATCAAAAGTATATATATAGAATACAAATAATAAAAGTAGGTAAACAAATAAATACCATTAATAATAATAAAATAAAGTAGAATAAACCGTAAGGAAATTAATAAATAAAATAATAATGACAAACAATTTTAGTATTACAGGTTGCCACCTGAGATACATTGTTGTATATATTTCATGAATGTTTTATGCGATTTTATTGATCTAATATAGGGCGGGAGTGAATTCCATAGCTTAGGGGAATAGGCGTAGATAGAAAATGAGATGCATGGTTTATAAGAGATCGAAGGGAAGATCTTTGTAGGTAGAGAAGCAGACATATAGGAGGGGAAATTCGAAGAGTATATTGAGGAATGAACAATATATAGTATGCGATAAACAGAGCGTTTGTTAAATGGGAACCAGGGAGGGACAGGGACAAGGGAATTAATTGAAGTTTTAGTAATACATACAGTAATTAATGTTCGGATTTGTCTATTTCTATAAATAGATGATAGTTTGCAGATTTAGTGATAGAAGTAATATGAGGAATGAAGGAAAGAGTAGAATCAAAAATTACATCTAAGTTGGATGAAGTAGGAGAAGGAGATATTACAATTTTATTAATGAGAAAATGAGAGAAGTAAGTTCTAGATGGAAAAGATTCAACAATGTAGTTTTTAAGGTATTAATAAGGGGACGATTATTATAAATAAGACATTCTTTAATGTTATTAGCACATTTGGGGAGTTGATTATTGATACCTGGTGATGAATTAGTGAGAAGAAACATATATAATTATACGTCATCTGCATACTGATGGTAATATATATTTAGATATTATGGATGGAAGTGGATATAAATAAATAGAGAAAAGTGAATAACCGATTACTGAATATATATATAAAGCTTTATTTACATTGATGTTCATACCATATTTAATTCTAGTATACCATTTCTATTAATAATAGAGAGTGTTTCCTATTATTTCTAAAGCATGGACAAATATTCTTCCGAATGAAAAATATCGTTGATATCGAGTTGTATCATATGTATTATAATTCGGAACATTGATTAATGCCCATGAGGTGTATATATATATATACACTTATCAATACCTCGATGTTATAGGAGGTCTTGCAACTATAGGGTAAATATCATTAATACTAAACAAAATATATGAAAAATACGATAGTTAACATTGAAGTAGATAAAAGATTGTTAAATTTACTTTTCTCAAAACATATAACTTAAATAATATGTATTATAAATTTATATTATATATACTTAAAGTATAATTTACTTTAGTAGAGTTTTCACTCGACCATATCTTGAAATTATTTTCCATCCTTCTCTATCCAAAAGCAGTGTTCTTAATTCGTCTTCTTCTTCATAAACGCAATTATTCTTTAAGATGTCTATGCATGTTTTAGGTTGTCTCCCTCTGTTTCGTATGCCGTTCTTTGGATTCCATACAATTACGTTTTGCGCTAGTTCATCAGTGTACCTTATGCAGTGTCCTGCTATTGCAATCTTCTTTGTTTTTTCACCAATGAGATCTTTGGCATTCCCCTGTATAGGTGTGTATTAGTTACCTTATATTTCCATGATATATTTGTGGTCATTCTAAGTAGCCTGTTATAACAATCATAAATTTGCTTACGAACTGTGGAGCCGAATGTTCAGCATTCGCTACCATATAGGTTCGATTTCTGCTTTGAAATTTCTTATTTTCAGACTGTTTTTCATTTTGGATTTAATATTGATTTCATTTTATGTATTGCTGACCATAATAATTATTTGCGAATTTCAAAATTCTTCTGTGAGCTATCCATCCATGCCCCCCAGGTATTTAAAATGTGTAAAATTGTTAATCAGGGTTCCATCGTTTTCTAATATAATGTTGACCGGAATTGTGTGATTGAACGTCATGACTTCGGTTTTCGTTGTGTTCAGTTGAATACCAATGTTATTATTTCTAACAAGCATTATTTATCTGTTGACCCTATCGAATACCTTCATAAAATCGACAAAAATGGTAATAGCCTTAATATTATGACTTTTCACTCATTCATTTAAGCATCTGAGAGCTAATATATTTGAGATCGTAGATATTTCAGATCAGAATCCATTCTTATTGGACGTAGTATAGGGTTTATGTATGGTTGCATTCGATTTAGTATCATTATATTATTCATTTAACTGCTATTACTGATAGTTCTATAGCCTCTGTATACAACTATAGTTCCCTTCTTTTTTGAGATTATCGTATTTGGGAAATGGAACAATGTTAAATGTTAGCCATTGCGATAGTATTTCATGTCGAGTGAGTATCTTGTTAGATGACTCGAGCACGATGTCATCGAAGTTTCCGTATTTGAGGATTTCTGGTGTGATTCCGTCGGACCCTGCTAATTTATCGTGTATTAGATTTTCCGTTACTTTGCTATATTCTTCGGTCGTGAAAAGTACAGTTTTTATAGCCAGGGTACTTTCACTGATAGTCTTGATTTGTATGAAACTTTTTTCATGTTCCTGTCTTTCACCTAGTAGTTTCTTAAAATGTTCGTACCATTTGCTTACACGAACCTCCTTCCTGCGGGCATTGATTTCCCCTCTTTTTGGGTTTCTCCGTCTAGTGTCTTTGTTAATTAACTTTCAGCTCTCTAAATGTATACTTTGCTCATTACCATAATAATTAATAAAATAAATTTTAAATAGGTTTCCTTAGAACCTACTTGAACATAAGATTTATAACTCATATTTATTTCAATATATAAAGAAGTATTATTAGTAGTATAATTAGTAAGTAAATATATAATTAGGTATATATATATAGTCATATAGTAAACCTATAGACTATATGTATAGTCTGGTATCAAATGCATATAAATAACTATAATATATATTATTAATTAAAAGTTAATATACTATAGGCTATATATATATAGTATATTAACTTTTAATTAATAATATATATATTATAGTTATTTATATGCATTTGATATCAGACTATATTCAGATATTATTGGAACTACACATATTTAGGGGCGCTGCAACAGGGGGGACAGGGGGATATGTCCCCCACTTTAAAATCTAAGGGGACCTCCTATGTATTGGTCCCCCCAACTTTTACCACACAATTTATTTTGATTAGTTGGTCCCCCCTACATACAAAATCGTTCCAGCGCCCCTACACATATTACATTTAACACATAGGTATTATATCTTATATTTTATACCAAACCATCTATATAATTTTTCATTAGGTTATACATTTATGGACGATCTCTCGATAATATACATATATTATGTTATGTACTTCGTTAAGTATACGATATTGTAGCTATGATACTAACACAATGCTAGTAAACATATATGTATATGATAGTAGGCTATAATCCTATAGTCTATAATTTATTCACCAATTCAATTAATTATAGTTACCACAATTTATATTTTATTATCTCTTAAAGCTAATTGAATTACTATATGTACTATATGAATTTTTATATTGAATTACTATATTTTTTCATATAAAATCCAACTTTAAGCAAGGACTTCTTCTAACAATACTAAGGCATATTTAGTGACACTTTTATTTTCCGCGTGAGTGATTTTATCGTATAATATCATGGTAGCTATAGCCTATAGCCTATAGCCTATAGCCTATAGCCTATAGCTCTGTAGAACAAGAGTAGGATTAGAATTACCTACACATTATAATTTGATACAACAATAAATAAAACAACTCGTTTTTAAATCGATGATTTCATTATTATTATATTTAATTAATAATATAATTTAATACAAATTAAATTATTTGGAATGTTTATGTAAATAATATAAAAAAATATCGTCCAATTCGAACCTAATTTAAAAATAAATTCGTATTTTTAATAAAAAATTTATATAGAAATACAATTAAAAATACGAATACCTTTATATTCGACAGATAAATAAATATCCTTTATATCTTTGATACACTTATTTAAATCATTACAATATATATCCTAATAATGTATACCACTGAAAAGTATCAGGCTCGGAGTACAAAAAGAAAACATTGCAGATAGCGTCCGCCGGACATCGATAAGACAATATCGTTACAATATCGTTACTTTAAGTATAGTAATAGTTACAATATCGTTACTTTAAGTATAGTAATTACTAGTGATGTAAATGATGCCGAGCTTTTGATGCCGAGTTTTTGATGCCGAGACTTTAGGTAACTGATACTGAGACTGCACCATGCTTTAGATTTGAGCATCATTTACATCGCTAGTAATTACTAATTTCTTTTAATCGTTAACATTTTTAAATTACAATTAATTGTATTAAAATAAATAAAATAAAATATCGAATAAAATATAATTTTATTAAGACAATTATAAGAAGATAAAGTAGTAGGACATTTAAGTATTTGACTAATACTATGTAGTCATTAATGTCATTGATATTACAATATAATAATTGATATACCATTACCACATAAATAGTACACTAATGTGCTACAATTTTGTTAGCATGTTCTTTCACTTGTGAACGAGAATAGAAATAGGTACTACACCTACCCTACTACATCTACCCTACTTACGCCTACTACACCTACCCAAACCCACCCGCCCTTAAAGGATTTTTGGGCCGAGCTGCATTTCGCCATTCATCGAATTATGATTAATATATTACGTTATTTATTTATCTATATATATTTATTATATCGTAATCGTAATTGTACCGTATTTTATTATATCGTAATCGTAATTGTACCGTATTTTATTAAAACACGACACCTACAACACCTACCCCTTCCTTAAATTTCTGAAACTCTAGTTTACCATCTCCTGAAATAAGGGTTACGATATTTAAATAATTGTGCTTATGTGTTGAAAATATGAGATTATATATTAATTTATAAGTATCGATATGATAAATTATATAAGTTATACCATATTATAATTTTTAATAAAACCTAATTATCTATTTTATTTATTGTTTATGTAGGGGAAAGTAACATATGTTATGTATTATATAATACGGACAGCGCCCGAATACGGACATTCTCGGTATCTCAGAAACAATAAATACTCCAAAAAATTGTTAATTAATATATTAATAATATATTCATAATTATATAAATAGTCTAAATAAATATTTTGTATTTTTTAATTATTCAAAATATTGCTGATATATCCAATAAACTGATTTTTTTATTATAATATACGTATAAGTTTTTAAATTTATGAAAAAAAATGTCAACTAAATACCTTCTCAAGAATATACAAATGTATCGATATAAAATATATCACTATATTATTAAAATATAAAGCATTCTAAAAATTATATATATAATTTCTATATTTGTTATCAAATATTCATTAAGTTATAAGCATATATCTAGAGGTCATATAAGTTCCTAATACGGACACTCTAAATGTCTTAATACGGACACCCTATTACCAATCAGCGCACAGCATATGAAAAATTCAGATTTTCATTAAAATCGCGTGCGTTATAATATTAATACCACCAATAAAGCTAATTCTAAAATTTGTATTATTTAGATACTTATATTTTATTATTAATTAAATAAATAATAAAAAATAAATAAATTATTAACTAATTAAATTAGAATATATTTTTCATAAAATTAATTATAAATAATATAATTGTAATTTGTCTGATTGATTCATCAATACAATATAGTTTATCTAGTGGTATATAGGGTGTCCGTATTATGACACAAAGTATCCGTATTTGGACATGGGTACCAAATACGGACACCCCCGTTATCTATGGAATTAAAAGATTAAATAAAATGTTAAAATCACAATAATATCTATAATCATATAATATTAATATATTGTAATTTTTGAATACAAATAATGAGTCATAAAAAGTTAAGACCATTTATTGTTAAAGTGTCCGTATTAGGTTACTTTCCCTTATATGATTGATATATTATAATTTGATTGGGGAGAAATAGTTTATTATATATTATTTTCATTGTATATAAATAAATATAAAATACAATATAAAATGCAGTAAGAAATATTAAAATTTATCAGAATCAGAAGTAGTATAACCTATATTGTAAATCGTTTTTCTTACGTCCATAGCATTTTCTTTTATTAACGTAAAATAGAAATATCCTCTTATCTTCTAATAATATATATTATATAGATATATATATATATATATATATTTATGATCCTTATAGGGCATTTGACCTGACGCACCCATATCCCCGAACTTGATACACCATCTATCCTCATTATTTTCAATTATTGTTGGCTATTATGGATATCAATTTAATATCTCTGATTTTTTATAAATATATTATTCTAATATAAAACTAAATAATTAAATTTCTATTGATAATCATGTTCTTTTGTATATAACTTTTACTAACTTTAAATTTTACAATTTTATTTTTGTATATTTATTTTAATTTAAGTTTTACTATACGTTTCTCCTCATAAATGTTCTGTAGGAACGTGCAACGGGTAAACGACTAGATAAGCACAGCGCTTCTTCGTTTACCATGGTTATGCCTAAATTCTGATATTATTATATATATATATATATATATAATAATAATAATAATAATAATAACTTATTTGGCATAAAGCCTGGGTGAATGAAAAAGCATGGCTTGTCTAGTCTTTCACTCATTAAGATAACGAGGAGAATAATTTAAATAACTAAAATCAATAAACGAATGTAATAACAATATAAAATGAATAAAGTAAAAATACAAAAAAATAAAAATGTTTGAAATGTATTTTTGAAAATTTCGGATACAAACTATAATACAATTCTAAATAAACAAGTATAAAAATAAAATTTTTATTTTCGTAAATACTGGCAAAATTAACTTTTGTACTTCAGTACTTGAATAGGTAGTTCCCAAGACTTACCGTTGAAAAAATAATATTAATGTATGCTATTATTGTAAGTATTTGCTTTCCACCAAAAACTAAGCATATACTTACCTTACCAGGTCGAGCTTGCTCGGCAGTTTATGACTCTCTTCTTCCATTCATCTTTATCGTCCATCGCAGTTTTCAGTTCATTTACATTACACAGTGTATCATCCATGAGTTGATCAACGTATGTTCTTCGCGGCCGTCCTCTTTTTCTCACACCATGGGTAGGTTGCCATAGAATAGTATCTGATGCCATTTCGCACTTATTTCTCCAACAGTGACCAGAAAAACGAAGTCTTTGCTGTTGTATCGACGTGCATATATCCGGTATATTTGCATATATTTCTTTATTGGTAGGATGGTCCTTCCAAGACTTGTTTAGTATTGCCCGTAATATGCGAGTATAGTTTCCACTTAGTCTTTTTTCCAGAGCTTTTGTGAGTGTCCAACTTACAGAACCATATACCGACTCAACAGTTGCTCTGAAGAAATTTCTTTTAATTCTATCCGGTAACCTAGATTTCCAAATAGCGTTCATCTTATTTAAAGCTGCCCAGCTTTTAGCCAGTCTTATATTCATATCCTTTTCTGTTGATTGAATATAGCTTCCAAGATACTTAAAATCGGATACTTTTTTAATGTCCTTGCCATTTAGGCTTTTTATTTTTTCATTTTCTCCTTGATTTATGCTTATGAATTCGGTCTTACCTGCATTTATATTCAAACCAATCTCTTTTGCCGTATTTTCAATTTTATGTAGAAGAATTGTAGCTTCACTCGTTTTATCAGTTACTATAGCAAGATCATCTGCATAATCGACATCTGTTATTTTTATTGCTGGATGTCTTCTGCTCTTTCTCTCAGAGAGGGTAAAACCAAGAACATTATCTCGATCAAGTGACATTTTCAAGACATAGTCAAGACATATTATAAAAAGAAATGGTGCTAGTGTATCACCTTGTAACACACCTCCTGTTATATTTATAAATTCCGTATCGCCATCATCTGATCTCACAATTGATTTAGTATCTTTATAAGCTATCATAATTGCATTTATGATCTTTTCAGGTATTCCATATGCTTTAAGAATCTCTGCCATCTTTCCTCGATGTATGGAATCGAAAGCTTTGGAGAAATCAATAAAAAGGAGTGTGTCTGTTAAATTCTTTTCGTTTACGCCTTCAATGATCCTTCTAACCGTGAGTATTTGGCCAGTAGTAGATCTATTGGTTCTAAAACCATTTTGGTTTTTTCTTAATATCTTATCTACTTCAGGTCTTATTCTATTTAAAAGCATTAGATTATATATCTTTGCAGCTATACATGTTAGAGTGATACCACGATAGTTGTTTGTAGAAGTTAAATCTCCTTTCTTCGGTAGCGGTATTATACAGCCTTTATTCCATATACTGATAGTGTTTTGCTCGTATACTTCATTGCAGGAGAATAGTAAGATTTCTTGAAATTTGGGTATTTTCCAGATTTCCACAGGAATTTCATCTAACCCGCATGCTTTTCCATTTTTGATACTTTTTATAGCCTTGTCTAGTTCATATTTCGTAAAGATTCCAGTTTCTATATTCAACAAATTTGAAATATTTGTTATAGTTGATGTTTTTAATTCAGGTGGTTTTCCTAAAAGATCTTTGAAATGATTGTGCCATAACTTAATTCTTTCTTCACCACTTGTTGCTTTTATCTTAGCTTTATTGTTCTTTTTCCTGCCAGTTATATCATTTACTACTTTCCAGGCACATGCTGATTTTTGGTTTGATACTGCAGCTTTGATTTCATCTATTTTCGACTGAAGGTAGATTTATTGCTGAGTATCGTATGTATCATATAGTGCTTTTTGTGATAGATAATAGGAATTCATATTTTCTATAGTTGGGCAAGAGTTCTTTAATTGAGCTGCTGTTTTTAGCATATCCCTTTTTAAACATATATCGGGGTTCTCCCAGGGAAATCTCTTTTTAAGTTTTTCTTTGAAGGGGATGATATCAATTGCAGTTTCTCTACAAGAAGTTTCAAAATGGTCATACAAAGTATTTGTTGATATGTTGGATGTTTCATCGATAAGGTTTTCAAACTTTTTTAAGACTTCGCAAATAAACTTTTTTTTGAATATCAGGATTCTTTAGAGTTGTCCAATCATAGATTGGTGTTTTGATAGTCTTCTTTTTGTTTGATCTTAAACTTAATTTAAGATGGGCAGATACAATTCTATGGTCTGATGCTATACTTTCAATAGATCCATAAGCTCTACAGTTTTTGCTGCTATTTTTCCATTTTCTATTAATCATTATATAGTCAAGCTGTACTTTATTTCCATTTGGTGACTTATGTGTCCATAGCTGGCCTTTCCTTTTCTGATAATAAGTGTTAAGATATAGTAGATTATTTTCTAAAATGTAATCTTTGAGAAAGATCCCATTTCTGTTTGATACTTCATGCAATGAGAACATGAATCCATCTTGAATGCCAAGATGAGCATTAAAGTCTCCAGAAATGATCAAAACATTATGTTTTGGAATTTGTTTTGTGGCAGAATTTAGAATATCATAGAAATTCTCAATTTCCATGGGATCCGATACGTTTGTAGGGCTATAACATACTATGATAGATGTTTGTGGGTTTCCATTAAAATTGACGATCATTATCCTTTTGGATACTAAAGTAACGTTTACAAGAGAATTAAATGATGTATTGTTAATTAGAATACCGATTCCACCTGTAGCAGCGTTTACACTGTTTTTCCATGCTGAACCTGTTATCATATGCCATTCTCCAATATAATATTCTTTTGTATCGACATCCTCGTGTATAAATCTATGTTCTTGCAAACAAATTATATCGAGTTGCCTAGCATTTGCTGATGCAATTATTTCAGAAATTTTATTTTCATTTTTTAATGTCCGTACATTGAAGGTGGCAACTCGGAGAACTCTACTTGCTTTCATTAGATATACATTTGGTATTGATTTGATTTGATTTTTACATTTACATTTACATTTAAATTTACACTCAGTAGCTAACTTATCGACTGCAACCTGAGTATGCATTGCAGGACGCGCTCCTTGTTCCGCGCGACGAGCGATGCGGGATGAAGATATTTGGGAAGTCGTAGTCATTTTGCTTTCGATGGCTAGATAAAATGTGCGGTCGCCACTCCATACACATTTGCGTAACCATGCGCGGGTGGCTAACAGGTACTATGCCTTGCCAAAGGGCAACCAGAATTTTGTCCGGCACTGCTAATTGATTATTCGCAGCTAACCATTATATCTAATGGCCGTTCCCCTATCCGCAACCTGGGGAGCCGGTGGATTGGAGTTATCATCACCACATCATCATATCAATTACGGATATAGATGAAGAAATGTGGGCCGAGGATCCTATGTAAACTGAGCTCTCCACAATTTTACCACAAAGCATATACACCTATAACAAATTAGTCAATATATTATTATTAAAATATCAAAAATGTGCTAATTATTATATATAAATATTAAAGTACTAAAATAATAATATAAAAACTTCTCACAATCTAAATCATCATTTAATAAAATGTACATAGATAACCTAAAAGATAACCATACAAATAAAATAGATACAAATATATATATATACAAATAATAGAGTAAGGTAGTCAGTCAAAGTTATATATATTTAAGATTAAATTTAAAAATTAATTATAGTTATTTATCATTAGTCATGTAACATATACATAAATATATAGGTATAAGCTAGTGATGTAAATGGTGCTCAAATCTAAAGCATGATACAGTCTAGGTCTCAGTAATATAAAGTCTCAACTCATCTCATGAGATACGCCTGCAGGCTCATTTTGTTAGAGTCTCGGCTCGGCTCGGACTCGGGCTCGTTTGGCTAGACTCTCGGCTCGGCTCGAGCTCGTTTGGCTAGACTCTCGGCTCGGATAGGGCTCGTTTGGCTACACTCTCGGCTCGGGCTCGTTTTTTTTCTCAGAAAATGAAAGTCTCGGCTCGGCATCAATAACCAAAAGTCTTGGCATCAAAAATCTCGGTATTATTTAGTAAATAATATTTACACTACTATAGATGAAATTTACGTTATTATTCACTGAATCGCGAAGTTGGCGCAGATTATTTTTGTTTAAATTGATGTAAATATGAAATATATAAAAATTAGTATTAAAATGTAATTTCAAAAATGCATAATTTCGACTAGGTAATATTTTGTAAAAGTATTAACTCGGCTCGGGCTCGTTTGGCTAGAGTCTCGGTTCGGCTCGGGTTCATTTTTTTCCGAAAATGAAAGTATAGGCTCGGCATCAAAAACCTAAAGTCTCGACTCGGCATCATTTATATCACTAGTATAAACACATACATTGACACAAATATATATATATATATATATATATGGATAAAATAAAATAACATTACAATATTTAAATAAAATATAAAATAAATATAAAATTAAAATTAATATATATGTATATTTTTTTATAATGTTTCGAAAATAATTTTAAATTAGAAATGTTAATTAATGAACTTGGAAAATTATTCCAGTACTTGACGCCAATATTTGTAAAAAGAAATAAATTTCTAGAAGTTATAGATGCTTTTCTAATACATTTATTACAATACTTTTTATTTTTAATAAGTCTGATTTACAAATTAATTGGTAATTTATTATATAAACCTCTATGTATAAATTATATAGAATTAAATTTAACAACATCATAAACTTAAAAATAAAATTGCTATGCATGTAATCATGAATATTAACATTTGCATTTAATATTATGCATTATAATGATCTTTTCTGTAAAATTGCGATATATGATTTATTTGTTTTAAAGGTATTACCCCATATATGTTAACAATAGTTTAAATGATTCATGAATAATGATTTAAAAATTAAAATCTAGTATTTAAATTTAGGTTATTACTTAATATTTTATTACACCAATAACTATACATAGCTTATAAGTCACATAGGTTGTTTACATCAATAGGTACTGTTGTTTCCAGTCTAGTTTCTCATCAATATAAACTCCTAAAAACTTATAAGTTAATAGGCCACGTGTTTAATTGGAATTTAATTTAGAACAATTGGTAATGTATCACTTGAATGAATTCCGTACGTTAAAAAGTATGTAAATACATTTATCAATATTCAGTGTTAACTTGTTTATCGCTTACCAAGATTAGACATTTTTTAATTCACTATTCATTTAACTAACTTAGATCAGATATAGTATTACTCGAATAAATTATATTCGTATCATCGGCATAAAGTAGGTTTACTGGTTTAAATAATGTCGATATATTTAGCAAATCATTAATATATAAAATAAATAAAATTTATCCTAAAACAGAACCGTGTGGAATACCACAATTTACTTTTTTTAAATCAAATAAAACACCATGAAACTTAATACATTTATATCTATCAGATATATATGATTTAAATAAATCTAAAGTAATGCCTCTAATTCCACAATGATCCAATTTCTTTAATAATATATTATGGTCAATGGTATCAAATTCCCCTTTTTTTAAGTCAATAGACCTACCACTGAACATTTTTTCAAATGTTCAAGATTATAATTTAAGGTTTCCATTAAATCTGCAAGGACATCATCGATAGACATATTTGTCCTGAACCCATACTGTGCTTTATCAATTATTGAATATTTATTTAAAAAATCAACTAAACGAAATTTAATAATTTTTCAAAATATTTACAGATTTGTGGTAAAATAGATATTGGCCTAAAATTTAACATATCATTTTAGAACACTTTTTGTACAAGATTTTTATTTTAGCCTTTTTAAATTCAACTGGAAATAATCCCTCATTAATACATATATTAAATAAAAGTGATAATATAGGATTTATTTCATAATTAATATATTTAAATAAGATATTATTAATATTAAAAATATCAGTACTATATTTGGAAGTATTTTTATCGATAATATTATATATTTCTGAAGGTGTAGAAATATCTACACTATAAAATAATCAATTACTATATAATGTGACTATGTATTATTTATATATAAATAAACTTATTAAAAAATAATCATAAATAAAAAAGAGATCACTCTTTAAAAAGTATCCATTTTCCCAATCTTTTACAACTCGCGAAGATAACGCATTAATTTATATTATGTTATGATTATTTAATATATTTAATACTATGCAATATTATATTATCTGATGTTATATTATATTATTTTAAATAAGAACACATTTATTAGTAGGTTATATGAGTTTATAGGTAACTATATAGATTTATTTAATGTATCTCGAATAAATAATATATAGAAACATATATAGAAATATCTCTATAGGGCTATTTCTATAGTATACTAAACGAAATTGATGTCATCACTTCTACCCATAATACTAAAAACTGCTGTCAACTAGTAATGCTGGACATATCCAGTGCTTTCGATACGCTTGATCACCAAATGCTATTGTTCCGTCTATACCTGCTTGGAGTTAGAGACCTTGCCCTCTCATGATTTACTTCATATCTATCTGACCGTAGTAGCAGTGTACAAATATATAATTATTTGTCATCCCCTTCTCCTATGAAATATGGTTTTCCCAGGAATCAGTAGTCGGTCCTTCACTTTTCTCTATTCATTTATATCCACTACCATCCATAATATCTAAATAGGGATAAGTCTCCGATTATCGACCCCCTCTCGTATCTCAGTAACTATAAGAGTTATTAAAACATTATATATACATGAACTGTTAGTAATTTAATGATAAATATGAATAATTATTTTGTTTTAAAAAATATTTAATCCTACAATTGTTATTTCATAAAATGTAATATTCTCTTTTTACTTTTTAAATATTTGAATAATTAGTTTTTTTAAATCATTGTATTAATTAAAAGAAAACTTAATTTTGTGCATAATATTGTAGATCAATAAAATGTTTATAACCATTATAAAAATAATTTAATTTGAATGACTAATTACCAAATAAGCTTAATTATAACAATCCATATGATTTTCTTATTACCGACTCCCTAAATGACCCTAATACCGGCCCCCTGTGATTTATAATATCCAATCAAAATAGAATCGTATTTTATTTTTAAATATGTCGTAAGTTGTTTTTGTATCATTGATATAGATTTAGGATTCATAATTCCAGTTGATTATATATATACTGATTAATAAATAAATATTAAATAATAATATACACTCTTTTAATATAATTACTATAACATTTTAATTTAATATTACTATTAAAACATAAATTCAATAAAAAAATAAATTGCGTGCATGTTATAATTAATTATATTTATGTATATCTACTATTTTTATTGGATACTATAATACTACAATTATTTTTACCACGATTATTTTAGGGGGTCGGTAATAGGAGAAGGGGGTAGGTATTAGGCACATGTATCCGATTACCGACCCCCCTGTTTATTTTTGTAAATTTAATTATATCAAAAATTTAAAATAGCCACATTATTCATTGCCATAATATTACCCTAATTACAAAATTTCAAATACATATATTTAATATTAAATAAGTTATTACAAATAATCAGTTAGGGGTCGGTAATCAGAGACTTTCCCCTATCCAAATATCTATTACCATCTATATGCAGATGACATACAACTATATATGTTTCTTCCAACTTATTCATCACAAGGTGTTAATAAACAACTCTCCAATTGTGCTAATGCTATTAAAGAATGGCTTATTTCTAATAATCTTCTACTAATAAATATCAACTACGTTGTTGAATCTTTCTACATCACCAACTTACTTCCCTCCTTTTCTTATTGATAACATTGTAATATCTCCTTCTACTACTGCATCCAACTTAGGTGTACTTTATGATTCTACTCTTTCCTTAATTCCTCATATTAATGCCATCACTAAATATACATATTATCATCTATTTAGAATTCGAAAAATACGAAAATCAATTACCGTATCTCCTACTAAAACTCTAGTTAATTCCTTTATTCTCTCACGCATAGATTTCTGTTCCTCAATCGTTATCAATCTTCCATTATCCTCTATTTATCCCCTAAATCGAGTTATTCGTTCATCAATCCGTATAACATATAACCTAACCTACGTATTCGAGAGTATTCCTCTACTTCCTCATACCAAAACTTACCTCCATGGTTCAATACGATAAATTTATATGTTTATATTTCAGAGGTTGGTTTTATATTACTTAATATAATGATAGGTATACCTACACACCTAATACCTACACACTAGATCCTTTATATTTTACTATTTATAATTCTTATTTGGAAATATATAATAAAATAAACGCATCATAAAAATCACCATATATGATGATTATATTTAAATTTATGCACAATCGTATGATCATCATCAGTTAATTTTAGGTGAAATGATATTCGAAAATGGTCATTATATATATAATTATTATAATAAGGTATTCGATAATATTGATGCAACTATGAACTTGAATATCTTTTAAATTAGAAAATCTAAACAAGATTTTAACAATATAAACCTATCAACTCTATTGCCATAACATCTAGGACTATGAAAGAAATAATATTTACAAAAGTGTATAATAGAATTATAGTATTTATTTATTTTATAATTTATTAAGCTTGATTTATTTAATATTATATTTACAATAATCTAAATTTAATTTATAATATATATATATATTTAATTATTTAAAGATTCTTAAATATACGGTTCACAGTTAATTATTTTAATTGTATTTAATTATTTATAAAACTTGAATTTATATTTAATACATTTTATTAAATAAATAGAAAATAATAATATGGAATAACATATGATAAAGTTTTAAGATTGTAAACTTATAACAAAATAATACTTACTAACGTATATTTCACTACTATTTTAATATGTATTATGCGGCGTATTTAAATATAAAATGTATACAATTGTAGCATACGATAATATAAACATTATATTAATGAAGTATTATCAACAAGTTCTTTCTTCTTTGAATGAAAATGGAAATAGTCCTTCCTTGAATTCTTTACAGTCTAGTTTTCCGTCTCCTGAAATATATTTTAATGAATATTAATATGTGTATTTAATATATAATGCAATAGGTTTATAATTAATATATATATATATATATATATATATATATATATATATATATATATATCATGTATATATATATATATACATATATAAATATATTATTAGTATTGGGCAAGTACTACCTACTAGATATTGTTCATAGAATAAATAATAAATATATCTATCGCTAGTTACAAAATAAGATATATAATTATGTGTAGATTTATGTTTATTAAATGTTGAATATGTTGTTAAATAGTTTATCTAATTAAAATTGATATATGATATATGTACCTAAATGTTTTAATTGAGATATCTATTATCATATTTAAATATATAAATTTATTTAAAACCATTGGTATCAACTTGAAGAAACGAAACAAAAGCTTCATCAAATTCTAATTCTTTTTGCAGGGCAGTATTAAATTCCAAGTTTGTAATTTCTCCATCAAGATTTAAATCATAAAAACTAAATTCAGAAGGAAATGATTTCTCTATACCAAAATCGAGCTGTTCAATCTATATAAAATAATATTATTGATATTAGTATTAGTATTAGATTAATATTTTAATTATTATTAGATAAGTTATAAATATATATGTTAATATGCATCAAATACAATATAGATAAAATCTAACTTTATCAGAATCAGGAGTAGATTGTAAATCTCTTTTCTTGCGTCCATAGCATTTTCTTACATTAACGTAATAACAGAAATTCCCTCTACATCTTCTAACTCTGACGTATACACAAAACCTAGCATAACTTTCTGGTATACAGGATAGCAACACCAGACAACTTAATAATACACGGCCAATACCGGTCAATAAAATGTACTATATTATAGTAAAAACACAAACCCAAACTCAAACATAAACCCAAACTCAAACATAAATCCAAACCCAAACCCAAACCCAAACCCAAACTCAAACTTAAACCCAAACTTAAACCCAAACCCAAACCCAAACCCAAACCCAACCAATATCTATATGAATTAGGTAACGGAATACAGCGAATGCGACTTGTCAATGTGGTTTTACTAACAATAGGCAGGTCGTATGTGTGCATCGAGGACACGAGAGCTGACCTATATATAGATATAATTAATACGAAGAGTAAATGGTAAAAATAGTAAAAACACGACTATTTTTGGGATTTTTGGGCCGAGCTGCATTTCGCCATTCATCGAATTATGATTAATATTACGTTATTTATTTATATCCTATATCGTAATCGTAATTGTAGCGTATTTTATTAAAACACGACTTTAAATCCTATTGCCTTCAATATTAGATCATAATATTATTTCACTTACATTTTATCTCCCAGTCATAATAATAATTCCTGAACTATAAATATGGTTATTAAATATATTGATTTTGAATAAAATGTTCTCTGTGTAATACTTAATATTTATTTAATACATGTTCGAAAGTAAATACATTTGTTGCAGATAAAAATAACATAATACAATTGTTTTATAGTTCTTAAAGTAAAAAGATTTCAAAGAAATGTGGTATAATTAATTTGAAAAATATTTCTATATCTCACAATAAATAATTAGCTATAATAATATATGCATATATAATACTACATTTATTACATAACTAATCAATCATAAATATAATATATTATCGTATGAAAATTAATTAAGGAAATTGTATGTATTAGGAAACATTAGTTTACACCTACTAGAAAACAACTTATTAATATGAATTTAAAAAACCTAACTAATTCTGATAACATGTTAATTAACTTATTTCTGGTGTAAATGGATTATAAATATATTAATATTTGTTATAAAATAAACAGTTGATAAATAATTCTTATTTTAAATAATTATATTAATGATTCTTCAGTTTATTTTTCTATAATTTTCTGTTCAATTGATACATGTTTACCTCATTCAATCGATTTTGTTAACTAATTATATAATTATTTCTTTTGCATCATTTAAAAAAAAGTAATTTTATATCCTATTACAATAGTATTTCAAATATAAATGAATTATAAATAGTAGCACAGAGTAGAAGTGGTTATAACTATATGAAAACAACATATGAAGCCTACATAATAAAAGTATCAACTACAATTATAGAATAGCTTATAGGGTATAATCTGAATTAATATCACCATAAATTAGTATTAGAGATAATATATGAATTATTAAAAATTAGTTAAATAAGATTATAATTATCAAAGTAACAATATTGAATGAATGAATGAATATTTTATTTTACTGAATATTGAATTAATATACAGAAGGATATTCAGAAGCTATACGTAGCTTATATTAAGAATATCCTTATTAACATTATCAAATATTTAATATATAATAATAATTATGAAATAAGAAAATATAATAATAAAAATGGTGTAATACAAGATATTTATATCGAATAAATATCGAAAAAAATGAATTATTAAATAATTAAATTAGAATAAATTGTTCATAACATTAATTATAAATAATGTAATTGTAATTTGTCTGATTTACTCATCAATAATATATAGTTTATCTAGTGGTATATATGGTGTCCTTAATATAACACAGGGTATCAGTATTCGAACATGGGTACCTAATACGGACACCCCCGTTATCTATAGATTAAAAGATTAAATATCATTTTAAAATCACAATAATATCTATAATCATATAATATTGATATATTGTAATTTTAGAATAAAAATAATGAGTTATAAAATGTTAAGACCATTTATTGTTAAAGTGTCCATATTAGGTTACTTTTCGTGAAAATGTCATCTAAGTTTCTGGGTTGGATGAAAGGACTACTTTACAATAACAATACAATATGTATGTATGTATTTTTTATAGTATTACTATATTTATTTATAGTTGATAATATCGGGAAGTTCAAATATAAATGGGAAGTCCATTTATTATGTGATATATTTATTTAATTTGTTGACACTTCAAAAAAGTGACAAATAGTTTGATACATTTTATTATAATTGTACATTATTTATTAATAAATTATAGTTTATAGTCTATTGTTAAATGATGCATATCATTTAAATTACTAACAAATATGTTATGTCGCTATGCAATTAAACAGCATGTATTTGTATATTATATATATATTTTATCGAAATAATATAAACAAACTTAAAAACACTTAAAGTTAAAGTATACATATATAACTCCTGATAAACATCATATATATGTGATTTATTGAACACTATCATATACAAAATTATAATTATATTAATTATATTAACTAACTTGTACTATTAGCTTATAAATAATATTTATTATAAAATTTTTATTATATAATCAAAATATATTCATATCTATTTTTAATTATACAAAAATAGGATAAACAATACATATAAATAATGTATAAATGGACTTCCCATATTTATGTTGAACTTCTCGATATATTTCACTATAAATATCAGATGTGCATCAATCTATTCATCATTTCACTTTCCTTTGTATTATAAAGTTAGTTGTGTAATATATATAGAAACTTACATACATATTATTAATAGTTACATTTATTTATATAAGTTAATATATTATGATTCTACTAATTCAATATTACCATTACAGAGATGCAGTCTTATACCCTTATCTGTGTATTATTAAGTTGTCTGGTGTTACTATCATGTATACCAGAAAGTGATGCTAGAGTTTGTTTTACCGCCAGAGTTAGAAGATGTAGAGGGAATTTCTGTTATTACGTTAATGTAAGAAAATGCTATGGACGCAAGAAAAGAGATTTACAATCTACTCCTGATTCTGATAAAGTTAGATTTTATATATATTGATGCATTTTATATTGTATTTTATATGTGTTTATATACAATTAAATAATATATAACAAACTATTAGGGATCCCTAATCCCCGAGAAAAACATATTTAATATAACTAATAATAATATATGTCATTTATATTATTTTAAATAAATTTAACAGCTCGATTTTGGATTAGAGAAAGAATTTCCTTCAACATTTAGTTTTTATGATTTAAATCTGGATGGCGAAATTACAAACCTGGAATTTAATACTGCCCTGCAAACAGAATTAGAATTTGATGAAGCTTTTGTTTCGTTTCTTCAAGTTGATACCAATGGTTTAAATAAATTTATATATTTAAATATGTTATATATATATTATATATATATTATATATTATATAATTATATCATATATTCATTTTAATTTGATACAACATTTAATGACATATATAACAATTAATGAATATAAATGCATAGTTTGGTACATAATTGTATATCTTATTTTATAATTATCGTTACATATATTAGTAATATATTTTATAAGCTATGCCTAATAATATTAATAATATATATGATTTGTATTTTTAATCTATGTGTTTCATTGTATTACATACAAATATTAATATTTATTCAAATATATTTCAGGAGATGGAAAACTAGACTGTAAAGAATTCAAGGAAGGAATATTTCCGTTTTCGTTCAAAGAAGAAAGAACGTGTTGATAATATTTCATTAATATAATATTTATATTATCGTGTACTATAATCGTATACTAATATACCCGCATAATACATATTAAAGTATTAGTCAAATGGAATTTGGCATGTATTGGATTAATTTATAAGTTTACGATGTTCGAACTTACATTATATATTATTCCATATTATTATTTTTTTATTTATTTAATAAAATTCATTTTATTTTAATTAAATTTCATAATTATTTAAATAGAATTAAAATAAGTAAATGAAGAATCTATATTTAAGGATCTAATATAAACTTTTTCTAAAAATAATTAATAAAACATCCAACAATTAATTGTTAATGATTTTAAATTTCAAATTAAATAAATCAAGCTTAATTAATTAAAGATAAATAAAGAATACAATTTGATTATACTCTTAGTCTATACATATTATTTTCTTCATAATGCTAGAATTTATGACAACAATCGTATACGATATATGTGGAATAATTATCCTAATAGTTTTGGTTTATTATTAAAATATTGTTTCTAATTTAAAAAAGATTATTAATTTAGTTTAAAGTGAATATGTATCTATTGAATTCGAATTTTAGTTTTCAATTTGTCGTACCTTATTTTAAATTTATCATTTAAATAGATTTTATTTGATCTATATATATAATTCTGAATCAATGTTCTAATATAATTTACCAGTATTATAAAATATATTATTTTATTATTAGTATTATGAATAACCATTGTAATACTAATATATTTATCTGCATATTTTATTCTTTAAATTGATGATTTTATCTAACATATTCAACGCTAACATTTCCAATATATTATATTAATCATATACTACATAACTTAGAATTTGCTCAAATATATAATAGATAAATTAAATATAGTAGTATTGCCTTCAATATTAGATCATAATATTATTTCACTTACATTTGATCTCCCAGTCATAATAATAAATCCTGAACTATATGTATATAAATCCTAAATATGGTTATTAAATATATTGATTTTGAATAAAATGTTCTCAGTATAATACTTAATATTTATTGAAAACATGTTCGAAAGTAAATATATTTGTTGCAGTTAAAAACAACATAATACAATTGTTTGATAGTTATTAAAGTAAATTTATTAATTAATCAATACCTGTCAAATTATATTTGACTAATACTTTAATATGTTGTATTCGGTGTATTTAAATATGAAATGTATATATTTGTAGGCCACGATATATAAATATTATATTAATGAAGTATTATCAACAAGTTATTTCTTCTTTGAATGAAAACGGAAATATTACTTCCTGGAATTATTTACAGTCTAATTGTCCATCTCCTGAAATATATTTTAATGAATATTAATAATTGTATTTAATTTATAATACAATAGGTTTATAATTAATATATATCATGTATCTATATATGTATACATATATAATAATAATAATAATAATAATATCAGATTCAGTTGATGACCGAGATCATAAACCTAGGTATGGTATAGAAGTTCTTTTGAACTTATCGATATACCTACCTGCTCTTGGTAATGATAGAATTAATAGTATTAATTTAATACAAAAACGAATAAATATAAATAAATATTTTGCAATTCTAATTTTGTTCATTCGTGTTCTGTCTCATAAAAAATCAATACAATACATTAAATATATCTCTCAATACCAATAAATCATCATGTATATAATAATAAAATAATAATAAAATATAATAAAAATATATAATAAAATATTAAAAAATGTAAAAAGCTACTAAAATAATAAATAAGTTAAACTATAAAAAATCAAAGAAAACCAAAAACCAAAGTAAGACTACAACGCCAAAACATATCTTTACAATACGAATACATTAAAAGAGATAAATAGAAGGAAAGATGACCATGATAAGAAAAGAACAAACAATATAGATAAGCGGGTGTAGGTGTAATTGACTGGATATCATTATTTAAAAACATGTTTTTAATATGCATTGTAAAAGTATTTAAATTCGTTAAAGATGATATGGTTGTATTTAAAGAATTCCATGAACATGCGCCTTTGTAACGAATACTAAATTTCTCATGATCAAATCTTACTTTTGGTATTAAGAATGTTCTATTTAACCGAAAAGTATATAAGGAGCAATTATAGGTAAATAACTTAAATTGAACTATGCAAATAATGCTTGTTATATATTTAAAACATATATTTATAAATAGATATATTTATTATATCTTTAAATTTAAGAATGTTATATCTTAAAAAAATGTAATCCATATATAATATTGGTTTTGTTATCGAGTATAATCAACATATATTATTAGTATTGGGCTAGTATTACCTAAGAGATATTATTCATATAATAAATACAAAATATATCTATCTCTAGTTATAAAATAAGATATAGGTATAAATATATGTAGATTTATGTTTATTACATGTTGAATATGTTGTTAAATATTGTATCTAATTACAATTGATATATGATATATGTACATAAATCTTTTAATAGAGATATTTATTATCATATTTAAATATATAAATATATTTCAAACCATTGGTATCAACTTGAAGAAATGAAACAAATGCCTCGTCAAATTCTAATTATTTTTGCAGGGCAGTATTAAATTCCAAGTTTGTAATTTCTACATCTATTTAAATCATAAAAACTATAGTTTTTATAAATTTAGAAGGAAATTATTTCTCTATACCAAAATCGAGCTGTTCAATCTAAATAAAATAATATTATTCTTAGATTAATATTATTATTATTATTAGATAACTTATAAATATATATATTAACATGCATCAATATATATAAAAACTAACTTTAAATAAAATAATATTATTCTTAGATTAATATTATTATTATTATTAGATAACTTATAAATATATATAGGTATTAACATGCATCAATATATATAAAAACTAACTTTATCAGAATCAGGAGTAGATTGTAAATCTATTTTCTTTCGTCCATAGCATCTTTTTACATTAACGTAAACACAGAAATTCTCTCTACATCTTCTAACTTTGGCGTATACACACAACCTAGCTCCCCTTTCTGGTTTACACGATAGCAACAACAGACAACTTAATAAGTATAAATGGTATTAACCTTTTATGACTCATTATTGTTATTCAAAAATTACAATATATTAATATTATATGATTTTAGATATTATTGTGATTATTAAATGTTATTTAATATTTTAATTACATAGATAACGGGCGTGTCCGTATCCGGTACCCATGTCCGAATACGGACACCCTGTGTTATAATACGGATACCCTATATACCACTAGATAAACTATATATTATTGATGAATCAATCAGAAAAATTACAATTACATTATTTATAATTAATTTTATGAACAATTTATTCTAATTTAATTAGTTAATAATATATTTATTTTTATTATTTTTTTAATTAATAAAACAATTTAAGTATCTAAATAATAAAAAAATTAGATTTAGCTATATTGGTGGTATTAATAGTATAACGCACGCGATTTTTATGAATATCAGAATTGTTCATACGCTGCGCGCTGATTGGTTATAGGGTGTCCGTATTAAGACATATAGAGTGTCCGTATTAGAGACTTATATGACCTCTTGATATATGCTTATAACTTTATGAATATTTAATAACAAATATAGAAATTATATATATAATTTTAGAATATTTTTTAGTAATATAGTGTTATATTTTATCGATACATTTATATATTCTTGAGAAGGTTTTAGATTGACATTTTTTTCTTCTCATAAATTTAAAAACGTAATAAAAAAATCAGTTTATTGAATATATCAGCACTATTTTTGAATTATTACAAAATATAAAAAATACTTTTTTAGACTATTTATGTAATTATGAATATTTTATTCATTAAACATTTTTTTGTAGGATTTATGGTTTATGAGATACTGTGAGTGTCCGTATTCAGGCACTGTTCGTATTCGGTTACTTTCCCATAACTGAATCTTGGTTAAATGTTGATAATAATTTTGTATTTGATATTCCTGATTATAATACAGTATTATCTAACCGGGTTAATAAAAGAGGTGGAGGAGTTCTAATTTATGTTTAAACAAATAGCTCATTTAATATACTATCTTCAGTTTCTAATAAATTGTTTGATAGTATTATTATTGAATAATTATTAAATAATAATACAAAAATTCTTTTTATTTCAATATATAGAACTCCAAACATCGATAATGATTCATTTACTATGTTTTTCAATTTATTATTCCCAACTTTATTTAAATGTGTTGATAAAACAATGATAATTTGTGGTGATTTCAATATTTATTTAAAAAATTGTAACATTTGCAAAAATGTAGAAATATATTTAGAAAAATGTCATAAGTTAATATGTTCTCCTATGATAAATAGGCCATGGCCTATTTAATTGCAACTAGAATTGATATAAATACAAATTATTTTACTATAATTGATAATTTTTTTACAAATCTGAATTGTGCAAAATTGTATATTTTCAAATTTATTTATTGATTTTTTTATTCATCAATTTAATATTTATTTTTTAGAGATATTGGTATTGAATTAGATAATTTATTAGTAAGGGAAATGTCGATGATTACAAATATTTCTTAAAATCACCTAATATCAATAGTTTCTATATTACTCCATGTAATGAGAATGAGCTTTTAAAAATTATAATAAATTTTAAATCTAAAATATCTAGATAATTTTGGTATTTCAATGAAGTTATTAAAATGTACTGAAATTAATATAATAACTCCTTTATCATCTTTAATTAATTTATCTCTTGAAACGGGTATTGTACCAACTATATTGAAACTTTCTAGAATAATTCCTTTATTTAAAATGGATGATATAAAATTATTTACTAATTACCGTCTAATTTCACTTACAAGTCAATTCTCAAAAATGTTAGAAAAAGTATTTTATGTTCGGTTTTATTCGTTTTTAAATCACTTTAATATTTTATCTAATAGTCAGTTCGGTTTTAGAAAAAAAATTAAATACGACTCATGCACTTTTTAATCTTCAAACTCAAATATGTAATAGCTTTAGAAATAATAAAATAAGTGCAGCTATTTTTATTGATCTTAAAAAGGCATTTGACACTGTTAATCATGCAATTTTATTTAGTAAACTAGAAAATATAGGTAGGATTTATATCCTATACGTGGAATTTCATTAAAATGGATTACAAGTTATTTTTCAAATAGATATCAGACAGTTAACTTTAAAAACTATTTATCAGATAACATTAGAGTTAAAATTGGTGTTCCACAAGGAAAAATGTTAGGTCCTCTTTTTTTTCTTATTTATATTAATGATTTAATATGTTCATCTTCAATATGTACCTAATTTTACTATGTTTGCCGATGATACTACTTTGTATTTTGATGATTATAATCAAGTATTTCTAGATACAATAAAAAAGGAATTATTAAATATAAATAAATGGTTTATTTCAAATAGACTTCAAATAGACAAATAGACCTACTTTAAATATTAATAAACTATTATACGTTATTCAATAATAAATTATCCCACATTAATATCTCAATAAATAATATAAATTTAACTAGAGTTAAATCTACAGAATTGTTAGGTATAATAATTGATCAGAATTTAGATTGGAAAGTACATTTAAGATGTCTAAAAAATAAATTAACAATTTGGATAACTAATATAACTTCAAAAATTTTAAATAAAAAGGCCTTATAACTTCATGTATATAATTTAATTTTTACTACATATTAATTATTGTATACTATTATGGGGTAATACTTATAAGACTAACACATTATGCATCAATATTTTACAAAAAAGAATCATTCATATTATATATACATATACATATACACCTTATCTATATCATACTAATATTTATTTAAATTCAACAGTATATTACCTTTCAATGACTTAGTAAAATATAATACTTGTGAATTCATGTTTAAAGTATATAATAATGTTCACCGTGAAATAATAATCAATTATTTTAGTAAAAAATCTAATATGTATCCAATACGAACATAAATAACTTTAATATTCCTTCATCAAAATTAAATATATGTTCACATTGCCTTATAATTATTGGTCCCTATAGTGATAAATATATTTATGGAATTCACTATGTAATTTTAAAAAAAATTAACATTTAAATATAATAAAAAAAAAATTGTTTTAACTTGTATTACTTTATGACATATTATAAATTTACAAAAACATATATTATTAATTAAAGATTATCAGTATTAAAAATATATATATAATTAAAAATTAAAATTATAATTATATATTTTATCAGATTAATTAAAATAATTTAAAATTTTATTTTTTTCCGACTTAAATAAAATTAGTTTTATTATTTTTACATTTATTACTTTCTGACAAAATATAAAATTACAAAAATATATATTATTAATTATAAAATATCAGTATTAAAAAAATAATTATTTAAAAATTGTCAGTATTATAATATGGTTCATTTTTAGTATATCATTGTATATCATCCTACCTATATTTTATCTAATATATTTGTTTCTTTTTTTCTCTTGTTTCTTTTAGTATCTTTTAGATTTTAATATTGGCTTTCTCCTATAGGTTCAATATGTTTTATTTTTGATGTATATCTTAGATTTTAATTTTATTATTTTATCATTTATTTATATTATTACTTGATGATGATATTTAGTTACATGATAAATTTCATTATATTTTATTTTGTTATTTTATATATGTAAACAGGAAGTCATAATATTATAACATTATTTTTATTTATTATTCTTATCTATAATGAAACTCCTGTTTATAAAGGGGTAGGCTAAGCCTAATTATCTCGATAAGCAACACTGCTTCTATAATTACCCTGGCATTGCCTAAATTTGATAATAATAATAATAATAATAATTATTATGTATAATTTATATAATTACGATATTGCCTACATTTGTGTTGAAGTTAAACAATAAGATGACTTAAACCACGGAGTAACTTTATTAATAGATATGTATATATGTATAAAAGTACACAATATAATAACATGTGTTTGAGATGATTATTCCGAGTAATAAGAAGTAAACAGTTGAAAGTTCAAGGGGCGTGTATTTGAACTATATAACATTAATAATATGAAATACGCAAAGTATTGATTAACAAAACAAATTACCATTATAGGTTGTACCTATACCATGTAATAATATAACTATCATCAACATATTCTTTCACATTTTAATTTGAACGGAAACACTCCTTCCCTGAATTCGTTGCAGTCTAGTTTTCCATCTTCTACATAGTTGAGTATATATATTAATAATGTATTAAATATACATTAAATATACTTAAGAGAATATACTTATTAATACATGAGAATAGATAGGATATATATATATATATATATATATTATTGTTGATATATTAATTAAATATCATATTATATAATTGATTATTAATTGTATATAAATAATATAATATGTAATTAAACCATTAGCATCCGTTTGAAGAAAAGAGAAATACGCTTCTTCAAATGTCAACTCATTTTCCAATGCAGTATTAAATTCCAGGGTGGTGATATTTCCATCGAGATTTAAATCATAAAAACTGAATTCACACGGAAGAGATTTATCCATTTGAAGTTCAGGCTAAGAAAATAATAATAATTTATTAACACTATTATTATTGGCTATACTATTTTTTATTTAAACTAATATTTAGTCTAAAGTATAAAGTTGGAATAGTTCTAACTATAATTTATTAAAATAAGCAAATAATAATACCATATTAAAAGTAAATAGTGTAAAAGGTTTTAAGAATGCAATAAATGCCAACAGTAAAAAATAAACAAAAAATACTAGAAAGTAGAAAATATATTAAATAAAATATATTGATACATAATAATAATTATTATTATTGTAATTATTATTATATATTTCTCTTATTAGTGTTATTACTTTACTATAATATTAACTTTATTTTGATTAGATTCCAGATCTCGTCTGCCACGACCATGGTCGCATAACATCTCCTGCAGAAATTACCCATACAACTAACTCTCTCGTAGGAACATATTCTGGCTTCGGTGTAATGTACGCTTAGTAAGAACACCACACAACTAAACAATACACAGCATAGCGATGAGGTTTGCATTCCTACAATGTAACAATATAGTTAATAAATATTATATATCATATGTTTCTAATATAATATTCATTATTTATTTTATATGAATATAAATAAATTCAATTTATATCCGTAAATATATATATATATATATAGTTATATTATATCACTTTGTTTACATAGCAACCAATATATAGTTGTGTTAATAACTGCTTAGCTTTTAAATATCTTTTAATTGTATTATTATTATAACGATAAGTACGTATTCATTTATTTTTTATATTATCTATTATATTAATATATATTAAATATTAATATCCAACTTATTTGAAATACATAATAGTTGTCTTTAAATTATAATCATATCTTATTTAGATATAATTATATTTAGTATTTGTTTACATTTTATTATAACAAAATAAAAATCCTAAAAAATAAATAATAATCACAAAGATAATAGAATTATAAATTCGATAAATTAATTAAATTCAAATATATATTACATACTGTTTATGTATATTTATACTTAGCTACATTATTTACTATTTATAAAATTAATTAACTAGTAGTTTATAATAATATTATAACTGATATTCTCCCGTGGATCTCCCTTGGGAATTTGCTTTTGGTAGTCGGATCTACCAACCTTCATTTGAGGTTAGCTACCAACTTACACCTAGATAGTCTACTGCTGTATTTACTTACATACAGATCCATCAATTCTACCTCGGACGATACACTGCCTTAAATCTCAGACAATCGGACCATCATTGCCCGGCTGCCATCAAGCATACCAGGAGCCTACTAAAGTCAACCGGTGCTTGTCAAGTCAACTCGTCATATAGCAAAACGGACTGAATACCAAACTTCTTCAAAAATATCCCTGTTACGACCAGTTTTTATACATTTATTATTATATTTATTATTATCTATTTCATTCAATTTAATCCCACAATCTCAAGTATACCATGTCCTCAAATTGTTCACATTGTAACCTTCCCGCATGCGAATATTATCTCAAATGTAAAACATGTCCATCTATTTTACATTATAATTGTTTATACCCCGCAGCTATTATTTCTAAATCCTGGTTTCATTCTAAAAACCCCCCTCCCGCTTATGCTATTGCTATATTTAATTCACCTAACTTCATCTTCTCATGTTCCTCATGCCTAGCCTTAAATAAGTTTCCTTCGACTAATCATACAACTACTCCACCCATTACTATGCCATATTCACCTTCTACTTTAACTGACAAATCTATACATAATACTTGTTCCAAGGTAACGCCAAATATAACATCTGATATATATTCTTCTACTACGACTATTAATATCCAGCCCAAGCATCAGCCCAATGCTAATACTTCTAGAAACATTCCAAAGCTAATGGACTTAAAATTTTCCTCAAATCACACACCAACCCCTATATTATCTAGTTCAACTTCCTCAAAGTCTTCATCCATACGCTCCATAGATAATTCCCTCATACTAGTACTTGAACACCTTCTTCCTTATGAAGTTAACTATAATTTCATAGTATCATTAATTGACTATATAAAACTTCCACATTCTTATATTACTTCTGCCTCATTTCTTACCAGTACTGCTATATTACGTTTCACTAATATTTATGCTCGTGATATATGTTTCTCCTCCCTTCTAAAAATCTCACCACATAGTAATTTTAAGCATATATTTATTCGTCATTATTTACCTGACTCTACTAGACTTCTTGGTAAGGTACTATATCATGCCCTAAAACAAAAACTCACCCCAATTTTGTATAAAGTATTTTTTAATAATCGTTCCCAAACATTTGAACTTAGGGATAAAAAAAATCCTCTTTCATATCCCCCTTTTCTCATCCCTGAATCTGATCTAACAAAATGGTTTGATTCTTTTGATCACTATAAGAAATCATTTATAAATAATTCTTCTTCTCAAGCCTGACTATCCTCTAATATAGCCTTGATCAATATTCGCTCCTTGAGATCAAATATATCCCTTCTGTTCCCATACCTTAAATTACAAAAATTTATTATAATCGCATTGACTGAGACCTGGATTTCTAATAATAACTCTGATATATTTGCCTCCATCTTGGACTTTGGATATACACTCTATCTCGCTCCACGACAAACGGGCCGTGGTGGTGGGGTAGGATTTATGATACGTAATGATTTTTACCTATCTCCATCCATTTCATTCCCCCCCCTTTTCATATAGTGATTGTATTTCGCTGACCCTCAAGCTTCCTAACTTAACTCTACATCTTACCGTTATCTATCGTCCCCCAAAACCTGAAACCTGTTTATTCTTTGATGAATTTCATGATTTTATCCATAAACTTCCTTCATCTTCATCCTATCTACCAATAGTTCTTGGTGACTTAAACTATCACTATAATTCTCCCATCTATCCCCATGGTGACTTTAAACTCCTAACTGAGTCTCTTTCCTTGTGCCAACATATATCATTTCCTACCCATTCTAGTGGCAATACACTTGATATGATATTTACACCCCTATCCAGTCCTCTTATTAGATGTATAAACCCTAACTCCTTTCAAAAAATTGAACTACTAACTGATCATTTTATTATTGAATTCTCTATAAATCTAAAATTCACAAATATTAAACGAAAACGTATTACATATAGAGATTTTAAGTCTATCGACCTACCAAGATTTGTAAACAATATCAAAACTGAGATCTCTTCTTCAACTTCCCTCTGTCCGGTACTCCTAAACTCCACTCTCCTAAATATTATCAATATACATGCACCTACAAAAACTACATTAATTACCGACCGCCCTTTTTCTCCCTGGTTCTCCCACGAACTTTTCATCTTCAAGAAGAGTGTTCGAAAATTTGAGAAGAAATTTCTTAAAAATCCTTCTACAGAAACTAAATTAGCACTATCACTAGCTAGAAAAAATTACAAATCTACTATATCTCGTTCAAAATCTATCTATTATAACAAAAAGATAGCATTGATATCCTCCAATCCTCGCAAATTATTTAAAATAGCAAATAAAATTCTCTCTCCTCCAGATGAAAAAATCCTCCCCATTTTACCTAGCACGTCAAATTTTCAACTGTGTTCTCTTTTTGAAAAATTCTTTAAACATAAAATTGCAAGCATTAATAATATTATTTGCGCATCTACTCAACCCATACTCAATCCTACCATATATATTACCCATCATATTGACTCATTAAGTACATTCACTATTCCTTCACTGTATGAAGTAAATGACCTACTCATGAAATCTCACTGTACCTCCCCCACTGATCCCCTACCTTTATCATTATATCACAAACTTTCACCCTTATTTTCTCCTATTTTCTTGGATATTATTGCGAACTCACTAAACTCTGGCCAAGTTTCACCCTGTCTCAAGACTGCCATAATATCCCCTATTCTAAAAAAATAAAACTTAGACCCAAACTCATTTAGCAATTATCGCCCGATCTCCCACCTACCCTTATTAGGTAAAATATTAGAAAGAATTGTTTCCAAACAACTCATAGCCCATGTAAATAAAAATAATCTTTTCGACCCGTTTCAAAGCGCTTTTCGTAAGGGTCATTTAACCGAAACAGCTCTCCTACGTATTACTGACACTATATTATCTACCTTAAATAGCAACACGTGTTGCCAGCTAATCCTACTTGATCTATCATCTGCTTTTGATACCCTGGACCATAACATATTAATCTCGCGACTTACTTTAATGGGTATATCTGGCTTAGCATTAAAATGGTTTACTTCATATCTCACTAACAGGAATATCTCTATTATGATTGACAAATCTTACTCGCCTCTTTCTCCTCTTAACCACGGTATTCCCCAAGGATCTGTTCTAGGTCCATCCCTCTTTTCTATTTATATCCGCCCTATTGCTGATCTAATTAAGAAATTTCCAAATATCCACTACCATATTTTTGCTGATGATATCCAACTGTTTACCTTTTTCCCTATACATTCTCATAATACCATTAACTCTGAATTAATCGAGTGTGCTAACTCCATAAGATTATGGCTCCTCTCCAATAAACTACTAATTAATTCCTCTAAGACTACTGTACTTAACATATCTACTTCTGAAACTTCCTTTCCAAACTTTACTCTAAATAACATGATTATTTCTCCTTCTCATTCCTCCAAAAACCTAGGATTAGTATTTGATGACAAATTATCATTTAAGAATCACATATCATCCATTACAAAATCATCCAACTTTCATCTCTTCAGAATTAAAAAAATACGGACATCACTTTCCAGAAACCTTACTAAAACTCTAATTAATGCTCTTGTACTTTCACGTATTGACTACTGTTCTTCCCTACTGAATTTACTTCCTGCTAAAGCTACTGCTCCACTTAATCGGATTATCCGTTCCTCAATACGTACTACTTACTGTTTAACTCGACTGGATCACTCTACTACAACATCTCATCAATCATCTCGTATGTGGCTACCCTTCTCCCTCAGGTGTAAATTACGTATACTATCTATAATCCATAAATCAATATATTCTTTTACCCCTAGCTATATCTCTGATCTAATTAAAAAACGTACTATATTATCTTCTCTTCGTTACCAAAATGCTCCTCTACTTATCTCCCAGAACTCTAGTAAAACTTCCCTAAATTCTAGAGCTTTTAAAAATTCCGGTCCAACCCTATGGAATTCCCTCCCACCATTCGTTCTATTAGATCCCACAAAAGATTTATAAATCTTACTTCTTCTTTTCTCTCTACCCATAATCATTAAATCATCCAACTTATTATTTGTATCCGTGTTATATTAAATTTATATCATTATTAAATTGTTATTGTATTATTATTATCTTATTATTATATAACACTATACTATATCAATGCAGTCTGTAGTATATACAACTATACCATATCAATGCAGACTGTAGTATATAATAGTCCTTTATATTGTTTATTATTGTTTTTCCGTTATATATAGAATGTATATTATTAGCAAATTATTATCGTATTACTATTATTTTATTATTATTTTCTTCCCGCACGAGCGAAGGGGTCTACATGACCCTATTTTAGTGCAAATAAACTCAATATCATCATCATCATCATATATATGTATAGAGTGTGAGATAGATAAAGTATATATATATATATATATATATATACTAACTGTAGGTATGCTAAGTATGATATGTGTATTAATGGTGAGGCAGATGAAATCACATTCATATTTATAGTCGAATAAATCGAGAAGTCCAAACATAAATCAGGAAGTTCAATTATCTCTCTGTTCATTTTTTATATTAAATCAAGTAAACTATGTATTATACATAAATAAAGTATTAGTATAGAATAGATAAATTATACAATACCATTATTATCGTTTATATTAATATAAACAATAACATATAATACATGGACTTCCCATATTTAATTCTGAACTTCCCGATATTATCAACTATAAATATTATTACTATACACACACTCACACTAACATACATATCTATTTCTCAATATGTGGACCAAGTAGAGGTCACACTAGACCTATGGGTAACCTCTAGTAGATATGTATTCCCCTGGTGGCGCGGGTAGGAATTACGCAGCAGAAGCAGCAGCTAATACATAAGAAGGGATCTGAAACAGTACCTACTACACCTCATGTACGATACACTGAGGTACATGACAAGTATGTTGCATTACCTTAACACGAACCACGGTCATAATTAGGTACTGATCTATATCCACATACATCCATAACAATAACAATAATAACACTCTAGTTGTTAGATATATCCAAGTGGTATACGTGAAGTACGCCATGTTTATCTGAGATGTGACGGTGTGACCATGTATATGTATTAATACTGATGAGTTTATTTATATATATACACGTACAAATATAAACTTATTATATATATATTGATATATTTATATATTAATAAATATTCTGAGTATTTCAGTTGGCTAAGGCGTCATACACGCAAGCAGTTTGTAATTTCAATACATCCAGACCAATACTATCGAGATTATCTAAATAATAGTTAGGAGTTATATATTTGTGTATACCAAATGATCTACTATCGAAAAAAATCTGGATACCTTATAACATAAGAGCGGCTTGTAAGCGACATTATAATCATTTGTTTATAAGTGAAAATGTCATATAAGTTCCTGGGTGGGATGAAAGGACTCCGCCAAATAAAAATAACAATAACAAAGTAAATAGATATTTATGTTTGTGTTTGTTTATAATATTAATTTCTTTATTTATAGTTGATAAGATCGGTAAGTTCACAATTAAATATGAGAAGTCCATTTATTATGAATGAATGAATGAATGAATGTTTATTTAGTCACAAAAATAACGTTAGACGTTCTCTATTGTGTAAAAAAAAAATATATAAAATACAAACAAAAATATAAATCAGTTGAAAATAATCAAATTAATTTTTACGAATTAATAACAATAAATTAGATTTAAAATACGAATAATTGACACTAGTTCTTAATCTTACAGTAGCGCTTTCCATAGATCGGCTGCAGCTACACTGAAAAAACGTTTTCAATATCTTGATAGCTTATAATTCCTCTTTTGTAATAACCAAGTAGACGCGTTTCTGAGATTCCTCTTGTAAACTCTGAATTGTATGAAGTCATTTAAATAACTCGGAAGACGATTCTTCAGTACCTTCAAAATTAGTTTTAAATAGCTGAATTTAGATCTTTGATACATATTTAACCATTTAGAATTAACTAAGTGATAATTGACTGATTCATGGTCATATAATTTTACACGATGTAAAACTCTTATCGATGATCTAACGATTCTATCTAAGGATTTAGTAGAAGTAGCAGGAAGGCCATACTTTAGAGAACAATAATAATTTATATGTGACATAACTAATGATTCTATTAACATTTTAGAAATTCTAAAAGGTAAGAATTTCCTTATTGATCGTATTTTATATAATTGATAATTAGTTGTTTACACACATTAAATATCTGATCGGAGATATGTAGGTTATCATCACAGATAAAACCAAGGTTTTTAACATTATTGCAAAGAACAATTATGATAGAATCAATGATGACAGAAGAAAACACTGATGATGTTCTAGATATATTTAGTAGTTAAGTTTTATTCATATTCAACATTAAGCTATTTTGTAAAGAACAATTTTTAACCATATTAATAAAATCAATTAGAGCTACATTATCAGATGAATTGGCTATTACTGGAAGCTCAATATACAATTGAATATCACCAGCAAAAATGTAATATTTCATAGATGGAAAATTAATATAATATTTTTAAGAGGTAAGATATAAAGAGAAAATATTAATAGCCCTAATACAGAACCTTGAGGCACTCTATAATACATTTTAAAAGTAGATGAATAATGGTTATCAATGTTTATAGAAAATGTTCTTTCAGATAAATACGATTTAACCCAAGCTAGAGGAATGCCTACAATACCAATATTTTCAAGACGTTTAATTAAAATAGAATTATCAATAGTATCAAATGCCGCAGATAGGTCTAATAAAATAAGCTGTAAATTAGAATTATTATCAAGCTTATTAAGAACATTATCAAGAATAGAAAGAAGAAGTGTTTCAGGACTATGACATTTCCTATATGCGCTTTGTCTAGTGTCAAATAATGAATTTGTATTTAGATAATTGATTAATTGCTTGGAAACTATTCTTTCCAATATTTTACTTATAAAAGGTAATTGGGATATTGGTCTATAATTAGATAAACACTCAATATCCAATCCTGGTTTCTTTAGCATAGGTTTTATTATAGCATGTTTTAAAGATGAAGGTACAATATCAGAATAGAGAGAAATATTACTAATATTTAAAATAAATGGAGTTAGTAAAAGAAAGCTTACGAAAATGAGATAGAAGCAATGGATCGATAGGAGAAGAAGATTTAGAAGCCAACATAAGATCTAACACTTCAGACAAAGAAGTAGAAGAAAAAGAGTCAACAAATAAACCACACCCAAGTAAAATATCATAACTTAAAGGAATAAAAGCCACATTATTTGTTATAAGCTTAATTTTAGAAATAATATTTGAAACCTTATCCTAAAAAAAATAGAAAATTAGAACATAATATTAAATTAGGTAAAGTAGGAAATATAACCGACTCTGTTTTAGTTAAGGAGTTTATAACAAAATAAATCTTTCTAGTATTATTTTCAAAGGAACTACAAGTATTATAATAATAATTTTGTTTAGAAATTAGAATATATGATCTATAAAAATACCTATAATTAAAAAATGTAGTATATATTTCATTAGAAGATTTAATTTTATATAAGTTTTCAAGTTTTCGTAAATGTCTTTTTATTTTATGCAAGTCACTATTAAACTATGGACAATTATCATGTATTGTAACTAAAAATCTCCTAATAGGTGAATAGATATCTAATAAATTTAGAATAGAACTAATGAAGTAATCAAGATTTAGATTACAATTTGAAAGTGAATGATAATGTAATTAGATATATTTTTAATATTCAATGTTTTAAAGTTTCTATAATTAATGAAAGCGCGTTTTCTTTTTGTATTAGATAATTTCAATCGGAAGGTAATAGTGAAATAATCAGTTAATAATTTTGATTTAATTGGTATACAATATATAATATATGAATCTGAATTTATTAAAACTAAGTCTAACGTATTTCCTAAGTAATGGATTTTACATATGACATGTTGTTTAAGCTATAAAGAATTAATTAAAGAATTATATATTATATATTTTATATAATTATAAAATTTAATACCATCAAGAACCTTACATCATTCCGACAATTACAATGCCAACATAATCACCTGTTACAGAAAAAAAGATCCAATTACAACCTTCAATCAATCACAGATGCCGGCAGAGATCAGAAAAGGTTATTTAAACTCGCCAATGATCTACTAGGTAGACATTGTAAAAATAAATTACCAAATAATGAAACTGACTTGAATTGTGCACAGAATTTTAGTTCATTTTTTAATAGCAAAATAAATATTATTATTAACTCGTTACCACATTGTTTTACGACACCACACTCATTATATGACAATACTTGCATATTCGAAACATTCATCCCACCAACAACTGATCTCATCATAAAGTTGATTAAATCTAGCAAATCGACTTCATTAAATGATCCTCTGCCTATAAGTATTTTACACCAATTAGCACGGTTAATAGCTCCTCACCTTCAATCTATCATCTGTAGATCACTGTTAAATGCATCATTTCCCGATAGCATGAAAAATGCTATTATAACCCCGCAAATCAAAAACATTAAGTCTGATCCCAATGATCTCAAAAACTATCGACCAATTTCGCAATTAACAATTTTCGAATGCTGCATTAGCCATCAAATAGTGTCCTATCTCACGATTAATAATATTCTACATCCACATCAAAGTGCATACACACCATGCAAAAGCACTGAGACCGCATTTTGCAAAGTAGTCAGCGATATTCAAATGAATAATCATGGGACGCTTCTTGTATTACTAGTTATGTCTGCAGCATTCGACACATTAAATCACGATGCACTGATCAATAGATTATTTGCTATCGGCTTCCGAACCAAAGCGCTATTCTTATTCAAATCATACATAGAAAACAGATTCAGTGAAGTAAAAATTGGATCAGAATGCTCAAAACCACGTCTCCACACACACGGAGTACCCCAAGGCTCCGTACTTGGACCGATATTATTTAATATCTACTTATCTCCAATTTTTAAAATATTCTTAAATCACCCAACGATATTGTTCCACACGTTCGCCGATGACTTTCAAATTTATACCCAGGCCAATAGTCATGATGACATATCTGCGCATGCACGTCTAACCAGTTGTATACTAGAATTAATTACCTGGTTCACAAATAACTCGTTGCAAATTAACCCTATGAAAACTCAAATCATTTATATCAGTCAGAATAAAACCAGTAAGCCACTGCCATTCACCTTTACGTTTGCCGGCCTTGAATCCATTGAATCATCACCATTTATTACTAACCTCGGTGTAATTTTCGACCATTCGCTTGATATGAAAAAATTTATTTCACACAAAATACGCAGCATAAACCACCAACTTTATTGTATAAAAAAAATTAGGAAAAGTCTTAACTTTTTTTCTTGTAAAATTTTAGTGACAAGTCTAGTTCTTTCGGTTGATTATTGTAATTCACTTCTATGCTATTCATCTATATCTACCCTCAAGCCGCTTATAGCACTACAGCGTTATGCCGTCCGTATCATTTACGACATACCACACAGAGCTGATAATAACCACATCAGCATCACATCATTAATGTGCGATCTACACTGGCTACCGGTAAAGAAACGAATTGTGTACAAATTATGCACCTCATGCATGCGGCTATCCACTATGGAACACCTGATTATTTATGCCTGTTAATATCCGTAATTCAGCAACATAGGAGTCTCCGTTCTCGTCACATATTCCGAGTAAAGGCTATAGAAGTTCCAGCATACAGTAATACTGGCGCATTCGTCGAATATGGAGTAAAGGCATGGAACGAACTTCCCGATATTCTGCGGTGCACCACATCAAGAACTGAATTTAAGAGAGAATTAAAAACTCACCTTTTCTCACCTTATTAATGATACATTTAACCCTTATTTATTTTCCATCGTTTATATAATCCATTTAATCACATATTTTTTATGAATGTGTATACACCTTTGTTAACGTTTATTTTATGTTTAAAAAGTGTTTAAATAAAATTTAATAATAATAATAATAATAATTATTGTATTTAACAATTGTTTATATTAATTGTTAACGTTAATATATATATATATATATATATATATATATATATATATATATTATTTCTATAATAGATAAACTCTTTAAAAACTATATCCAAGCAACTTATTGAATAATGTTATGGTGATAACCTTTATTGTATATATCAAATATAATTGTTTCACTTGTTACTTTGAATTATATTTATTTCTCAATATATAGTAACATTATTGTAACTTTACTTATCTTCTGCATGTAATAGTATATCTTATGTTATAATTATCAATCATAATAATAATAATATTTATTTATTGAATCACGATTATAATTAACGGATACAAAGAAGTTCTAGACTTTAAATGTTATAAATAACTGAGAGGGGCAAAGGAAAATACAAAAAAAATATATCACATTTTGTGAATCTGTTTTAATTTAACATTTATTACGTTATCGCTAAATACAAGAGATAAAAACTATCTGGGATCGAACACCTTTTGATTTCCAGAAAATTATTTTTCCACTGAGCTATGTATCTCAGGCAATAGATTTAAATTCAATTAAATAAGTAGTAGGTTATAAATACCTAATGGTTCATAATTATTATTTTCCTTATCAAATATATAATTCATTCGATCAAATTATATGTTTATATTTCAGAGATTGGTTTTATATTACTTAATATAATGCTACACACTATATCCTTTATATTTTACTATTTATAATTCTTATTTGGAAATATGTAATAAAATAAATGCATCACATAAATCACCATATATGATGATTATATTTAAATTTATGCACAATCGTATGATCATCATCAGTTAATTTTAGGTGAAATGATATTCGAAAATGGTCATTATATATATATAATTATTATAATAAGGTATTCGATAATATTGATGCAACTATGAACTTGAATATCTTTTAAATTAGAAAATCTAAACAAGATTTTAACAATATAAACCTATCAACTATATTGCCATAACATCTAGGTCTATGAAAGAAATAATATTTACAAAAGTGTATAATAGAATTATAGTATTTATTTATTTTATAATTTATTAAGCTTGATTTATTTAATATTATATTTACAATAATCTAAATTTAATTTATAATATATATATATTTAATTATTTAAAGATTCTTAAATATACGGTCTACAGTTAATTATTTTAATTGTATTTAATTATTTATAAAACTTGAATTTATATATTATAAATTTTATTAAATAAATAGAAAATAATAATATGGAATAACATATGATAAAGTTTTAACATTGTAAACTTATAACATAATAATACTTACTAAAGTATATTTGACTAATATTTTAATATGTATTATGCGGCGTATTTAAATATAAAATGTATACAATTGTAGCACACGATAATATAAACATTATATCAATGAAGTATTATCAACAAGTTCTTTCTTCTTTGAATGAAAACGGAAATATTCCTTCCTTGAATTCTTTACAGTCTAGTTTTCCGTCTCCTGAAATATATTTTAATGAATATTAATATGTGTATTTAATATATAATGCAATAAGTTTATAATTAATATATATATATATATATATATATATATATATATATATCATGTATATATATATATATACATATATTATTAGTATTGGGCAAGTACTACCTACTAGATATTGTTCATAGAATAAATAATAAATATATCTATCGCTAGTTACAAAATAAGATATATAATTATGTGTAGATTTATGTTTATTAAATTTTGAATATGTTGTTAAATATTTTATCTAATTAAAATTGATATATGATATATGTACCTAAATGTTTTAATTGAGATATCTATTATCATATTTAAATATATAAATTTATTTAAAACCATTGGTATCAACTTGAAGAAACGAAACAAAAGCTTCATCAAATTCTAATTCTTTTTGCAGGGCAGTATTAAATTCTAAGTTTGTAATTTCTCCATCAAGATTTAAATCATAAAAACTAAATTCAGAAGGAAATGATTTCTTTATACCAAAATCGATCTGTTCAATCTATATAAAATAATATTATTGATATATTAGTATTAGATTAATATTTTAATTATTATTAGATAAGTTATAAATATATATGTTAATATGCATCAAATACAATATAGATAAAAACTAACTTTGTCAGAATCAGGAGTAGATTGTAAATCTCTTTTCTTGCGTCCATAGCATTTTCTTACATTAACGTAAAAACAAATATTCCTCCTACATCTTCTAACTCTGACGTATACACAAAACCTAGCATCACTTTCTGGTATACAGGATAGCAACACCAGACAACTTAATAATACACAGATAAGGGTATAAGACTGCATCTCTATAATGGCAATAATTAATTAGTAGAATTATTATATATATGATATTATTAATAATAATGATAATAGTTATACAATAATATTATCAAATATTTGATATATTATACTAACTTTAAAATGATAATTCGGATACTGATGAAGAAGATAATATTACATCTGCTATTTATAGTTGATGATATCGGGAAGTTCAAATATAAATGGGAAGTACATTTATTATATGTTATATTTATTTAATTTGTTGACACTACAAAAAAGTGACAAATAGTTTTATAATTTGATAACCTACATTTTATTATAATTGTACATTATTTATTAATAAATTATAGTTTATAGTCTATTGTTAAATGATGCATATCATTAAAATTACTAACAAATATGTTATGTTGCTATGCAATTAAACAGCATATCTGTATATTATTTATATACTTTATCGAAATAATATAAACAAACTTAAAACACTTAAAGTTAAAGTATACATATATAAATCTGGATAAACATTATATGTAGGGGAGGGAAGGGAATAGTCGCCGAGGACGTAGTAGTGGCCGTTTTAATTAACGCTTATATGGTGCTTGATAGGATAAAAAGTTCTATATACAATATTTAGATAATCAAAATATCTATAATAATTATACAATTTTTTTTAAATAATTAATTAATTACTCTAAATTATTATATAATAATTTTTTTGTCAAATTTTGACAAAAAACATGAATATATATATATTTATGTTTATTTATGTGTAAGAGTATTTGAATATATAATTAAATAATTGAATCAAATAAGGAGCGTATGCATCATAAATATAATTATTTAATATTATATAATTAAAAAAAATAGAAATCGAATATATTTCGAGATACCTATCACATTTTATGGTAATAGCGGCCACTACTACGGCCTTGCCTTATTTTAGTGCTTTTTTAATGCCTAATAAAACGTTTGTATTAGAATAACCACTTTATATATAACAGTGAAATCACAGTATTATAGAACTATATGATTTCTAGTTAATTCAAAAAAAATAAGAGTCTAGAATTCAGTATTTATCGATATATTAGAAATCTTCTGAGGCATATTAATTATCGGCCACTACTCCCTTCCCTCCCCTATGTGATTTATTGAACACTATTATATACACAATTTTAATTATATTAATTGTATTAATTAACTTGTATTATTAGCTTATAAATTATATTTATTATAACAATTGTATTATATAAACAAAATATATACATATCTATTTTTAATTATACAAAAATAAGATAAACAATAAATATAAATAATGTATAAATGGACTTCCCATATTTATGTTGAACTTCTCGATATATTTCACTATAAATATCAGATGTGCATCAATCTCTTCTTCATTTCACTTTCCTTTGTATTATAAAGTTAGTTGTGTAATATATATAGAAACTTACATACATATTATTAATAGTTACATTTATTTATATAAGTTAATATATTATGATTCTACTAATTCAATATTACCATTACAGAGATGCAGTCTTATACCATTAGCTGTGTATTATTAAGTTGTCTGGTGTTACTATCATGTATACCAGAAAGTGATGCTAGAGTTTGTTTTACCGCCAGAGTTAGAAGATGTAGAGGGAATTTCTGTTATTACGTTAATGTAAGAAAATGCTATGGACGCAGGAAAAGAGATTTACAATCTACTCCTGATTCTGATAAAGTTAGATTTTATATATATTGATGCATTTTATATTGTATTTTATATGTGTTTATATACAATTAAATAACATATAACAAACTATTAGGGATCCCTAATCCCCGAGAAAAACATATTTAATATAACTAATAATAATATATGTCATTTATATTATTTTAAATAAATTTAACAGCTCGATTTTGGATTAGAGAAAGAATTTAATTCAACATTTAGTTTTTATGATTTAAATCTGGATGGCGAAATTACAAACCTGGAATTTAATACTGCCCTGCAAACAGAATTAGAATTTGATGAAGCTTTTGTTTCGTTTCTTCAAGTTGATACCAATGGTTTAAATAAATTTATATATTTAAATATGTTATATATATATATTATATATATATTATAATTATATCATATATTCATTTTAATTTGATACAACATTTAATAACATATTCAACAACTAATGAATATAAATGCATACATAATTGTATATCTTATTTTATAATTTTCGTTAACTATATTTGTAATATATTCTGTAAACTATGCATAATAATATTAATATTAATATAATATATGATTTGTATTATTAATCTATATGTTTTATTGTATATTAAATACAAATATTTATATTTATTCAACAATATTTCAGGAGACGGAAAATTAGACTGTAAAGAATTCAAGGAAGGAATATTTCCGTTTTCTTTCAAAGATGAAAGAACTTGTTAATAATACTTCATTAATATAATTTATTATTTATATTATCGTGTACTATAACCGCATACTAATATACCCTCATAATACATATTAAAGTATTAGTCAAATGGAATTTGGCATGTATTGGTTTAATTTATAAGTTTACAATATTCAAACTTACATTATATATTATTCCATATTATTATTTTTTATTTATTTAATAAAATTAATTTTATTTTAATTAAATTTCCTTATTTAAATAGAATTAAAATAAGTAAATGAAGAATCTATATTTAAGGATCTGATATAAACTTGTTCTAAAAATAATTAATAAAACATCCAACAATTAATTGTTGATGATTTTAAATTTAAAATTAAATAAATCAAGCTTAATTAAGTAAAGATAAATAAAGAATACAATTTGATTATACACTTAGTATATACATATTATTTTCTTCATAATGCTAGAATTTATGACAACAATCATATGCGATATATGTGGAATATGTATCCTAATAGTTTTGATTTATTATTAAAATATTGTTTCTAATTTAAAAAAGATTATTAATTTAGTTTAAAGTGAATATGTATCTATTGAATTCGAATTTTAGTTTTCAATTTGTCGTACCTTATTTTAAATTTATCATTTAAATAGATTTTATTTGATCTATATATATAATTCTGAATCAATGTTCTAATATAATTTACCAGTATTACAAAATATATTATTTTATTATTAGTATTATGAATAACCATTGTAATACTAATATATTTATCTGCATATTTTATTCTTTAAATTGATGATTTTATCTAACATATTCAACGCTAACATTTCCAATATATTATATTAATCATATACATTACTTAGTATTTGTTCAAATATAGAATAGATAAATTAAATATAGTATTAGGTTTTTATATAGTAATAGATTTTTCCCCTAATTCACCTATACTATAGGTAAGATTAAATCGCGAATATAGCTCTAAATCATTAGTACTCGAAGGCATAACGTAGATATAATTAATACGAAGAGTAAATGGGTAAGTAACGATATGCGTATTTCTATAATTACGGAGTTATAAATTATTTTCAAACCCACCCCTATGTATTAAAATACCGGCCAATAAAATGTACTATATTATAGTAAAAACACAAACCAAAACTCAAACATAAACCCAAACTCAAACATAAATCCAAACCCAAACCCAAACCCAAACCCAAACTCAAACTTAAACCCAAACTTAAACACAAACCCAAACCCAAACCCAAACCCAACCGATATCTATATGAATTAGGTAACGGAATACAGCGAATGCGACTTGTCAATGTGGTTTTACTAACAATAGGCAGGTCGTATGTGTGCATCGAGGACACGAGAGCTGACCTATATATAGATATAATATATACGAAGAGTAAATGGTAAAAATAGTAAAAACACGACTACCCCGCCCACCCTCCCCCACTCCCACCAGCCCTTAAAGGATTTTTGGGCCGAGCTGCATTTCGCCATTCATCGAATTATGAATAATATTACGTTATTTATTTATATCCTATATCGTAATCGTAATTGTAGCGTATTTTATTAAAACACGACTTTAAATCCTATTGCCTTCAATATTAGATCATAATATTATTTCACTTACATTTTATCTCCCAGTCATAATAATAATTCCTGAACTGTAAATATGGTTATTAAATATATTGAATTTGAATAAAATGTTCTCTGTGTAATACTTAATATTTATTTAATACATGTTCGAAAGTAAATACATTTGTTGCAGATAAAAATAACATAATACAATTGTTTTATAGTTCTTAAAGTAAAAAGATTTCAAAGAAATGTGGTATAATTAATTTGAAAAGTATTTCTATATCTTACAATAAATAATTAGCTATAATAATATATGCATATATAATACTACATTTATTACATAACTAATCAATCATAAATATAATATATTATCGTATGAAAATTAATTAAGGAAATTGTATGTATTAGGAAACATTAGTTTACACCTACTAGAAAACAACTTATTAATATGAATTTAAAAAACCTAACTAATTCTGATAACATGTTAATTAACTTATTTCTGGTGTAAATGGATTATAAATATATTAATATTTGTTATAAAATAAACAGTTGATAAATAATTCTTATTTTAAATAATTATATTAATGATTCTTCAGTTTATTTTTCTATAATTTTCTGTTCAATTGATACATGTTTACCTCATTCAATCGATTTTGTTAACTAATTATATAATTATTTCTTTTGCATCATTTAAAAAAAAGTAATTTTATATCCTATTACAATAGTATTTCAAATATAAATGAATTATAAATAGTAGCACAGAGTAGAAGTGGTTATAACTATATGAAAACAACATATGAAGCCTACATAATAAAAGTATCAACTACAATTATAGAATAGCTTATAGGGTATAATCTGAATTAATATCACCATAAATTAGTATTAGAGATAATATATGAATTATTAAAAATTAGTTAAATAATATTATAATTATCAAAGTAACAATATTGAATGAATGAATGAATATTTTATTTTACTGAATATTGAATTAATATACAGAAGGATATTCAGAAGCTATACGTAGCTTATATTAAGAATATCCTTATTAACATTATCAAATATTTAATATATAATAATAATTATGAAATAAGAAAATATAATAATAAAAATGGTGTAATACAAGATATTTATATCGAATAAATATCGAAAAAAATGAATTATTAAATAATTAAATTAGAATAAATTGTTCATAAAATTAATTATAAATAATGTAATTGTAATTTGTCTGATTTACTCATCAATAATATATAGTTTATCTAGTGGTATATATGGTGTCCTTAATATAACACAGGGTATCAGTATTCGAACATGGGTACCTAATACGGACACCCCCGTTATCTATAGATTAAAAGATTAAATATCATTTTAAAATCACAATAATATCTATAATCATATAATATTGATATATTGTAATTTTAGAATAAAAATAATGAGTTATAAAATGTTAAGACCATTTATTGTTAAAGTGTCCATATTAGGTTACTTTTCATGAAAATGTCATCTAAGTTTCTGGGTTGGATGAAAGGACTACTTTACAATAACAATACAATATGTATGTATGTATTTTTTATAGTATTACTATATTTATTTATAGTTGATAATATCGGGAAGTTCAAATATAAATGGGAAGTCCATTTATTATGTGATATATTTATTTAATTTGTTGACACTTCAAAAAAGTGACAAATAGTTTGATACATTTTATTATAATTGTACATTATTTATTAATAAATTATAGTTTATAGTCTATTGTTAAATGATGCATATCATTTAAATTACTAACAAATATGTTATGTCGCTATGCAATTAAACAGCATGTATTTGTATATTATTTATATATTTTATCGAAATAATATAAACAAACTTAAAAACACTTAAAGTTAAAGTATACATATATAACTCCTGATAAACATCATATATATGTGATTTATTGAACTCTATCATATACAAAATTATAATTATATTAATTATATTAACTAACTTGTACTATTAGCTTATAAATAATATTTATTATAAAAAATTTATTATATAATCAAAATATATTCATATCTATTTTTAATTATACAAAAATAGGATAAACAATACATATAAATAATGTATAAATGGACTTCCCATATTTATGTTGAACTTCTCGATATATTTCACTATAAATATCAGATGTGCATCAATCTATTCATCATTTCACTTTCCTTTGTATTATAAAGTTAGTTGTGTAATATATATAGAAACTTACATACATATTATTAATAGTTACATTTATTTATATAAGTTAATATATTATGATTCTACTAATTCAATATTACCATTACAGAGATGCAGTCTTATACCCTTATCTGTGTATTATTAAGTTGTCTGGTGTTGCTATCGTGTATACCAGAAAGTGATGCTAGGTTTTGTGTATACGTCAGAGTTAGAAGATGTAGAGGGAATTTCTGTTATTACGTTAATGTAAGAAAATGCTATGGACGCAAGAAAAGAGATTTACAATCTACTCCTGATACTGATAAAGTTAGATTTTATATATATTGATGCATTTTATATTGTATTTTATATGTGTTTATATACAATTAAATAATATATAACAAACTATTAGGGATCCCTAATCCCCGAGAAAAACATATTTAATATAACTAATAATAATATATGTCATTTATATTATTTTAAATAAATTTAACAGCTCGATTTTGGATTAGAGAAAGAATTTCCTTCAACATTTAGTTTTTATGATTTAAATCTGGATGGCGAAATTACAAACCTGGAATTTAATACTGCCCTGCAAACAGAATTAGAATTTGATGAAGCTTTTGTTTCGTTTCTTCAAGTTGATACCAATGGTTTAAATAAATTTATATATTTAAATATGTTATATATATATTATATATATATATTATATATTATATAATTATATCATATATTCATTTTAATTTGATACAACATTTAATGACATATATAACAACTAATGAATATAAATGCATAGTTTGGTACATAATTGTATATCTTATTTTATAATTTTCGTTAACTATATTTGTAATATATTCTATAAACTATGCATAATAATATTAATATAATATATGATTTATATTTTAAATCTATATATGTTTCATTGTATATTAAATACAAATATTCATATTTATTCAAATATATTTCAGGAGATGGAAAACTAGACTGTAAAGAATTCAAGGAAGGAATATTTCCGTTTTCGTTCAAAGAAGAAAGAACGTGTTGATAATATTTCATTAATATAATATTTATATTATCGTGTACTATAATCGTATACTAATATACCCGCATAATACATATTAAAGTATTAGTCAAATGGAATTTGGCATGTATTGGATTAATTTATAAGTTTACAATGTTCGAACTTACATTATATATTATTCCATATTACTATTTTTTTATTTATTTAATAAAATTCATTTTATTTTAATTAAATTTCATAATTATTTAAATAGAATTAAAATAAGTAAATGAAGAATCTATATTTAAGGATCTAATATAAACTTTTTCTAAAAATAATTAATAAAACATCCAACAATTAATTGTTGATGATTTTAAATTTCAAATTAAATAAATCAAGCTTAATTAATTAAAGATAAATAAAGAATACAATTTGATTATACTCTTAGTATATACATATTATTTTCTTCATAATGCTAGAATTTATGACAACAATCGTATACGATATATGTGGAATAATTATCCTAATAGTTTTGGTTTATTATTAAAATATTGTTTCTAATTTAAAAAAGATTATTAATTTAGTTTAAAGTGAATATGTATCTATTGAATTCGAATTTTAGTTTTCAATTTGTCGTACCTTATTTTAAATTTATCATTTAAATAGATTTTATTTGATCTATATATATATTTCTGAATCAATGTTCTAATATAATTTACCAGTATTACAAAATATATTATTTTATTATTAGTATTATGAATAACCATTGTAATACTAATATATTTATCTGCATATTTTATTCTTTAAATTTATGATTTTATCTAACATATTCAACGCTAACATTTCCAATATATTATATTAATCATATACTACATAACTTAGAATTTGCTCAAATATATAATAGATAAATTAAATATAGTAGTATTGCCTTCAATATTAGATCATAATATTATTTCACTTACATTTAATCTCCCAGTCATAATAATAAATCCTGAACTATATGTATATAAATCCTAAATATGGTTATTAAATATATTGATTTTGAATAAAATGTTCTCAGTATAATACTTAATATTTATTGAAAACATGTTCGAAAGTAAATATATTTGTTGCAGTTAAAAACAACATAATACAATTGTTTGATAGTTATTAAAGTAAATTTATTAATTAATCAATACCTGTCAAATTATATTTGACTAATACTTTAATATGTTGTATTCGGTGTATTTAAATATGAAATGTATATATTTGTAGGCCACGATAATATAAATATTATATTAATGAAGTATTATCAATAAGTTATTTCTTCTTTGAATGAACACGGAAATATTACTTCCTGGAATTATTTACAGTCTAATTTTCCATCTCCTGAAATATATTTTAATGAATATTAATAATTGTATTTAATTTATAATACAATAGGTTTATAATTAATATATATCATGTATCTATATATGTATACATATATAATAATAATAATAATATCAGATTCAGTTGATGACCGAGATCATAAACCTAGGTATGGTATAGAAGTTCTTTTGAACTTATCGATATACCTACCTGCTCTTGGTAATGATAGAATTAATAGTATTAATTTAATACAAAAACGAATAAATATAAATAAATATTTTGCAATTCTAATTTTGTTCATTCGTGTTCTGTCTCATAAAAAATCAATACAATACATTAAATATATCTCTCAATACCAATAAATCATCATGTATATAATAATAAAATAATAATAAAATATAATAAAAATATATAATAAAATATTAAAAAATGTAAAAAGCTACTAAAATAATAAATAAGTTAAACTATAAAAAATCAAAGAAAACCAAAAACCAAAGTAAAACTACAACGCCAAAACATATCTTTACAATACGAATACATTAAAAGAGATAAATAGAAGGAAAGATGACCATGATAAGAAAAGAACAAACAATATAGATAAGCGGGTGTAGGTGTAATTGACTGGATATCATAATTTAAAAACATGTTTTTAATATGCATTGTAAAAGTATTTAAATTCGTTAAAGATGATATGGTTGTATTTAAAGAATTCCATGAACATGCGCCTTTGTAACGAATACTAAATTTCTCATGATCAAATCTTACTTTTGGTATTAAGAATGTTCTATTTAACCGAAAAGTATATAAGGAGCAATTATAGGTAAATAACTTAAAATTGAACAATGCAAATAATGCTTGTTATATATTTAAAACATATATTTATAAATAGATATATTTATTATATCTTTAAATTTAAGAATGTTATATCTTAAAAAAATGTAATCCATATATAATATTGGTTTTGTTATCGAGTATAATCAACATATATTATTAGTATTGGGCTAGTATTACCTAAGAGATATTATTCATATAATAAATACAAAATATATCTATCGCTAGTTATAAAATAAGATATAGGTATAAATATATGTAGATTTATGTTTATTACATGTTGAATATGTTGTTAAATATTGTATCTAATTACAATTGATATATGATATATGTACATAAATCTTTTAATAGAGATATTTATTATCATATTTAAATATATAAATATATTTCAAACCATTGGTATCAACTTGAAGAAATGAAACAAATGCCTCGTCAAATTCTAATTATTTTTGCAGGGCAGTATTAAATTCCAAGTTTGTAATTTCTACATCTATTTAAATCATAAAAACTATAGTTTTTATAAATTTAGAAGGAAATTATTTCTCTATACCAAAATAGAGCTGTTCAATCTAAATAAAATAATATTATTCTTAGATTAATATTATTATTATTATTAGATAACTTATAAATATATATATTAACATGCATCAATATATATAAAAACTAACTTTAAATAAAATAATATTATTCTTAGATTAATATTATTATTATTATTAGATAACTTATAAATATATATATTAACATGCATCAATATATATAAAAACTAACTTTAAATAAAATAATATTATTCTTAGATTAATATTATTATTATTATTAGATAACTTATAAATATATATAGGTATTAACATGCATCAATATATATAAAAACTAAATTTATCAGAATCAGGAGTAGATTGTAAATTTATTTTCTTTCGTCCATAGCATCTTTTTACATTAACGTAAACACAGAAATTCTCTCTACATCTTCTAACTTTGGCGTATACACACAACCTAACTCCCCTTTCTGGTTTACACGATAGCAACAACAGACAACTTAATAAGTATAAATGGTATTAACCTTTTATGACTCATTATTGTTATTCAAAAATTACAATATATTAATATTATATGATTTTAGATATTATTGTGATTATTAAATGTTATTTAATATTTTAATTACATAGATAACGGGCGTGTCCGTATCCGGTACCCATGTCCGAATACGGACACTCTGTGTTATAATACGGACACCCTATATACCACTAGATAAACTATATATTATTAATGAATCAATCAGAAAAATTACAATTACATTATTTATAATTAATTTTATGAACAATTTATTCTAATTTAATTAGTTAATAATATATTTATTTTTATTATTTTTTTAATTAATAAAACAATTTAAGTATCTAAATAATAAAAAAATTAGATTTAGCTATATTGGTGGTATTAATAGTATAACGCACGCGATTTTTATGAATATCAGAATTGTTCATATGCTGCGCGCTGATTGGTTATAGGGTGTCCGTATTAAGACATATAGAGTGTCCGTATTAGAGACTTATATGACCTCTTGATATATGCTTATAACTTTATGAATATTTAATAAAAAATATAGAAATTATATATATAATTTTAGAATATTTTTTAGTAATATAGTGTTATATTTTATCGATACATTTATATATTCTTGAGAAGGTTTTAGATTGACATTTTTTTCTTCTCATAAATTTAAAAACGTAATAAAAAAATCAGTTTATTGAATATATCAGCAGTATTTTTGAATTATTACAAAATATAAAAAATACTTTTTTAGACTATTTATGTAATTATGAATATTTTATTCATTAAACATTTTTTTGTAGGATTTATGGATTATGAGATACTGTGAGTGTCCGTATTCAGGCACTGTTCGTATTCGGTTACTTTCCCCTAACTGAATCTTGGTTAAATGTTGATAATAATTTTGTATTTGATATTCCTGATTATAATACAGTATTATCTAACCGGGTTAATAAAAGAGGTGGAGGAGTTCTAATTTATGTTTAAACAAATAGCTCATTTAATATACTATCTTCAGTTTCTAATAAATTGTTTGATAGTATTATTATTGAATAATTATTAAATAATAATACAAAAATTCTTTTTATTTCAATATATAGAACTCCAAACATCGATAATGATTCATTTACTATGTTTTTCAATTTATTATTCCCAACTTTATTTAAATGTGTTGATAAAACAATGATAATTTGTGGTGATTTCAATATTTATTTAAAAAATTGTAACATTTGCAAAAATGTAGAAATATATTTAGAAAAATGTCATAAGTTAATATGTTCTCCTATGATAAATAGGCCATGGCCTATTTAATTGCAACTAGAATTGATATAAATAAAAATTATTTTACTATAATTGATAATTTTTTTACAAATCTGAATTGTGCAAAATTGTATATTTTCAAATTTATTTATTGATTTTTTTATTCATCAATTTAATATTTATTTTTTAGAGATATTGGTATTGAATTAGATAATTTATTAGTAAGGGTAATGTCGATGATTACAAATATTTCTTAAAATCACCTAATATCATAGTTTCTATATTACTCCATGTAATGAAAATGAGCTTTTAAAAATTATAATAAATTTTAAATCTAAAATATCTAGATAATTTTGGTATTTCAATGAAGTTATTAAAATGTACTGAAATTAATATAATAACTCCTTTATCATCTTTAATTAATTTATCTCTTGAAACGGGTATTGTACCAACTATATTGAAACTTTCTAGAATAATTCCTTTATTTAAAATGGATGATATAAAATTATTTACTAATTACCGTCTAATTTCACTTACAAGTCAATTCTCAAAAATGTTAGAAAAAGTATTTTATGTTCGGTTTTATTCGTTTTTAAATCACTTTAATATTTTATCTAATAGTCAGTTCGGTTTTAGAAAAAAAATTAAATACGACTCATGCACTTTTTATTCTTCAAACTCAAATATGTAATAGCTTTAGAAATAATAAAATAAGTGCAGCTATTTTTATTGATCTTAAAAAGGCATTTGACACTGTTAATCATGCAATTTTATTTAGTAAACTAGAAAATATAGGTAGGATTTATATCCTATACGTGGAATTTCATTAAAATGGATTACAAGTTATTTTTCAAATAGATATCAGACAGTTAACTTTAAAAACTATTTATCAGATAACATTAGAGTTAAAATTGGTGTTCCACAAGGAAAAATGTTAGGTCCTCTTTTTTTTCTTATTTATATTAATGATTTAATATGTTCATCTTCAATATGTACCTAATTTTACTATGTTTGCCGATGATACTACTTTGTATTTTGATGATTATAATCAAGTATTTCTAGATACAATAAAAAAGGAATTATTAAATATAAATAAATGGTTTATTTCAAATAGACTTCAAATAGACAAATAGACCTACTTTAAATATTAATAAACACATTATGCATCAATATTTTACAAAAAAGAATCATTCGTATTATATATATACATATACATATACACCTTATCTATATCATACTAAGATTTATTTAAATTCAACAGTATATTACCTTTCAATGACTTAGTAAAATATAATACTTGTGAATTCATGTTTAAAGTATATAATAATGTTCACCGTGAAATAATAATCAATTATTTTAGTAAAAAATCTAATATTTATCCAATACGAACATAAATAACTTTAATATTCCTTCATCAAAATTAAATATATGTTCACATTGCCTTATAATTATTGGTCCCTATAGGGATAAATATATTTATGGAATTCACTATGTAATTTAAAAAAAAATTAACATTTAAATATAATAAAAAAAAAATTTTTTAACTTGTATTACTTTATGACATATTATAAATTTACAAAAACATATATTATTAATTAAAGATTATCAGTATTAAAAATATATATATAATTAAAAATTAAAATTATAATTATATATTTTATCAGATTAATTAAAATAATTTAAAATTTTATTTTTTTCCGACTTAAATAAAATTAGTTTTATTATTTTTACATTTATTACTTTCTGACAAAATATAAAATTACAAAAATATATATTATTAATTATAAAATATCAGTATTAAAAAAATAATTATTTAAAAATTGTCAGTATTATAATATGGTTCATTTTTAGTATATCATTGTATATCATCCTACCTATATTTTATCTAATATATTTGTTTCTTTTTTTCTCTTGTTTCTTTTAGTATCTTTTAGATTTTAATATTGGCTTTCTCCTATAGGTTCAATATGTTTTATTTTATTTTATTTTTGATGTATATCTTAGATTTTAATTTTATTATTTTATCATTTATTTATATTATTACTTGATGATGATATTTAGTTACATGATAAATTTCATTATATTTTATTTTGTTATTTTATATATGTAAACAGGAAGTCATAATATTATAACATTATTTTTATTTATTATTCTTATCTATAATGAAACTCCTGTTTATAAAGGGGTAGGCTAAGCCTAATTATCTCGATAAGCAACACTGCTTCTATAATTACCCTGGCATTGCCTGAATTTGATAATAATAATAATAATAATAATTATTATGTATAATTTATATAATTACGATATTGCCTACATTTGTGTTGAAGTTAAACAATAAGATGACTTAAATCACGGAGTAACTTTATTAATAGATATGTATATATGTATAAAAGTACACAATATAATAACATGTGTTTGAGATGATTATTCCGAGTAATAAGAAGTAAACAGTTGAAAGTTCAAGGGGCGTGTGTTTGAACTATATGAAATTAATAATATGAAATAAGCAAAGTATTGATCAATACATATCACCATTATAGGTTGTACCTATACCATGTAATAATATAACTATCATCAACATATTCTTTCACATTTTAATTTGAACGGAAACACTCCTTCCCTGAATTCGTTGCAGTCTAGTTTTCCATCTTCTACATAGTTGAGTATATATATTAATAATGTATTAAATATACATTAAATATACTTAAGAGAATATACTTATTAATACATGAGAATAGATAGGATATATAAATATATATATATATATATTATTGTTGATATATTAATTAAATATCATATTATATAATTGATTATTAATTGTATATACATAATATAATATGTAATTAAACCATTAGCATCCGTTTGAAGAAAAGAGAAATACGCTTCTTCAAATGTCAACTCATTTTCCAATGCAGTATTAAATTCCAGGGTGGTGATATTTCCATCGAGATTTAAATCATAAAAACTGAATTCACACGAAAGAGATTTATCCATTTCAAGTTCAGGCTAAGAAAATAATAATAATTTATTAACACTATTATTATTGACTATACTAATTTTAACTAATATTTAGTCTAAAGTATAAAGTTTGAATAGTTCTAACTATAATTTATTAAAATAAGCAAATAATAATACCATATTAAAATTAATAATAAATAGTAAATAGTGTAAAAGGTTTTAAGAATGCAATAAATGCCAACAGTAAAAAATAAACAAAAAATACTAGAAAGTAGAAAATATATTAAATAAAATATATTGATACATAATAATAATTATTATTATTGTAATTATTGTAATTATTATTATATATTTCTATTATTAGTGTTATTACTTTACTATAATATTAACTTTATTTTGATTAGATTCCAGATCTCGTCTGCCACGACCATAACATCTCCTGCAGAAATTACCCATACAACTAACTCTCTCGTAGGAACATCTACTGGCTTCGGTGTAATGTACGCTTAGTAAGAACACCACACAACTTAACAATACACAGCATAGCGATGAGGTTTGCATTCCTACAATGTAACAATATAGTTAATAATTATTATATATCATATGTTTCTAATATAATATTCATTATTTATTTTATATGAATATAAATAAATTCAATTTATATCCGTAAATATATATATATATATGTATAGAGTGTGAGATAGATAAAGTATATATATATATATATATATATATATATATATATATATATACTAACTGTAGGTATGCTAGGTATGATATGTGTATTAATGGTGAGGCAGATGAAATCACATTCATATTTATATTCGAATAAATCGAGAAGTCCAAACATAAATCAGGAAGTTCAATTATATCTCTGTTCATTTTTTATATTAAATCAAGTAAACTATGTATTATACATAAATAAAGTATTAGTATAGAATAGATAAATTATACAATACCATTATTATCGTTTATATTAATATAAACAATAACATATAATACATGGACTTCCCATATTTAATTCTGAACTTCCCGATATTATCAACTATAAATATTATTACTATAAACACACTCACACTAATATAAATATATATTTATCGATATTGGGACCAAGTAGAGGTCAAACTAGACCTATGGGTAACCTCTAGTAGATATGTATTCCCCTGGTGGCGCGGGTAGGAATTACGCAGCAGAAGCAGCAGCTAATACATAAGAAGGTATCTGAAACAGTACCTACTACACCTCATGTACGATATACTGAGGTACATGACAAGTATGTTGCATTACCTTAACACGAACTACGGTCATAATTAGGTACTGATCTATATCCACATACATCCATAACAATAACAATAATAACACTATTGTTGTTAGATATATGTTAGATATATGTTAGATATATTGTTGTTAGATATATGTCACTTACATTTTACCTCCCAGTCATAATAATACATCCTAAACTATAAATATAGTTATTAAATATATTGATTTTGAATAAAATGTTCTCAGTGTAATACTGAATATATATTGAAAACATGTTCGAAAGTAAATACATTTGTTGCAGTTAAAAATAACATAATACAATTGTTTTATAGTTCTTAAAGTAAAAAGATTTCAAAGATGTGTTACAATTAATTTGAAAAATATTTCTATATCTTACAATAAATAATTAACTATAATAATATATGCATATATAATACTACATTTATTACATAAATAATCAATAATAAATATATTATATTATCGTATGACAATTAATTAAGGAAATTTTATGTATTACTAGAAAACAACTTATTAATATAAATGTAAAAACCTAACTCATTCAGATAACAAGTTAATTAACTTATTTCTGGTGTACATGTATTAGAAATACATTAATATTTGTTATAAAATAAACATTCTTATTTTAAATAATTATATTAATGATTCTTCAGTTTAATTTTCTATAATTTTCTGTTCAATTGATACATGTTTACCTCATTCAATCGAGTTTGTTAACTAATTATATAATTATTTCTTTTGCATCATTTTATTATATAATTATATCATATATTAATTTTAATTTGATACAACATTTAATAGCCGTCGGACACCATATAGGTGTTATGATATTAGTATCACCAATAAATCTAAAATGTTTGTTATTTATATACTTACCTTGTTACCTTGTGCCGTCGAGTCGTAACTGACCCTTGGCGACGTCCATGACAGTTCCTCTCCATATCACTATATTTCTGGCTTCTGCTAGTATCTTCATGATGTTGTCGTTGGCTATATAATTCTGCACATTGTTCAGCCACGTTATGTGTGGCCTACCCCTTCGCCGTTGACCATCCATCTTTCCTAGCATTAGCTGTAGCTCCATCGAGTCCGCTCTCACCAAGTGTCCGAAGTATGATAAGGCAAGTTTGACAATTTCTGCCTCTAGCGTTCTTTTGGGTTTTATGCTGGCAATGATTTCTATATTTGTCTTCCTATCTATATAGGTCACTCCAAGCAGGTTTCTCCAACACCACATTTCGAAAGCATCGATTTTTGCTCTTTCCTTCTTCTTTAGAGTCCAAGTTTCTGCACCGTATAGAATAATCGGGAAAATAAGTGTCTGTACAATTTTTACTTTAGTGGCGAGTCTTAAATCTCTATCTTTAAAATTTTTCCTCAGACTCCCCATTGCACTTTTTCCCATTGCAATTCTTCTGCATAATTCCATATCTATTTGTCCGTCACTTGTTATCAAGGCTCCCAGGAACACAAATCTTTCAACTACTTCTATATTTACGCCATCAACTATTATAGAATCTAGTTCTCCTGTTGCCATCACCTTAATTTTTTTGACATTTAGATATAACCCAGCTTTCTCACTCGACGATTTGACTTTTTCTATAAGTTCTATAAGATCCTCTCTATTACCGGCTATCAATGTAGTGTCATCCGCATATCTCAGAGTTGATACTTTCCTTCCACCTATGCCAATGCCTTTGTCCCACTTATCTAGAGCCTCTCGCATTATCTTTTCTGCATAGATGTTGAATAGCAATGGAGATAGAATGCAACCCTGGCGTACTCCTTTACCAATCGGTATGTTGCTTGTCTCTCCATACTCTGTCATTATAGTCGCTTCCTGATTTGTATACAAGTTACTAAGCATGACAATCAAATGTTCAGGTACTCCCATACCTTTGAGAGTGTTCCATAATCGTTGATGGTCTACACAATCAAATGCCTTCTTGTAGTCAAGGCCTCCAGTCTTTTTTGTAGAACTCTCAGTAGTATTTTGCTAGCATGTGAGATTAAGGCAATAGTTCGATAATTCCCACATTCTTTTTTATCTCCTTTTTTGTAAATAGGGACATATATGGACTTCTTCCAATCATTTGGCCATGTCTTACTTTTCCATATGCTATCACATAGATTTGATATGACTCTAAATGCCTCATCTCCTCCTGCTTTTAGAAACTCTATCGGTATTCCATCACAACCTGGAGCTTTTCAGTTAGATATGTGCTGTATTGCTTCATTTACTTCTATCTCTAATACATCAGGTCATCTTCATAGTAATGTACATTAAAATTATCATTCATATTAATATCTCTTCTATATAGATTTTCAGTATATTGATGCCATCTCTTTTTCATTTCCTTTTCTTCAGAAACCACTTTTCCATTACTTAATTTCATAGTACAACCTCTTGAGCTTCGTGAGCCAGTCATCTCTTTTATTTCTTTGAATAAGTCTCTAGTCTTACCTATTTTATTTAACTCTTTAATTTATCTGCATTTTTCTCTGATACTTTGCTCTTTATCTTGTCTTGCTTTCTTCTGAAATGCTGCGTTAAGATTTCGATATTCTTCATACTTTCCTTTGCTACGCATATCCTTTCGTTCTTTGGCAATTTTTAAGGCTTCTTCCGAAAGCCACTTTGAGACTTTCTTAGTAGATTTCATATTCATCTGATGTAAAATGTCCCATTCCTGTCCATTTCATCTCACTTATTCCTAGCAAATCAACACCAGTCCTTGCCATTTCTCTCTTGACTACTTCCAAATTTCCATTATTCATTGTTCTTACGTTCCATGTACCTATTCTCATTCTTTCTTTTGCCATTCTATGGCTTGCCTCTGTCCTTTTCGTTTCACTATTTTCAGTTGATGTTCGTCCTTTCGGCTTTAAAACACCCCCGTCATCCGCGTTGCACTTACTTGTGACAATGGAGTACCCTTCCCCAGTAGTAATAATATTAAAGCCGTCCAAGCTGGGAGTCTCATTCTTCGACCTTATTGTGATATGTATGTTTGTGTCTGTCATGTTTGTTTTATTGGGATTTTACTAGAGTGGTTTCCCGTTGCCTGCTCTAGCGCAGTGTCCTATGGGATGGCTATAGCCATGTATGGGTTTTCCACAATGCCTCATATTTAGTATGACATTGTCGTTGACCAAGAATTGGTTCTTCCGCTGCCTCCAATAATTGTACTGCTGCTGCTCAGGACAATCGACCTCTTACAACAGATCAAGTTGAATTTTCTGTTTAGGTTTATTCCCATAGACTTTGGCTCTCCCGAGTCGACTACAAGTGAGTAGCAGGACTTTGCTGTCAGATTTGACGCGCTGAACAAGACGCGTTCGCCCTCCTCCTTTAGTATAAACAGGGTATACCAAGTGAAAGTGGAGGTAGGACTTGGATGTGGAATTAACTTTTTAGTATTTTATGAGTAAAAAAGAAGCCCCAACTTTTTTATCTACCAAACTATCCACACCCCATTAAGACCCCATATACTTACATTGTATTATTTATTAAAAAATAATAAAAATAAATAAGTTATTAACTAATTAAATTAGAATACATTTTTCATAAAATTAATTATAAATAATGTAATTGTATTTATCAATAATATATAGTTTATCTAGTGGTATATAGGGTGTCCGTATTATAACACAGGGTGTCCGTCGGACACTGTCCGTATTCGAACATGGGTACCTAATACGGACACCCCCGTTATCTATAGAATTAAAATATTAAATAAAATTTAAAAATCACAATAATATCTATAATCATATAATATTAATATATTGTAATTTTTGAATACAAATATTGGGTCATAAAATGTTAACACCATTTATTGTTAAAGTGTCCATTTTAGGTTACTTTCCGTGAAAATGTCATTTAAGTTTCTGGGTTGGATGAAAGGACTACTTTACAATAAAAATACAATATAAATCAATATGTATGTATTTGTTAATGTATTACTTTATTTATTTATAGTTGATGAGATCGGGAAGTTCAAATATAAATGGGAAGTCCATTTATTATGTATTATATTTATTTAATTTGTTGATATTTCAAAAAAGTGACAAATTGTTTGATACATTTTATTATAATTATACATTATTTATTAATACATTATAGTTTATAGTATATTATTAAATGATGCATATAATTTAAATTACTAACAAATATGTTATGTCGCTATGCAATTAAACAGCATGTATTTGTATATTATTTATATATTTTATCGAAATAATATAAACAAACTTAAAAACACTTAAAGTTAAAGTATACATATATAACTCTGGATAAACATCATATATATATGTGATTTATTGAACACTATCATATACAAAATTATAATTATATTAATCGTATTAACTAACTTGTATTATTAGCTTATAAATAATATTTATTGTAACAATTGTATTATCTAATCAAAATATATTCATATATATTTTTAATTATACAAAAATAAGATAAACAATACATATAAATAATGTATAAATGGACTTCCCATATTTATGTTGAACTTCTCGATATATTTCACTATAAATATCAGATGTGATGTGATCACTTCATCATTTCAATTTCCTTTGTATTATAAAGTTAGTAATATATATAGAAACTTACATACATATTTGTAATAGTTACATTTATTTATATTAGTTAATATATAATAATTCTACTAATTAATTATTGCCATTACAGAGATGCAGTCTTATACCCTTATCTGTGTATTATTAAGTTGTCTGGTGTTGCTATCCTGTATACCAGAAAGCGATGCGTATTGTTATATCGCCAGAGTTAGAAGATGTAGATCTACCCCTAGAGGGAATTTCTGTTATTACGTTAATGTAAGAAGATGCTATGCACGCAAGAAAAGAGATTTACAATCTACTCCTGATTCTGATAAAGTTAGATTTTATATATAGCGATGCATTGTATATTGTATTTGATATGTGTTTATATACAATCAAAATAATATATAACAAACTATTAATCCACGAGAAAAATATATTTAATATAACTAATAATAATATATGCCATTTATATTATTTTAAATAAATTTAACAGCTCGCTTTTGGATTAGAGAAAGAATTTCCTTCAACATTTAGTTTTTATGATTTAAATCTGGATGGCGAAATTACAAACTTGGAATTTAATACTGCCCTGCAAACAGAATTAGAATTTGATGAAGCTTTTGTTTCGTTTCTTCAAGTTGATACCAATGGTTTGAAATAAATTTATATATTTAAATATGTTATATATATATATTCTATATATTATATAATTACATCATATATTCATTTTAATTTGATACAACATTTAATAACATATTCAACAACTAATGAATATAAATGCATACATAATTGTATATCTTATTTTATAATTTTCGTTACATATATTTGTAATATATGCTATAAACTATGCATAATAATATTAATAAAATATATGATTTGTATTTTATATCTATATGTTTCATTGTATATTAAATACACAAATTCATAATTATTCAACAATATTTCAGGAGACGGAAAACTAGACTGTAAAGAATTCAAGGAAGGAATATTTCCGTTTTCGTTCAAAGAAGAAAGAACGTGTTGATAATATTTCATTAATATAATATTTATATTATCGTGGCCTACAAATATATACATTTCATATTTAAATACACTGAATACAACATATTAAAGTATTAGTCAAATATAATTTGACAGGTATTGATTAATTAATAAATTTACTTTAATAACTATCAAACAATTGTATTATGTTGTTTTTAACTGCAACAAATATATTTACTTTCGAACATGTTTTCAATAAATATTAAGTATTATACTGAGAACATTTTATTCAAAATCAATATATTTAATAACCATATTTAGGATTTATATACATATAGTTCAGGATTTATTATTATGACTGGGAGATCAAATGTAAGTGAAATAATATTATGGTCTAATATTGAAGGCAATACTACTATATTTAATTTATCTATTATATATTTGAGCAAATTCTAAGTTATGTAGTATATGATTAATATAATATATTGGAAATGTTAGCGTTGAATATGTTAGATAAAATCATCAATTTAAAGAATAAAATATGCAGATAAATATTACAATGGTTATTCATAATACTAATAATAAAATAATATATTTTGTAATACTGGTAAATTATATTAGAACATTGATTCAGAATTATATATATAGATCAAATAAAATCTATTTAAATGATAAATTTAAAATAAGGTACGACAAATTTAAAACTAAAATTCGAATTCAATAGATACATATTCACTTTAAACTAAATTAATAATCTTTTTTAAATTAGAAACAATATTTTAATAATAAATCAAAACTATTAGGATACATATTCCACATATATCGTATACGATTGTTGTCATAAATTATAGCATTATGAAGACAATAATATGTATATACTAAGAGTATAATCAAATTGTATTCTTTATTTATCTTTAATTAATTAAGCTTGATTTATTTAATTTGAAATTTAAAATCATTAACAATTAATTGTTGGATGTTTTATTAATTATTTTTAGAAAAAGTTTATATTAGATCCTTAAATATAGATTCTTCATTTACTTATTTTAATTCTATTTAAATAATTATGAAATTTAATTAAAATAAAATGAATTTTATTAAATAAATAAAAAAATAATAATATGGAATAATATATAATGTAAGTTCGAACATTGTAAACTTATAAATTAATCCAATACATGCCAAATTCCATTTGACTAATACTTTAATATGTATTATGCGGGTATATTAGTATACGATTATAGTACACGATAATATAAATATTATATTAATGAAATATTATCAACACGTTCTTTCTTCTTTGAACGAAAACGGAAATATTCCTTCCTTGAATTCTTTACAGTCTAGTTTTCCATCTCCTGAAATATATTTGAATAAATATGAATATTTGTATTTAATATACAATGAAACATATATAGATTTAAAATATAAATCATATATTATATTAATATTATTAGGCATAGCTTATAAAATATATTACTAATATATGTAACGATAATTATAAAATAAGATATACAATTATGTACCAAACTATGCATTTATATTCATTAATTGTTATATATGTCATTAAATGTTGTATCAAATTAAAATGAATATATGATATAATTATATAATATATAATATATATATAATATATATATATAACATATTTAAATATATAAATTTATTTAAACCATTGGTATCAACTTGAAGAAACGAAACAAAAGCTTCATCAAATTCTAATTCTGTTTGCAGGGCAGTATTAAATTCCAGGTTTGTAATTTCGCCATCCAGATTTAAATCATAAAAACTAAATGTTGAAGGAAATTCTTTCTCTAATCCAAAATCGAGCTGTTAAATTTATTTAAAATAATATAAATGACATATATTATTATTAGTTATATTAAATATGTTTTTCTCGGGGATTAGGGATCCCTAATAGTTTGTTATATATTATTTAATTGTATATAAACACATATAAAATACAATATAAAATGCATCAATATATATAAAATCTAACTTTATCAGAATCAGGAGTAGATTGTAAATCTCTTTTCTTGCGTCCATAGCATTTTCTTACATTAACGTAATAACAGAAATTCCCTCTACATCTTCTAACTCTGGCGTATACACAAAACCTAGCATCACTTTCTGGTATACACGATAGCAACACCAGACAACTTAATAATACACAGATAAGGGTATAAGACTGCATCTCTGTAATGGTAATATTGAATTAGTAGAATCATAATATATTAACTTATATAAATAAATGTAACTATTAATAATATGTATGTAAGTTTCTATATATATTACACAACTAACTTTATAATACAAAGGAAAGTGAAATGATGAATAGATTGATGCACATCTGATATTTATAGTGAAATATATCGAGAAGTTCAACATAAATATGGGAAGTCCATTTATACATTATTTATATGTATTGTTTATCCTATTTTTGTATAATTAAAAATAGATATGAATATATTTTGATTATATAATAAAATTTTTATAATAAATATTATTTATAAGCTAATAGTACAAGTTAGTTAATATAATTAATATAATTATAATTTTGTATATGATAGTGTTCAATAAATCACATATATATGATGTTTATCAGGAGTTATATATGTATACTTTAACTTTAAGTGTTTTTAAGTTTGTTTATATTATTTCGATAAAATATATAAATAATATACAAATACATGATGTTTAATTGCATAGCGACATAACATATTTGTTATATTTGTTATACATTTATTTGTTATACATTTAATATATAATAATAATTATGAAATAAGAAAATATAATAATAAAAATGATGTAATACAAGATATTTATATGGAATATACACGTTATTAATAATAATAATAATAATAATAATACCAATGGTTTGAAATAAATTGATATATTTAAATATGTTATATATATATTATATAATTATATCATATATTAATTTTAATTTGATACAACATTTAATAGCCGTCGGACACCCTATAGGTGTTATGATATTAGTATCACCAATAAATCTAAAATGTTTGTTATTTATATACTTACATTGTATTATTAATTAAAAAAATAATAAAAATAAATAAGTTATTAACTAATTAAATTAGAATACATTGTTCATAAAATTAATTATAAATAATGTAATTGTATTCATCAATAATATATAGTTTATCTAGTGGTATATAGGGTGTCCGTATTATAACACAGGGTATCCGTATTCGAACATGGGTACATAATACGGACACCCCCGTTATCTATAGAATTAAAAGATTAAATAAAATTTAAAAATCACAATAATATCTATAATCATATAATATTAATATATTGTAATTTTTGAATACAAATATTGGGTCATAAAATGTAAGAACATTTATTGTTAAAGTGTCCGTTTTAGGTTACTTTCCGTGAAAATGTCATTTAAGTTTCTGGGTTGGATGAAAGGACTACTTTACAATAAAAATACAATATAAATCAATATGTATGTATGTATTTGTTAATGTATTACTTTATTTAGTTATTGTTGATGAGATCGGGAAGTTCAAATATAAATGGGAAGTCCATTTATTATGTGTTATATTTATTTAATTTGTTGATACTTCAAAAAAGAGACAAATAGTTTGATACATTTTATTATAATTATACATTATTTATTAATAAATTATAGTTTATAGTCTATTGTTAAATGATGCATATCATTTAAATTACTAACAAATATGTTATGTTGCTATGCAATTAAACAGCATGTATTTGTATATTATTTATATATTTTATCGAAATAATATAAACAAACTTAAAAACACTTAAAGTTAAAGTATAAATATATAACTCTGAATAAACATCATATATATGTAATTTATTGAACACTATTATATACTAAATTATAATTATATTAATTGTATTAACTAACTTGTATTATTAGCTTATAAATAATATTTATTATAACAATTGTATTATCTAATCAAAATATATACATATCTATTTATAATTATATAAAAATAAGATAAACAATACATATAAATAATGTATAAATGGACTTCCCATATTTATGTTGAACTTCTCGATATATTTCACTATAAATATCAGATGTGCATCAATCTCTTCATCATTTCACTTTCCTTTGTATTATAAAGTTAGTAATATATATATAGAAACTTACATACATGTTTTTAATAGTTACATTTATTTATATAAGTTAATATATTATGATTCTACTAATTCAATATTACCATTACAGAGATGCAGTCTTATACCCTTATCTGTGTATTATTAAGTTGTCTGGTGTTGCTATCGTGTATACCAGAAAGTGATGCTAGGTTTTGTGTATACGCCAGAGTTAGAAGATGTAGAGGGAATTTCTGTTATTACGTTAATGTAAGAAAATGCTATGGACGCAAGAAAAGAGATTTACAATCTACTCCTGATTCTGATAAAGTTAGATTTTATATATATTGATGCATTTTATATTGTATTTTATATGTGTTTATATACAATTAAATAATATATAACAAACTATTAGGGATCCCTAATCCCCGAGAAAAACATATTTAATATAACTAATAATAATATATGTCATTTATATTATTTTAAATAAATTTAACAGCTCGATTTTGGATTAGAGAAAGAATTTCCTTCAACATTTAGTTTTTATGATTTAAATCTGGATGGCGAAATTACAAACCTGGAATTTAATACTGCCCTGCAAACAGAATTAGAATTTGATGAAGCTTTTGTTTCGTTTCTTCAAGTTGATACCAATGGTTTAAATAAATTTATATATTTAAATATGTTATATATATATATTATATATATATTATATATTATATAATTATATCATATATTCATTTTAATTTGATACAACATTTAATGACATATATAACAATTAATGAATATAAATGCATAGTTTGGTACATAATTGTATATCTTATTTTATAATTATCGTTACATATATTAGTAATATATTTTATAAGCTATGCCTAATAATATTAATATAATATATGATTTATATTTTAAATCTATATATGTTTCATTGTATATTAAATACAAATATTCATATTTATTCAAATATATTTCAGGAGATGGAAAACTAGACTGTAAAGAATTCAAGGAAGGAATATTTCCGTTTTCGTTCAAAGAAGAAAGAACGTGTTGATAATATTTCATTAATATAATATTTATATTATCGTGTACTATAATCGTATACTAATATACCCGCATAATACATATTAAAGTATTAGTCAAATGGAATTTGGCATGTATTGGATTAATTTATAAGTTTACAATGTTCGAACTTACATTATATATTATTCCATATTATTATTTTTTTATTTATTTAATAAAATTCATTTTATTTTAATTAAATTTCATAATTATTTAAATAGAATTAAAATAAGTAAATGAAGAATCTATATTTAAGGATCTAATATAAACTTTTTCTAAAAATAATTAATAAAACATCCAACAATTAATTGTTAATGATTTTAAATTTCAAATTAAATAAATCAAGCTTAATTAATTAAAGATAAATAAAGAATACAATTTGATTATACTCTTAGTATATACATATTATTGTCTTCATAATGCTATAATTTATGACAACAATCGTATACGATATATGTGGAATATGTATCCTAATAGTTTTGATTTATTATTAAAATATTGTTTCTAATTTAAAAAAGATTATTAATTTAGTTTAAAGTGAATATGTATCTATTGAATTCGAATTTTAGTTTTAAATTTGTCGTACCTTATTTTAAATTTATCATTTAAATAGATTTTATTTGATCTATATATATAATTCTGAATCAATGTTCTAATATAATTTACCAGTATTACAAAATATATTATTTTATTATTAGTATTATGAATAACCATTGTAATATTTATCTGCATATTTTATTCTTTAAATTGATGATTTTATCTAACATATTCAACGCTAACATTTCCAATATATTATATTAATCATATACTACATAACTTAGAATTTGCTCAAATATATAATAGATAAATTAAATATAGTAGTATTGCCTTCAATATTAGACCATAATATTATTTCACTTACATTTGATCTCCCAGTCATAATAATAAATCCTGAACTATATGTATATAAATCCTAAATATGGTTATTAAATATATTGATTTTGAATAAAATGTTCTCAGTATAATACTTAATATTTATTGAAAACATGTTCGAAAGTAAATATATTTGTTGCAGTTAAAAACAACATAATACAATTGTTTGATAGTTATTAAAGTAAATTTATTAATTAATCAATACCTGTCAAATTATATTTGACTAATACTTTAATATGTTGTATTCAGTGTATTTAAATATGAAATGTATATATTTGTAGGCCACGATAATATAAATATTATATTAATGAAATATTATCAACACGTTCTTTCTTCTTTGAACGAAAACGGAAATATTCCTTCCTTGAATTCTTTACAGTCTAGTTTTCCGTCTCCTGAAATATTGTTGAATAATTATGAATTTGTGTATTTAATATACAATGAAACATATAGATATAAAATACAAATCATATATTTTATTAATATTATTATGCATAGTTTATAGCATATATTACAAATATATGTAACGAAAATTATAAAATAAGATATACAATTATGTATGCATTTATATTCATTAGTTGTTGAATATGTTATTAAATGTTGTATCAAATTAAAATGAATATATGATGTAATTATATAATATATAGAATATATATATATAACATATTTAAATATATAAATTTATTTCAAACCATTGGTATCAACTTGAAGAAACGAAACAAAAGCTTCATCAAATTCTAATTCTGTTTGCAGGGCAGTATTAAATTCCAAGTTTGTAATTTCGCCATCCAGATTTAAATCATAAAAACTAAATGTTGAAGGAAATTCTTTCTCTAATCCAAAAGCGAGCTGTTAAATTTATTTAAAATAATATAAATGGCATATATTATTATTAGTTATATTAAATATATTTTTCTCGTGGATTAATAGTTTGTTATATATTATTTTGATTGTATATAAACACATATCAAATACAATATACAATGCATCGCTATATATAAAATCTAACTTTATCAGAATCAGGAGTAGATTGTAAATCTCTTTTCTTGCGTGCATAGCATCTTCTTACATTAACGTAATAACAGAAATTCCCTCTAGGGGTAGATCTACATCTTCTAACTCTGGCGATATAACAATACGCATCGCTTTCTGGTATACAGGATAGCAACACCAGACAACTTAATAATACACAGATAAGGGTATAAGACTGCATCTCTGTAATGGCAATAATTAATTAGTAGAATTATTATATATTAACTAATATAAATAAATGTAACTATTACAAATATGTATGTAAGTTTCTATATATATTACTAACTTTATAATACAAAGGAAATTGAAATGATGAAGTGATCACATCACATCTGATATTTATAGTGAAATATATCGAGAAGTTCAACATAAATATGGGAAGTCCATTTATACATTATTTATATGTATTGTTTATCTTATTTTTGTATAATTAAAAATATATATGAATATATTTTGATTAGATAATACAATTGTTACAATAAATATTATTTATAAGCTAATAATACAAGTTAGTTAATACGATTAATATAATTATAATTTTGTATATGATAGTGTTCAATAAATCACATATATATATGATGTTTATCCAGAGTTATATATGTATACTTTAACTTTAAGTGTTTTTAAGTTTGTTTATATTATTTCGATAAAATATATAAATAATATACAAATACATGCTGTTTAATTGCATAGCGACATAACATATTTGTTAGTAATTTAAATTATATGCATCATTTAATAATATACTATAAACTATAATGTATTAATAAATAATGTATAATTATAATAAAATGTATCAAACAATTTGTCACTTTTTTGAAATATCAACAAATTAAATAAATATAATACATAATAAATGGACTTCCCATTTATATTTGAACTTCCCGATCTCATCAACTATAAATAAATAAAGTAATACATTAACAAATACATACATATTGATTTATATTGTATTTTTATTGTAAAGTAGTCCTTTCATCCAACCCAGAAACTTAAATGACATTTTCACGGAAAGTAACCTAAAATGGACACTTTAACAATAAATGGTGTTAACATTTTATGACCCAATATTTGTATTCAAAAATTACAATATATTAATATTATATGATTATAGATATTATTGTGATTTTTAAATTTTATTTAATATTTTAATTCTATAGATAACGGGGGTGTCCGTATTAGGTACCCATGTTCGAATACGGACAGTGTCCGACGGACACCCTGTGTTATAATACGGACACCCTATATACCACTAGATAAACTATATATTATTGATAAATACAATTACATTATTTATAATTAATTTTATGAAAAATGTATTCTAATTTAATTAGTTAATAACTTATTTATTTTTATTATTTTTTAATAAATAATACAATGTAAGTATATGGGGTCTTAATGGGGTGTGGATAGTTTGGTAGATAAAAAAGTTGGGGCTTCTTTTTTACTCATAAAATACTAAAAAGTTAATTCCACATCCAAGTCCTACCTCCACTTTCACTTGGTATACCCTGTTTATACTAAAGGAGGAGGGCGAACGCGTCTTGTTCAGCGCGTCAAATCTGACAGCAAAGTCCTGCTACTCACTTGTAGTCGACTCGGGAGAGCCAAAGTCTATGGGAATAAACCTAAACAGAAAATTCAACTTGATCTGTTGTAAGAGGTCGATTGTCCTGAGCAGCAGCAGCACAATTATTGGAGGCAGCGGAAGAACCAATTCTTGGTCAACGACAATGTCATACTAAATATGAGGCATTGTGGAAAACCCATACATGGCTATAGCCATCCCATAGGACACTGCGCTAGAGCAGGCAACGGGAAACCACTCTAGTAAAATCCCAATAAAACAAACATGACAGACACAAACATACATATCACAATAAGGTCGAAGAATGAGACTCCCAGCTTGGACGGCTTTAATATTATTACTACTGGGGAAGGGTACTCCATTGTCACAAGTAAGTGCAACGCGGATGACGGGGGTGTTTTAAAGCCGAAAGGACGAACATCAACTGAAAATAGTGAAACGAAAAGGACAGAGGCAAGCCATAGAATGGCAAAAGAAAGAATGAGAATAGGTACATGGAACGTAAGAACAATGAATAATGGAAATTTGGAAGTAGTCAAGAGAGAAATGGCAAGGACTGGTGTTGATTTGCTAGGAATAAGTGAGATGAAATGGACAGGAATGGGACATTTTACATCAGATGAATATGAAATCTACTAAGAAAGTCTCAAAGTGGCTTTCGGAAGAAGCCTTAAAAATTGCCAAAGAACGAAAGGATATGCGTAGCAAAGGAAAGTATGAAGAATATCGAAATCTTAACGCAGCATTTCAGAAGAAAGCAAGACAAGATAAAGAGCAAAGTATCAGAGAAAAATGCAGATAAATTAAAGAGTTAAATAAAATAGGTAAGACTAGAGACTTATTCAAAGAAATAAAAGAGATGACTGGCTCACGAAGCTCAAGAGGTTGTACTATGAAATTAAGTAATGGAAAAGTGGTTTCTGAAGAAAAGGAAATGAAAAAGAGATGGCATCAATATACTGAAAATCTATATAGAAGAGATATTAATATGAATGATAATTTTAATGTACATTACTATGAAGATGACCTGATGTATTAGAGATAGAAGTAAATGAAGCAATACAGCACATATCTAACTGAAAAGCTCCAGGTTGTGATGGAATACCGATAGAGTTTCTAAAAGCAGGAGGAGATGAGGCATTTAGAGTCATATCAAATCTATGTGATAGCATATGGAAAAGTAAGACATGGCCAAATGATTGGAAGAAGTCCATATATGTCCCTATTTACAAAAAAGGAGATAAAAAAGAATGTGGGAATTATCGAACTATTGCCTTAATCTCACATGCTAGCAAAATACTACTGAGAGTTCTACAAAAAAGACTGGAGGCCTTGACTACAAGAAGGCATTTGATTGTGTAGACCATCAACGATTATGGAACACTCTCAAAGGTATGGGAGTACCTGAACATTTGATTGTCATGCTTAGTAACTTGTATACAAATCAGGAAGCGACTATAATGACAGAGTATGGAGAGACAAGCAACATACCGATTGGTAAAGGAGTACGCCAGGGTTGCATTCTATCTCCATTGCTATTCAACATCTATGCAGAAAAGATAATGCGAGAGGCTCTAGATAAGTGGGACAAAGGCATTGGCATAGGTGGAAGGAAAGTATCAACTCTGAGATATGCGGATGACACTACATTGATAGCCGGTAATAGAGAGGATCTTATAGAACTTATAGAAAAAGTCAAATCGTCGAGTGAGAAAGCTGGGTTATATCTAAATGTCAAAAAAATTAAGGTGATGGCAACAGGAGAACTAGATTCTATAATAGTTGATGGCGTAAATATAGAAGTAGTTGAAAGATTTGTGTTCCTGGGAGCCTTGATAACAAGTGACGGACAAATAGATATGGAATTATGCAGAAGAATTGCAATGGGAAAAAGTGCAATGGGGAGTCTGAGGAAAAATTTTAAAGATAGAGATTTAAGACTCGCCACTAAAGTAAAAATTGTACAGACACTTATTTTCCCGATTATTCTATACGGTGCAGAAACTTGGACTCTAAAGAAGAAGGAAAGAGCAAAAATCGATGCTTTCGAAATGTGGTGTTGGAGAAACCTGCTTGGAGTGACCTATATAGATAGGAAGACAAATATAGAAATCATTGCCAGCATAAAACCCAAAAGAACGCTAGAGGCAGAAATTGTCAAACTTGCCTTATCATACTTCGGACACTTGGTGAGAGCGGACTCGATGGAGCTACAGCTAATGCTAGGAAAGATGGATGGTCAACGGCGAAGGGGTAGGCCACACATAACGTGGCTGAACAATGTGCAGAATTATATAGCCAACGACAACATCATGAAGATACTAGCAGAAGCCAGAAATATAGTGATATGGAGAGGAACTGTCATGGACGTCGCCAAGGGTCAGTTACGACTCGACGGCACAAGGTAACAAGGTAAGTATATAAATAACAAACATTTTAGATTTATTGGTGATACTAATATCATAACACCTATATGGTGTCCGACGGCTATTAAATGTTGTATCAAATTAAAATTAATATATGATATAATTATATAATAAAATGATGCAAAAGAAATAATTATATAATTAGTTAACAAACTCGATTGAATGAGGTAAACATGTATCAATTGAACAGAAAATTATAGAAAATTAAACTGAAGAATCATTAATATAATTATTTAAAATAAGAATGTTTATTTTATAACAAATATTAATGTATTTCTAATACATGTACACCAGAAATAAGTTAATTAACTTGTTATCTGAATGAGTTAGGTTTTTACATTTATATTAATAAGTTGTTTTCTAGTAATACATAAAATTTCCTTAATTAATTGTCATACGATAATATAATATATTTATTATTGATTATTTATGTAATAAATGTAGTATTATATATGCATATATTATTATAGTTAATTATTTATTGTAAGATATAGAAATATTTTTCAAATTAATTGTAACACATCTTTGAAATCTTTTTACTTTAAGAACTATAAAACAATTGTATTATGTTATTTTTAACTGCAACAAATGTATTTACTTTCGAACATGTTTTCAATATATATTCAGTATTACACTGAGAACATTTTATTCAAAATCAATATATTTAATAACTATATTTATAGTTTAGGATGTATTATTATGACTGGGAGGTAAAATGTAAGTGACATATATCTAACAACAATATATCTAACATATATCTAACATATATCTAACAACAATAGTGTTATTATTGTTATTGTTATGGATGTATGTGGATATAGATCAGTACCTAATTATGACCGTAGTTCGTGTTAAGGTAATGCAACATACTTGTCATGTACCTCAGTATATCGTACATGAGGTGTAGTAGGTACTGTTTCAGATACCTTCTTATGTATTAGCTGCTGCTTCTGCTGCGTAATTCCTACCCGCGCCACCAGGGGAATACATATCTACTAGAGGTTACCCATAGGTCTAGTTTGACCTCTACTTGGTCCCAATATCGATAAATATATATTTATATTAGTGTGAGTGTGTTTATAGTAATAATATTTATAGTTGATAATATCGGGAAGTTCAGAATTAAATATGGGAAGTCCATGTATTATATGTTATTGTTTATATTAATATAAACGATAATAATGGTATTGTATAATTTATCTATTCTATACTAATACTTTATTTATGTATAATACATAGTTTACTTGATTTAATATAAAAAATGAACAGAGATATAATTGAACTTCCTGATTTATGTTTGGACTTCTCGATTTATTCGAATATAAATATGAATGTGATTTCATCTGCCTCACCATTAATACACATATCATACCTATCATACCTACAGTTAGTATATATATATATATATATATATATATATATATATATATATATATATACTTTATCTATCTCACACTCTATACATATATATATATATTTACGGATATAAATTGAATTTATTTATATTCATATAAAATAAATAATGAATATTATATTAGAAACATATGATATATAATAATTATTAACTATATTGTTACATTGTAGGAATGCAAACCTCATCGCTATGCTGTGTATTGTTAAGTTGTGTGGTGTTCTTACTAAGCGTACATTACACCGAAGCCAGTAGATGTTCCTACGAGAGAGTTAGTTGTATGGGTAATTTCTGCAGGAGATGTTATGGTCGTGGCAGACGAGATCTGGAATCTAATCAAAATAAAGTTAATATTATAGTAAAGTAATAACACTAATAATAGAAATATATAATAATAATTACAATAATTACAATAATAATAATTATTATTATGTATCAATATATTTTATTTAATATATTTTCTACTTTCTAGTATTTTTTGTTTATTTTTTACTGTTGGCATTTATTGCATTCTTAAAACCTTTTACACTATTTACTATTTATTATTAATTTTAATATGGTATTATTATTTGCTTATTTTAATAAATTATAGTTAGAACTATTCAAACTTTATACTTTAGACTAAATATTAGTTAAAATTAGTATAGTCAATAATAATAGTGTTAATAAATTATTATTATTTTCTTAGCCTGAACTTGAAATGGATAAATCTCTTTCGTGTGAATTCAGTTTTTATGATTTAAATCTCGATGGAAATATCACCACCCTGGAATTTAATACTGCATTGGAAAATGAGTTGACATTTGAAGAAGCGTATTTCTCTTTTCTTCAAACGGATGCTAATGGTTTAATTACATATTATATTATGTATATACAATTAATAATCAATTATATAATATGATATTTAATTAATATATCAACAATAATATATATATATATATATCATATCTATTCTCATGTATTAATAAGTATATTCTCTTAAGTATATTTAATGTATATTTAATACATTATTAATATATATACTTAACTATGTAGAAGATGGAAAACTAGACTGCAACGAATTCAGGGAAGGAGTGTTTCCGTTCAAATTAAAATGTGAAAGAATATGTTGATGATAGTTATATTATTACATGGTATAGGTACAACCTATAATGGTGATATGTATAGTTAATCAATACTTTGCGTATTTCATATTATTAATTTTATATAGTTCAAACACACGCCCCTTGAACTTTCAACTGTTTACTTCTTATTACTCGGAATAATCATCTCAAACACATGTTATTATATTGTGTACTTTTATACATATATACATATCTATTAATAAAGTTACTCCGTGGTTTAAGTCATCTTATTGTTTAACTTCAACACAAATGTAGGCAATATCGTAATTATATAAATTATACATAATAATTATTATTATTATTATTATTATCAAATTTAGGCAATGCCAGGGTAATTATAGAAGCAGTGTTGCTTATCGAGATAATTAGGCTTAGCCTACCCCTTTATAAACAGGAGTTTCATTATAGATAAGAATAATAAATAAAAATAATGTTATAATATTATGACTTCCTGTTTAAATATATAAAATAACAAAATAAAATATAATGAAACTTATCATGTAACTAAATATCATCATCAAGTAATAATATAAATAAATGATAAAATAATAAAATTAAAATCTAAGATATACATCAAAAATAAAATAAAATAAAACATATTGAACCTATAGGAGAAAGCCAATATTAAAATCTAAAAGATACTAAAAGAAACAAGAGAAAAAAAGAAACAAATATATTAGATAAAATATAGGTAGGATGATATACAATGATATACTAAAAATGAACCATATTATAATACTGACAATTTTTAAATAATTATTTTTTTAATACTGATATTTTATAATTAATAATATATATTTTTGTAATTTTATATTTTGTCAGAAAGTAATAAATGTAAAAATAATAAAACTAATTTTATTTAAGTCGGAAAAAAATAAAATTTTAAATTATTTTAATTAATCTGATAAAATATATAATTATAATTTTAATTTTTAATTATATATATATTTTTAATACTGATAATCTTTAATTAGTAATATATGTTTTTGTAAATTTATAATATGACATAAAGTAATACAAGTTAAAACAATTTTTTTTTTATTATATTTAAATGTTAATTTTTTTTTTAAATTACATAGTGAATTCCATAAATATATTTATCCCTATAGGGACCAATAATTATAAGGCAATGTGAGCATATATTTAATTTTGATGAAGGAATATTAAAGTTATTTATGTTCGTATTGGATAAATATTAGATTTTTTACTAAAATAATTGATTATTATTTCACGGTGAACATTATTATATACTTTAAACATGAATTCACAAGTATTATATTTTACTAAGTCATTGAAAGGTAATACTGTTGAATTTAAATAAATCTTAGTATGATATAGATAAGGTGTATATGTATATGTATATAATATAATAATAATAATAATAATATAATTTATTGAATATAGAAAATAGATATTCAATATGACATAAAACAGGAGATAAAAATAATAGTACGAAATAAAATAAAAGTGTTAACATTATTTATTTACATATGCCATTTCTTAGCTCGTATATGCTAATGATATGCCAACAAGGCCGTGACAAATCTCAGCTTTTAGGAAAGGGTGAATCATTTCCTATGCCGTGGGGAGGAAAATTTGACCAGTAGATTCCACGCTGGCATCCTTACTCCCCGACACCCGTCACAACCCCACTGACCTAACATAACACACGAGGACAAACAGTAAATAAGGTAATAAATAAAAATATAGAAATAAATGTACAAGGTAGGATGAACATGTTCATCAACTACCAGACAGTATCGCAGAAACACCCGATTTAAATAATGGAAGAGACTTCATTACGGTTAGATGAGCAGGCAGATTGTTCCATGTAGCCGAGACCCGATTGCTGAAGAAGTTGTGTGATCGGTTATTCTTGGAGATATCTCTTTTAATTTTCACCGAAGGCCCTCTAAGATGATTCGTGTAGGTCCACAAGAAATCATCTACATCCACATCAACGAGACCATTGACTATTTTGTAAGTCAGCACCATATCAGCAACATGCCTACGGGAAGAAAGTGATTTTAGCTTTAAAAATAGTAATCTATCAGGGTATTCTAATAAACCTAAATTGCACCTAAAGAAAAGCTTACGAGTAAATAGTCTCTGAACCAATTCGAGTTTGGTGGAATTACCATTTGTTCTGAAAGGAATGGATGGGTTCCAGAGACTGGATGCGTATTCAAGGACAGGTCTTACATAACTCATATATGCTAGTGTCAATGGTACATGTTTGTTACATCTAAATACTCGAAAGATTATATTAATCATTCTGTATGCTTTACGGATAATATTATCAATATGATCATTAAAAGATAGATTATGGTTGATAATTACACCTAGATCGGTGTACGTATTAGAATAGTTTAATTGAACACCGTTAATCGAGTATGAGGATATTTCATTACCCTTACTAGACATTATTGAGCATTTATGGATTGCTAAATTAAGACCTGATAATTTTGACCAATCATTTAATTTGGTTAGTGCATTATGCATATAGTCCATTTCAAATTAATATTTATGGATAAGAGAAAGTTTGGCATCGTCAGCAAAAAGGGTACATATGATCTGAGGTGAGAATATATTGGGAAGGTCATTTATGTAGATTATAAATAAAATTGGTCCTAGATAAGAACCTTGCGGAACCCCTGATGTTGCCATAATATTATCAGATACATTCATACCAACCTTAACACACTGGTGTCTATTATGAAGATATGATTGTATCCAGTGTAGTACATTACCAGTTATTACTAGAGCTTCAATCTTAGATAATAGCTTAGCATGTGATACTGTGTCGAATGCCTTTGCGAAGTCGATGTATGTAGTATGCAAAGTATAGTTGTTGTCCATGACTCGGGCTAGATTCCTATAGTATTGGATCAACTGCAGAGTGGTTGATTTTCCCGATAGAAATCCATATTGGCATTGTGATATGTAGCCGTTTTCTCTGAGAAAGTGAACCAAGTATCTACAAAGAATCTTTTCAAAAGGAATTAATGTGGAGGGTAGAATACTTATAGGTCTATAGTTCGATGGTAAGGATGTATCACCTTTTTTAAATATGGGAGTAATTATACTCTGTTTCCACATATTTGGGCAGTATTGGTTAGTTAGTGAATGATTGAATATTAAGGAAAGAGGAATACATAGCTCATATGATAAAGATTTTAGGATACCCTTTGGTAGTCCATCTGGTGGTATACTATACTTATTGGGCATGAGGCATAGATATTTTCTTATAGTCTCGGGGCTTATAGGGAAGGTGTTAAATACATTATTAGAAACTATGGATGAATTACTAATAAATGTATAGCTGTCCTTAGTAAATACAGATTTAAACTGTTTAGATAAGCATTCAGCTTTATCTCGATCTAGGGTTAACAATGTATTATTATTTGACATTAGAGGAGGCATATTGCTACGCGTAGATATTTGTCTATTAACATAAGAATACAATGATTTAAGGTTATTGTTAGATAGTGCTCTAGCTTCAATGTTATAGATGTAATCCGATATGGTTTCAGATAACTTTATTTGATATAGTCTCCATTTAGCTTTAATATTTGGTTTATGTTTATTTTTATATAATTTCTTACATTTCGAATCAAGTTTTTTGATGAATTTAGGAAATTTAAATGACTGTATAGTTGATAGGGGGGAATTATCATTGATTAATGTCTTTACAATTTCAATAAATGTTGTTAGTAATACATCAGTAGAATCTTCAAGCTTAAGAATACTAGACCAACTTAAATTATTCAGAGTTTGCTTAACAATATTTAAATTACATAGTGAGTAATTAAAATTACAGTTACTATTAGTCTTAGATTTCATTGTAATAACATTTGTATTGAAAATATTAGCAGTTATAGATAAATGATCACTAGTAGGAGTATTGTAGCTAAAAGGAGTATCTATACTGAGGTTAAATATACAGTCATCATTAGATAAGACCAGATCAAGGATATTATCTTTTCTAGTATTGTTAGTTACAAACTGGGTTAGAGAGGAAGATATAACAAAATCCGTGAATATTTTGTCAAGTGGGTTACTAGGTATGGGAGAATCACCATTATCGTATGACAATTAATTAAGGAAATTGTATGTATTACTAGAAAACAACTTATTAATATAAATGTAAAAACCTAACTAATTCAGATAACAAGTTAATTAACTTATTTCTGGTGTACATGTAATAGAAATACATTAATATTTGTTATAAAATAAACATTCTTATTTTAAATAATTATATTAATGATTCTTCAGTTTAATTTTCTATAATTTTCTGTTCAATTGATACATGTTTACCTCATTCAATCGAGTTTGTTAACTAATTATATAATTATTTCTTTTGCATCATTTTAAAATAATTCATTTTATATCCTATTACAATAGTATTTCAAATATAAATGAATTATAAATAGTAGCACAGAGTAGAAGTGGGTATAACTATATGAAAACAACATATGAAGCCTACATAATAACAGTACCTATCAACTAAAATTATAGAATAGCTTATAGGGTATAATCTGAATTAATATCACCATACATTAGTATTAGAGATAATATATGAATTATTAAAAATTAGTTAAATAAGATTATAATTACCAAAGTAACAATATTGAATGAATGAATGAATATTTTATTTTACTGAATATTGAATTAATATACAGAAGGATATTCAGAAGCTATACGTAGCTTATATTAAAAATATCCGTATAACAACAATATCTAACATTTAATATATAATAATAATTATGAAATAAGAAAATATAATAATAAAAATGATGTAATACAAGATATTTATATGGAATATACACGTTATTAATAATAATAATAATAATAATAATACCAATGGTTTGAAATAAATTGATATATTTAAATATGTTATATATATATTATATAATTATATCATATATTAATTTTAATTTGATACAACATTTAATAGCCGTCGGACACCCTATAGGTGTTATGATATTAGTATCACCAATAAATCTAAAATGTTTGTTATTTATATACTTACATTGTATTATTAATTAAAAAAATAATAAAAATAAATAAGTTATTAACTAATTAAATTAGAATACATTGTTCATAAAATTAATTATAAATAATGTAATTGTATTCATCAATAATATATAGTTTATCTAGTGGTATATAGGGTGTCCGTATTATAACACAGGGTATCCGTATTCGAACATGGGTACATAATACGGACACCCCCGTTATCTATAGAATTAAAAGATTAAATAAAATTTAAAAATCACAATAATATCTATAATCATATAATATTAATATATTGTAATTTTTGAATACAAATATTGGGTCATAAAATGTAAGAACATTTATTGTTAAAGTGTCCGTTTTAGGTTACTTTCCGTGAAAATGTCATTTAAGTTTCTGGGTTGGATGAAAGGACTACTTTACAATAAAAATACAATATAAATCAATATGTATGTATGTATTTGTTAATGTATTACTTTATTTAGTTATTGTTGATGAGATCGGGAAGTTCAAATATAAATGGGAAGTCCATTTATTATGTGTTATATTTATTTAATTTGTTGATACTTCAAAAAAGAGACAAATAGTTTGATACATTTTATTATAATTATACATTATTTATTAATAAATTATAGTTTATAGTCTATTGTTAAATGATGCATATCATTTAAATTACTAACAAATATGTTATGTTGCTATGCAATTAAACAGCATGTATTTGTATATTATTTATATATTTTATCGAAATAATATAAACAAACTTAAAAACACTTAAAGTTAAAGTATAAATATATAACTCTGAATAAACATCATATATATGTAATTTATTGAACACTATTATATACTAAATTATAATTATATTAATTGTATTAACTAACTTGTATTATTAGCTTATAAATAATATTTATTATAACAATTGTATTATCTAATCAAAATATATACATATCTATTTATAATTATATAAAAATAAGATAAACAATACATATAAATAATGTATAAATGGACTTCCCATATTTATGTTGAACTTCTCGATATATTTCACTATAAATATCAGATGTGCATCAATCTCTTCATCATTTCACTTTCCTTTGTATTATAAAGTTAGTAATATATATATAGAAACTTACATACATGTTTTTAATAGTTACATTTATTTATATAAGTTAATATATTATGATTCTACTAATTCAATATTACCATTACAGAGATGCAGTCTTATACCCTTATCTGTGTATTATTAAGTTGCCTGGTGTTGCTATCCTGTATACCAGAAAGCGATGCGTATTGTTATATCGCCAGAGTTAGAAGATGTAGATCTTCCCCTAGAGGGAATTTATGTTATTACGTTAATGTAAGAAGATGCTATGCACGCAAGAAAAGAGATTTACAATCTACTCCTGATTCTGATAAAGTTAGATTTTATATATATCGATGCATTGTATATTGTATTTGATATGTGTTTATATACAATCAAAATAATATATAACAAACTATTAATCCTCGAGAAAAACATATTTAATATAACTAATAATAATATATGTCATTTATATTATTTTAAATAAATTTAACAGCTCGCTTTTGGATTAGAGAAAGAATTTCCTTCAACATTTAGTTTTTATGATTTAAATCTGGATGGCGAAATTACAAACTTGGAATTTAATACTGCCCTGCAAACAGAATTAGAATTTGATGAAGCTTTTGTTTCGTTTCTTCAAGTTGATACCAATGGTTTGAAATAAATTTATATATTTAAATATGTTATATATATATTCTATATATTATATAATTACATCATATATTCATTTTAATTTGATACAACATTTAATAACATATTCAACAACTAATGAATATAAATGCATACATAATTGTATATCTTATTTTATAATTTTCGTTACATATATTTGTAATATATGCTATAAACTATGCATAATAATATTAATAAAATATATGATTTGTATTTTATATCTATATGTTTCATTGTATATTAAATACACAAATTCATAATTATTCAACAATATTTCAGGAGACGGAAAACTAGACTGTAAAGAATTCAAGGAAGGAATATTTCCGTTTTCGTTCAAAGAAGAAAGAACGTGTTGATAATATTTCATTAATATAATATTTATATTATCGTGTACTATAATAGTTTAAGTTTATAATGTTCAAACTTACATTATATATTATTCCATATTATTATTTTTATTTATTTAATAAAATTCATTTTATTTTAATTAAATTTTCTAATTATTTAAATAGAATTAAAATGAGTAAATGAAGAATCTATATTTAAGGATCTAATGTAAACTTGTTCTAAAAATAATTAACAAAACATCCAACAATTAATTGTTAATGATTTTAAATTTCAAATTACATAAATTAAGCTTAATTAATAAAGAATACAATTTGATTATACACTTAATATATACATATTATTTTCTTCACAGTGCTAGAATCGTATACGATATATGTGTAATTTAATGGAATTATATTATAGAGTATAGGTACCTACTATTAGTGATTATAATAAATGGAAATTATTACTTGATAATAATAATACAAGTTCTAATAATTCCTCTACTAGTTCAAATATAATTATTAGTAATAATTGACTAGATTATTTCATAAAAGTATTCTACTCTAACTCAAGAAGTCTCAGTAATAAATTACCAACATTAATATCCATTAATCAAAGTCATCAATATGATATTCCCATATTTACCGAAACGTGGCTCAATGATGACATAAAGGATGGTATGTTATTAAATGACACCTATTATAATTTGTTTAGATTAGATAGAATAACAAAAACACATGGTGGTGGTATTTTAATATATATATATAGAATTATGCAGAACACATTTCTTATTATTTTCTTTAGTTTTTAATGGACCAAAAACATGGAATAATATAAACTCTGACATAAAAAAATCAAAATCAAAATCAATTTTCGCAAAAAAAATTCATGAAAAATTCATCGATAATTACAATTAATCCAATAATTCAAACATTTACATTTATAAAAAAAAATATTTTATCTTTTCTTTTATGTTATAATTTTCTTTTATGAAAATTAATTAAGGACATTTTATGTATTACTAGAAAACAACTTATTAATATAAATGTAAAAACCTAACTCATTCAGATAACAAGTTAATTAACTTATTTCTGGTGTACATGTAATAGAAATACATTAATATTTGTTATAAAATAAACATTCTTATTTTAAATAATTATATTAATGATTCTTCAGTTTAATTTTCTATAATTTTCTGTTCAATTGATACCTGTTTACCTCATTCAATCGAGTTTGTTAACTAATTATATAATTATTTCTTTTGCATCATTTTAAAATAATTCATTTTATATCCTATTACAATAGTATTTCAAATATAAATGAATTATAAATAGTAGCACAGAGTAGAAGTGGGTATAACTATATGAAAACAACATATGAAGCCTACATAATAACAGTACCTATCAACTAAAATTATAGAATAGCTTATAGGGTATAATCTGAATTAATATCACCATACATTAGTATTAGAGATAATATATGAATTATTAAAAATTAGTTAAATAAGATTATAATTACCAAAGTAACAATATTGAATGAATGAATGAATATTTTATTTTACTGAATATTGAATTAATATACAGAAGGATATTCAGAAGCTATACGTAGCTTATATTAAAAATATCCGTATAACAACAATATCAAATATTTAATATATAATAATAATTATGAAATAAGAAAATATAATAATAAAAATGATGTAATACAAGATATTTATATGGAATATACACGTTATTAATAATAATAATAATAATAATAATACCAATGGTTTGAAATAAATTGATATATTTAAATATGTTATGAATGAATGAATGAAACACATTTATTGGAGTATTACATATATGTTTGATTAACAAATCATAATAATAATAATATAATAGCTATAATAAAAACAAAAATTTCTCCAAAAGGCTACCAGTAAGTCATCGACTTTTATAAAGGCTGCCATCCTCTTCTTTCTCTTCATCTTATATCTTTAATTATTCTCTGAAATAAGTATTTTTTTTATTTTTCTTTTAAATATGTTAATGTTTTTACTTTTTTTTATATTTTCATCTAGTTTATTCCATAATTTAATTCCAACTATTAATAAACTATTATTTGTTAAAGTAAATTTTTTATTTTTTATTTCATATTCATTGTTATTTCTTAGATTATAGTTATTGTTTTTATTAATGTTATTTTTGAATCTATTTTTATTTTTATACATGTAACATAATGTTTTATATTCAGTGATTTGCTTTATAGTAAGTGTGTTTGTGTATATGGGTAGGGGTTGTATATCTTTATTTGTATATTGTGAATTATAGGTTGTATTAGTTTTTTTAAGATATATTATTTTAAGTATTTTTTTTTGTATATTATATAGAGGTTTTATTATATTACTATAATTGTTGCCCCATATTTCTATCCCATAATGAAGATTAGATAAAAAAAGTGAATTATATAGTAACATAAGAATATGATGTGGTAATTCATTAGAAAATTTTCTAATCATATAAGTTATTTGTAAGATTTTTTTTTTTATTGATAATATATGTGTTTTAAAATTTAGTTTAGTATCTATTATAATACCTAGAAATTTATATTTATCTATTATTTGTATTTGTTGATTGTATATAGCGTAGTCAATATTAAAATTCGAAAATTCACGTGTTTTAAAAAAAATTATTATTTTGGTTTTTTCAGTATTTACTATTAATTTATTTTTTTTAAACCATATTTCTAATTTATCTAATATTTTTTTTGTATCATTTATTAAAACACTTATTTTATTGGCTGAAACACTAACTGATGTATCATCAGCAAATAAAATAGTGGTTATATTTATATCATTTTCTGTTAATAGTGTTATATCATTTATATAAATAATGAATAGCAATGGTCCCAGAACTGAACCCTGTGGAACTCCTATATTACTTATTAATATATCAGATAACTTATTATCAATAGAAGTTGTTTGACCTCTATTTAATAGGTAGCTTTTAATTAAATTTAAGGCATGACCTCTGATACCATATATTTCTAATTTGTTAAATATAATATTATGGTCTAACATATCAAATGCTTTTGATAGGTCTAAAAATATTGTATTTGTTTTTTTATTATTTTCTTTGTTATTTAATATGTTTGTATAGAATTCAGTTATTGCATCTATAGTATTTTTATTTCTTTGATATCCGTATTGATTATTTGATATTAATTTATGTTTATTTATAAAATGTTCTAATCTATTATATATTAATTTTTCAAGTATTTTTGATATTTGCGGTAATAGTGATATGGGTCTGTAATTTTCAAAATTGTTTTTACTTTTTTTTTTATGTATAGGTTTTATGATAGCTATTTTCATTTTATCAGGAAAAATTCCTTTATTAATTGATAGATTGAAAATATGCTTTAATGGCTGAATTATATATGATTTTGATATATCTAAAATATACATATTTATTTTATTTATATCTAATGAATGTTTATGTTCCTTTAGGGCAATTATATTAATTATTTCTTTATCTGTAACTGGTGTAAGGAATATTGTATTTTTGTTAGTTTTTATACTGTCTAAAACAGAATTATTATTTACTTGATTGAATTGACTATTCAATTGTTCAATAGTGTTTATGAAGTATTCATTAAATCCATTAGCTATATCTAAAGGCTTATTAAGTACTTTGTTATTTGTATTTATAAAATTATTTGGTAATGTATTGTGATTTTTTCTATTTAACCTATTATTAATTATTTTCCATTTTTTTTTTGAAGTATTTGCATTTTTGATATCATTAGAAAAAAAATTTTTTTTAGCAATTTTTATTTTATTAGCAATGATATTTTTTATATGTTTATATTTAACCAGTATATCATTTTTCCTATTTTTTATATAAATTTTATATAAATTATTTTTAGTGTGTATATCTCTTTTAATATCACCAGTCATCCACTTATTTTCAGTTTTTATTTTAATAATTTTATCTATTATTGGCATTGATTGATCAACAATGTTTTCATATATTTCATTTCCTTTATTACTTTTATTAGTATTTTTTCTAGGTGACATAATGTTTACTTAATGTTTACTAAACTTTGATTATGGTAGACTTTACAGACTACCAATGAGCATAGACCAGACGGAGGTCCTCCGGTCGGTGGGTGCTGAAGATATTCTGAATTGAATATTATATAAGAATTATATATATATATATATATTATATAATTATATCATATATTAATTTTAATTTGATACAACATTTAATAGCCGTCGGACACCCTATAGGTGTTATGATATTAGTATCACCAATAAATCTAAAATGTTTGTTATTTATATACTTACATTGTATTATTAATTAAAAAAATAATAAAAATAAATAAGTTATTAACTAATTAAATTAGAATACATTGTTCATAAAATTAATTATAAATAATGTAATTGTATTCATCAATAATATATAGTTTATCTAGTGGTATATAGGGTGTCCGTATTATAACACAGGGTATCCGTATTCGAACATGGGTACATAATACGGACACCCCCGTTATCTATAGAATTAAAAGATTAAATAAAATTTAAAAATCACAATAATATCTATAATCATATAATATTAATATATTGTAATTTTTGAATACAAATATTGGGTCATAAAATGTAAGAACATTTATTGTTAAAGTGTCCGTTTTAGGTTACTTTCCGTGAAAATGTCATTTAAGTTTCTGGGTTGGATGAAAGGACTACTTTACAATAAAAATACAATATAAATCAATATGTATGTATGTATTTGTTAATGTATTACTTTATTTAGTTATTGTTGATGAGATCGGGAAGTTCAAATATAAATGGGAAGTCCATTTATTATGTGTTATATTTATTTAATTTGTTGATACTTCAAAAAAGAGACAAATAGTTTGATACATTTTATTATAATTATACATTATTTATTAATAAATTATAGTTTATAGTCTATTGTTAAATTATGCATATCATTTAAATTACTAACAAATATGTTATGTTGCTATGCAATTAAACAGCATGTATTTGTATATTATTTATATATTTTATCGAAATAATATAAACAAACTTAAAAACACTTAAAGTTAAAGTATACATATATAACTCTGAATAAACATCATATATATGTAATTTATTGAACACTATTATATACTAAATTATAATTATATTAATTGTATTAACTAACTTGTATTATTAGCTTATAAATAATATTTATTATAACAATTGTATTATCTAATCAAAATATATACATATCTATTTATAATTATACAAAAATAAGATAAACAATACATATAAATAATGTATAAATGGACTTCCCATATTTATGTTGAACTTCTCGATATATTTCACTATAAATATCAGATGTGCATCAATCTCTTCATCATTTCACTTTCCTTTGTATTATAAAGTTAGTAATATATATATAGAAACTTACATACATGTTTTTAATAGTTACATTTATTTATATAAGTTAATATATTATGATTCTACTAATTCAATATTACCATTACAGAGATGCAGTCTTATACCCTTATCTGTGTATTATTAAGTTGTCTGGTATTGCTATCGTGTATACCAGAAAGTGATGCGTATTGTTATATCGCCAGAGTTAGAAGATGTAGATCTACCCCTAGAGGGAATTTCTGTTATTACGTTAATGTAAGAAGATGCTATGCACGCAAGAAAAGAGATTTACAATCTTCTCCTGATTCTGATAAAGTTAGATTTTATATATATCGATGCATTGTATATTGTATTTGATATGTGTTTATATACAATCAAAATAATATATAACAAACTATTAATCCCCTAGAAAAACATATTTAATATAACTAATAATAATATATGTCATTTATATTATTTTAAATAAATTTAACAGCTCGCTTTTGGATTAGAGAAAGAATTTCCTTCAACATTTAGTTTTTATGATTTAAATCTGGATGGCGAAATTACAAACTTGGAATTTAATACTGCCCTGCAAACAGAATTAGAATTTGATGAAGCTTTTGTTTCGTTTCTTCAAGTTGATACCAATGGTTTGAAATAAATGTATATATTTAAATATGTTATATATATATATTATATATTATATAATTATATCATATATTCATTTTAATTTGATACAACATTTAATGACATATATAACAACTAATGAATATAAATGCATAGTTTGGTACATAATTGTATATCTTATTTTATAATTTTCGTTACATATATTTGTAATATATGCTATAAACTATGCATAATAATATTAATAAAATATATGATTTGTATTTTATATCTATATGTTTCATTGTATATTAAATACACAAATTCATAATTATTCAACAATATTTCAGGAGACGGAAAACTAGACTGTAAAGAATTCAAGGAAGGAATATTTCCGTTTTCGTTCAAAGAAGAAAGAACGTGTTGATAATATTTCATTAATATAATATTTATATTATCGTGTACTATAATAGTTTAAGTTTATAATGTTCAAACTTACATTATATATTATTCCATATTATTATTTTTATTTATTTAATAAAATTCATTTTATTTTAATTAAATTTTCTAATTATTTAAATAGAATTAAAATGAGTAAATGAAGAATCTATATTTAAGGATCTAATGTAAACTTGTTCTAAAAATAATTAACAAAACATCCAACAATTAATTGTTAATGATTTTAAATTTCAAATTACATAAATTAAGCTTAATTAATAAAGAATACAATTTGATTATACACTTAATATATACATATTATTTTCTTCATAGTGCTAGAATCGTATACGATATATGTGTAATTTAATGGAATTATATTATAGAGTATAGGTACCTACTATTAGTGATTATAATAAATGGAAATTATTACTTGATAATAATAATACAAGTTCTAATAATTCCTCTACTAGTTCAAATATAATTATTAGTAATAATTGACTAGATTATTTCATAAAAGTATTCTACTCTAACTCAAGAAGTCTCAGTAATAAATTACCAACATTAATATCCATTAATCAAAGTCATCAATATGATATTCCCATATTTACCGAAACGTGGCTCAATGATGACATAAAGGATGGTATGTTATTAAATGACACCTATTATAATTTGTTTAGATTAGATAGAATAACAAAAATACATGGTGGTGGTATTTTAATATATATATAGAATTATGCAGAACACATTTCTTATTATTTTCTTTAGTTTTTAATGGACCAAAAACATGGAATAATATAAACTCTGACATAAAAAAATCAAAATCAAAATCAATTTTCGCAAAAAAAATTCATGAAAAATTCATCGATAATTACAATTAATCCAATAATTCAAACATTTACATTTATAAAAAAAAATATTTTATCTTTTCTTTTATGTTATAATTTTCAACCTGACATTTATATAAAAATTGTTTTTATTACTCTTCTAGTAAAATAACTATGTTTACCCTTTAGACCTATATATAAAAATAACAAACTTAAAAAAATAATCATTTTATTCTTATTGACTTTTATAATAAAATATATATATTTTTTAATCCTTTTAAACTTTTATATAAAAATTATCCTCATTGTTTTGCTCTTTTGTTCTCAGTTATAATTTTAAACTTGACCTTTATATAAAAATTTAAAAAATCCTTACAAAATATTTTTTAATGACTTAAATAAAATAATTTGTTTTTAACTTAACCTTTATATAAAAATAACAACTTTAAAAAAAAAAATAAAATAAAATAAAATAAAATAAAATAATAATGTTAATCTTCTTACTGCCTTTTATAATACAATATTTTGTTGTTAATAATTTTAGACTTCTATATAAAAATTATACTCATATAAAAATTAATAAATAGTTATTTTATTTATATTCTAATGATATTTATTGAAAATTACTTTTTATTGACTTCTATATAATTTTTATTTATATATTTTTTTATAAATCTTAGTTTGTTGTTGTTGTTCAGTATAGTTTCCTCATCTTTTTATTTATTATATTCGTATTATTATTTAGTATCGAAATTTAAATTATTTTAATGATGTTTTTGTATTTTTATTTTTTTATACCTACACTAATTTTATTTATTTTATAGTTTATTTAATTATTAAATGATGAATTAATCAATAACGAGTTGACAGATATCACAATTTTATCATATTATATTTATCTTAGTGTATACAGGAAGTCAACCTTATTATTATTATATATATATTTTATATTCCACAATATTCACATTCCATTATATTTATATAATGGAATTAAATTATTTGATATCTGTCAACAAATTAAGGGTAATTGTCTCGACAAGCAGCAATGCTTCTACAATTACCCAGGTACTTGTACCTAAATCTGATAATAATAATAATAATAATATATAAATAGTTTATTCCCGGCACATACTCTACAATTTACTGAAAACTTTGAATTTATTAATCTTCTCGTGTTTGACTATACAATTATTGTTATTTATAGACCACCCTCTATGTCATATAACGATACTGTTAAATTATTTGACCTATTTTCTAAATTAACTGATACAATTTAAACATGCATTATCTACGGATATTTAAATTTGCCAGATATTGACTGAAGCAATGGTTCTGCTATTTCATTGGTAGAAAAATATGTGTATAGTTTTACACAAAATCATGCTCTAGCTAACAACGTTAGTCAATTATCCAACACGCAGATCGAATATACTAGACTTAATACTAATTAATGAAATTAGAACAATTTCTTCAATCTCACCTACTAGCTCTATTGCATACAATACTCACTCTAGCGATTATGTATATGATGATAATGATGATGATGATGATGGTTTATTAAACACAAATATATACATATATATAATAGCGAGCGCTATTCTCGAATGAGTTTTAAGTAAACTATAGTATGTTACTTATATATAATAATAATAATAATAATAATAATAATAAATAGTGCGTAGTTAATAGAATAACAATAAAAAGTATATATTCAGCATATTCTCACGGTAAAAAGAATAAAATATAATGAAATAAAAACGAAAATAAAATGTGTTATAAATTATAATATATAAGTTAAATAAACATATTACGTAATGTAATTTTTAAGTATATCCCTTCTTCGATATATGGTTGATTTCCGTATATCTTCTGGAAGATTATTCCATGTAGATGCAGCCATATACCGAAAAGCCCTTCCGCCATGTTGTTTTCTGTTGATGGTAGGTAGCGTAAGTAACTTAGAGTTCGAGTTTCTTAGTGGTCGTATACATTTTTTTAGATGTAGTAGGTCAGTTAAGTATGTTGGAGTATTTTTGTAGAGAACAGTATGTATTAATTTAGTAAGTCGTGTCTTAATTCGTAAGTGAATTTTTAAAATATTTAGAGAAGACATTAACGATGAAATAGAGCATATATCAAATTTCCTTTTATTAAAGATAAGTCGAGTAGTAGATTTTATAATTCGGTCTAGTTGTAATAGTTGTAGTTTAGTTGAGTTAGTGAGTAAAGTAGAGCAGTAGTCAAGTCTGGAAAAAATTAAAGCATTCGTTAATAGGTAGACTGTTTTATATAATAATAAAATAATAATAAAATATAATAAAAATATATAATAAAATATTAAAAAATGTAAAAAGCTACTAAAATAATAAATAAGTTAAACTATAAAAAATCAAAGAAAACCAAAAACCAAAGTAAAACTACAACGCCAAAACATATCTTTACAATACGAATATATTAAAAGAGATAAATAGAAGGAAAGATGACCATGATAAGAAAAGAACAAACAATATAGATAAGCGGGTGTAGGTGTAATTGACTGGATATCATAATTTAAAAACATGTTTTTAATATGCATTGTAAAAGTATTTAAATTCGTTAAAGATGATATGGTTGTATTTAAAGAATTCCATGAACATGCGCCTTTGTAACGAATACTAAATTTCTCATGATCAAATCTTACTTTTGGTATTAAGAATGTTCTATTTAACCGAAAAGTATATAAGGAGCAATTATAGGTAAATAACTTAAAATTGAACAATGCAAATAATGCTTGTTATATATTTAAAACATATATTTATAAATAGATATATTTATTATATCTTTAAATTTAAGAATGTTATATCTTAAAAAAATGTAATCCATATATAATATTGGTTTTGTTATCGAGTATAATCAACATATATTATTAGTATTGGGCTAGTATTACCTAAGAGATATTATTCATATAATAAATACAAAATATATCTATCGCTAGTTATAAAATAAGATATAGGTATAAATATATGTAGATTTATGTTTATTACATGTTGAATATGTTGTTAAATATTGTATCTAATTACAATTGATATATGATATATGTACATAAATCTTTTAATAGAGATATTTATTATCATATTTAAATATATAAATATATTTCAAACTATTGGTATCAACTTGAAGAAATGAAACAAATGCCTCATCAAATTCTAATTCTTTTTTGCAGGGCAGTATTAAATTCCAAGTTTGTAATTTCTACATCTATTTAAATCATAAAAACTATAGTTTTTATAAATTTAGAAGGAAATTATTTCTCTATACCAAAATCGAGCTGTTCAATCTAAATAAAATAATATTATTCTTAGATTAATATTATTATTATTATTAGATAACTTATAAATATATATATTAACATGCATCAATATATATAAAAACTAACTTTAAATAAAATAATATTATTCTTAGATTAATATTATTATTATTATTAGATAACTTATAAATATATATAGGTATTAACATGCATCAATATATATAAAAACTAACTTTATCAGAATCAGGAGTAGATTGTAAATCTATTTTCTTTCGTCCATAGCATCTTCTTACATTAACGTAAACACAGAAATTCTCTCTACATCTTCTAACTTTGGCGTATACACACAGCCTAGCTCCCCTTTCTGGTTTACACGATAGCAACAACAGACAACTTAATAAGTATAAATGGTATTAACCTTTTATGACTCATTATTGTTATTCAAAAATTACAATATATTAATATTATATGATTTTAGATATTATTGTGATTATTAAATGTTATTTAATATTTTAATTACATAGATAACGGGCGTGTCCGTATCCGGTACCCATGTCCGAATACGGACACTCTGTGTTATAATACGGACACCCTATATACCACTAGATAAACTATATATTATTAATGAATCAATCAGAAAAATTACAATTACATTATTTATAATTAATTTTATGAACAATTTATTCTAATTTAATTAGTTAATAATATATTTATTTTTATTATTTTTTTAATTAATAAAACAATTTAAGTATCTAAATAATAAAAAAATTAGATTTAGCTATATTGGTGGTATTAATAGTATAACGCACGCGATTTTTATGAATATCAGAATTGTTCATACGCTGCGCGCTGATTGGTTATAGGGTGTCCGTATTAAGACATATAGAGTGTCCGTATTAGAGACTTATATGACCTCTTGATATATGCTTATAACTTTATGAATATTTAATAACAAATATAGAAATTATATATATAATTTTAGAATATTTTTTAGTAATATAGTGTTATATTTTATCGATACATTTATATATTCTTGAGAAGGTTTTAGATTGACATTTTTTTCTTCTCATAAATTTAAAAACGTAATAAAAAAATCAGTTTATTGAATATATCAGCAGTATTTTTGAATTATTACAAAATATAAAAAATACTTTTTTAGACTATTTATGTAATTATGAATATTTTATTCATTAAACATTTTTTTGTAGGATTTATGGTTTATGAGATACTGTGAGTGTCCGTATTCAGGCACTGTTCGTATTCGGTTACTTTCCCCTAACTGAATCTTGGTTAAATGTTGATAATAATTTTGTATTTGATATTCCTTATTATAATACAGTATTATCTAACCGGGTTAATAAAAGAGGTGGAGGAGTTCTAATTTATGTTTAAACAAATAGCTCATTTAATATACTATCTTCAGTTTCTAATAAATTGTTTGATAGTATTATTATTGAATAATTATTAAATAATAATACAAAAATTCTTTTTAGTTCAATATATAGAACTCCAAACATCGATAATGATTCATTTACTATGTTTTTCAATTTATTATTCCCAACTTTATTTAAATGTGTTGATAAAACAATGATAATTTGTGGTGATTTCAATATTTATTTAAAAAATTGTAACATTTGCAAAAATGTAGAAATATATTTAGAAAAATGTCATAAGTTAATATGTTCTTCTATGATAAATAGGCCATGGCCTAATTAATTGCAACTAGAATTGATATAAATAAAAATTATTTTACTATAATTGATAATTTTTTTACAAATCTGAATTGTGCAAAATTGTATATTTTCAAATTTATTTATTGATTTTTTTATTCATCAATTTAATATTTATTTTTTAGAGATATTGGTATTGAATTAGATAATTTATTAGTAAGGGTAATGTCGATGATTACAAATATTTCTTAAAATCACCTAATATCAATAGTTTCTATATTACTCCATGTAATGAAAATGAGCTTTTAAAAATTATAATAAATTTTAAATCTACAATATCTAGATAATTTTGGTATTTCAATGAAGTTATTAAAATGTACTGAAATTAATATAATAACTCCTTTATCATCTTTAATTAATTTATCTCTTGAAACGGGTATTGTACCAACTATATTGAAACTTTCTAGAATAAGTCCTTTATTTAAAATGGATGATATAAAATTATTTACTAATTACCGTCTAATTTCACTTACAAGTCAATTCTCAAAAATGTTAGAAAAAGTATTTTATGTTCGGTTTTATTCGTTTTTAAATCACTTTAATATTTTATCTAATAGTCAGTTCGGTTTTAGAAAAAAAATTAAATACGACTCATGCACTTTTTAATCTTCAAACTCAAATATGTAATAGCTTTAGAAATAATAAAATAAGTGCAGCTATTTTTATTGATCTTAAAAAGGCATTTGACACTGTTAATCATGCAATTTTATTTAGTAAACTAGAAAATATAGGTAGGATTTATATCCTATACGTGGAATTTCATTAAAATGGATTACAAGTTATTTTTCAAATAGATATCAGACAGTTAACTTTAAAAACTATTTATCAGATAACATTAGAGTTAAAATTGGTGTTCCACAAGGAAAAATGTTAGGTCCTCTTTTTTTTCTTATTTATATTAATGATTTAATATGTTCATCTTCAATATGTACCTAATTTTACTATGTTTGCCGATGATACTACTTTGTATTTGGATGATTATAATCAAGTATTTCTAGATACAATAAAAAAGGAATTATTAAATATAAATAAATGGTTTATTTCAAATAGACTTTAAATAGACAAATAGACCTACCTTAAATATTAATAAACTATTATACGTTATTCAATAATAAATTATCCCACATTAATATCTCAATAAATAATATAAATTTAACTAGAGTTAAATCTACAGAATTGTTAGGTATAATAATTGATCAGAATTTAGATTGGAAAGTACATTTAAGATGTCTAAAAAATAAATTAACAATTTGGATAACTAATATAATTTCAAAAATTTTAAATAAAAAGGCCTTATAACTTCATGTATATAATTTAATTTTTACTACATATTAATTATTGTATACTATTATGGGGTAATACTTATAAGACTAACACATTATGCATCAATATTTTACAAAAAAGAATCATTCGTATTATATATGAATATGTTATACATACATATGAATTAATATCATTTTAAAAATTTAAATTAAGTTAAATCTATTGTATTGTTTTATCAATTTATATATATATATATATTATTTTTATAGTATTGTATATATATAGGTATTGTATTAATATATATATAGGCAAATAATTAACTGTATGTAGAACTATACAAATAGTTTTGTTTTCTTTCCAAGCTCTCTGTTCTGGTATCTGGTATTATTTATTCATTATTGCATTATTTACTATATTTATCCTCTATACATCTTTGTTCTGGTATTTGGTATTATTTATTCACTATTATATTATTTATTATATTTTTCCTCTATACATTCATATAATCACTAAAATGACAACTACTGGAAGAATGTCTAACTCGGAATTATCACTAAGTATTACTAATCTCATACAAAATATTTTTGACAATAATATCAAAACTATTTTTGATGAACACAAACGTGAAATTGACGAGTTAAAAGACACAATTGTTGATCTAAAAAATATGATAACTAATCTTACTAATTTAAAAGTAAATGATACTAAAAGTTATGCGAACGCGTTATCTAAGAACATTGAACAGTCTATAAATAAGTCTTCTATAGCAAAAACAATAAGTAATAAAATAGCTATTGAAATTAATCTTAATAAAAAACTGTTAATATTTGGATTATCCCAAGACGAACAAGCAAATACCTTAATGAAGGATCTAGGTGTAGATGAAAAAGCATACTCTAAACAAAAAATTATTACGGATAATGGAAACTTAATAGTTAAAATATGTCTAAATGATAGTATCACTGTAAAGGAATTACTAAGCACATTTTCGAAACATCCTGATAGACACACTCAATACGATAACATATCTCTGCGTCCCGATTTATCCTATGACGAACGTCTTAAACGTATTATTCTCCCAATAGGAGCAAATGCCCTACCTGGAAATATACGCTGCGTTTTTAACAATAGCACACAATCATATGAATTAAAAAACTATAAAATAGACAATGAAAAATACATAATTGATTGGAATACAACTATTACTTACAGTGATACTGATTACTCTAACTGGAAAAAAACATATAATAGCAACAAACAATCTAAATCTAATAACAGCAACAAACATACGCCTGATCAAGTATCTAAATGACTAGAAAATAAACATATTACTGTATTCTATACCAATGCACAGAGTATATGTAACAAGCTTCCCTCATTAATTTATATTCTATCTACTAACACTTATGATATTATTATTATTAATGAAACTTGGTTAAATGACTCTTACACAAACGCTATGCTATGTTTTAACACATCTAATTATACTATATACAGAAAGGATAGATTATCTACTCGTGGTGGTGGGATATTAATTTTTGTTAAATGCTATTTAAACTCTTATGCTCTAACTATACATAATCCACATAATATTGAACTCCTAGCTATAACATTATACAACTATACTATATGTTCTGTTTACAGGCCACCCAATATGTCTTATGATATAACATGGGAGCTATGTAAAATACTGTCTAAATATACTGAACTCTCTAATACATTTATTCTAATAGGGGATTTGAATTTCCCTGGTATTAACTGATATGGTGATTCTCCCATACCTAGTAACCCACTTGACAAAATATTCACGGATTTTGTTATATCTTCCTCTCTAACCCAGTTTGTAACTAACAATACTAGAAAAGATAATATCCTTGATCTGGTCTTATCTAATGATGACTGTATATTTAACCTCAGTATAGATACTCCTTTTAGCTACAATACTCCTACTAGTGATCATTTATCTATAACTGCTAATATTTTCAATACAAATGTTATTACAATGAAATCTAAGACTAATAGTAACTGTAATTTTAATTACTCACTATGTAATTTAAATATTGTTAAGCAAACTCTGAATAATTTAAGTTGGTCTAGTATTCTTAAGCTTGAAGATTCTACTGATGTATTACTAACAATATTTATTGAAATTGTAAAGACATTAATCAATGATAATTCCCCCCTATCAACTATACAGTCATTTAAATTTCCTAAATTCATCAAAAAACTTGATTCGAAATGTAAGAAATTATATAAAAATAAACATAAACCAAATATTAAAGCTAAATGGAGACTATATCAAATAAAGTTATCTGAAACCATATCGGATTACATCTATAACATTGAAGCTAGAGCACTATCTAACAATAACCTTAAATCATTGTATTCTTATGTTAATAGACAAATATCTACGCGTAGCAATATGCCTCCTCTAATGTCAAATAATAATACATTGTTAACCCTAGATCGAGATAAAGCTGAATGCTTATCTAAACAGTTTAAATCTGTATTTACTAAGGACAGCTATACATTTATTAGTAATTCATCCATAGTTTCTAATAATGTATTTAACACCTTCCCTATAAGCCCCGAGACTATAAGAAAATATCTATGCCTCATGCCCAATAAGTATAGTATACCACCAGATGGACTACCAAAGGGTATCCTAAAATCTTTATCATATGAGCTATGTATTCCTCTTTCCTTAATATTCAATCATTCACTAACTAACCAATACTGCCCAAATATGTGGAAACAGAGTATAATTACTCCCATATTTAAAAAAGGTGATACATCCTTACCATCGAACTATAGACCTATAAGTATTCTACCCTCCACATTAATTCCTTTTGAAAAGATTCTTTGTAGATACTTGGTTCACTTTCTCAGAGAAAACGGCTACATATTACAATGCCAATATGGATTTCTATCGGGAAAATCAACCACTCTGCAGTTGATCCAATACTATAGGAATCTAGCCCGAGTCATGGACAACAACTATACTTTGCATACTACATACATCGACTTCGCAAAGGTATTCGACACAGTATCACATTCTAAGCTATTATCTAAGATTGAAGCTCTAGGAATAACTGGTAATGTACTACACTGGATACAATCATATCTTCATAATAGACACCAGTGTGTTAAGGTTGGTATGAATGTATCTGATAATATTATGGCAACATCAAGGGTTCCGCAAGGTTCTTGTCTAGGACCAATTTTATTTATAATCTACATAAATGACCTTCCCAATATATTCTCACCTCAGATCATATGTACCCTTTTTGCTGACGATGCCAAACTTTCTCTTATCCATAAATATTAATTTGAAATGGACTATATGCATAATGCACTAACCAAATTAAATGATTGGTCAAAATTATCAGGTCTTAATTTAGCAATCCATAAATGCTCAATAATGTCAAGTAAGGGTAATGAAATATCCTCATACTCGATTAACGGTGTTCAATTAAACTATTCTAATACGTACACCGATCTAGGTGTAATTATCAACCATAATCTATCTTTTAATGATCATATTGATAATATTATCCGTAAAGCATATAGAATGATTAATATAATCTTTCGAGTATTTAGATGTAACAAACATGTACCATTGACACTAGCATATATGAGTTATGTAAGACCTGTCCTTGAATACGCATCCAGTCTCTGGAACCCATCCATTCCTTTCAGAACAAATGGTAATTCCACCAAACTCGAATTGGTTCAGAGACTATTTACTCGTAAGCTTTTCTTTATGTGCAATTTAGGTTCATTAGAATACCCTGATAGATTACTATTTTTAAAGCTAAAATCACTTTCTTCCCGTAGGCATGTTGCTGATATGGTGCTGACTTACAAAATAGTCAATGGTCTCGTTGATGTGGATGTAGATGATTTCTTGTGGACCTACACGAATCATCTTAGAGGGCCTTCGGTGAAAATTAAAAGAGATATCTCCAAGAATAACCGATCACACAACTTCTTCAGCAATCGGGTCTCGGCTACATGGAACAATCTGCCTGCTCATCTAACCGTAATGAAGTCTCTTCTATTATTTAAATCGGGTGTTTCTGCGATACTGTCTGGTAGTTGATGAACATGTTCATCCTACCTTGTACATTTATTTATATATTTTTATTTATTACCTTATTTACTGTTTGTCCTCGTGTGTTATGTTAGGTCAGTGGGGTTGTGACGGGTGTCGGGAGTAAGGATGCCAGCGTGGAATCTACTGGTCAAATTTTCCTCCCCACGGCATAGGAAATGATTCACCCTTTCCTAAAAGCTGAGATCTGTCGCGGCCTTGTTGGCATATCATTAGCATATACGAGCTAAGAAATGGCATATGTAAATCAATAATGTTAACACTTTTATTTTATTTCGTACTATTATTTTTATCTCCTGTTTTATGTCATATTGAATATCTATTTTCTATATTCAATAAATTATATTATTATTATTATTATTATATTATATACATATACATATACACCTTATCTATATCATACTAAGATTTATTTAAATTCAACAGTATTACCTTTCAATGACTTAGTAAAATATAATACTTGTGAATTCATGTTTAAAGTATATAATAATGTTCACCGTGAAATAATAATCAATTATTTTAGTAAAAAATCTAATATTTATCCAATACGAACATAAATAACTTTAATATTCCTTCATCAAAATTAAATATATGTTCACATTGCCTTATAATTATTGGTCCCTATAGGGATAAATATATTTATGGAATTCACTATGTAATTTAAAAAAAAAATTAACATTTAAATATAATAAAAAAAAAATTGTTTTAACTTGTATTACTTTATGACATATTATAAATTTACAAAAACATATTTTATTAATTAAAGATTATCAGTATTAAAAATATATATATAATTAAAAATTAAAATTATAATTATATATTTTATCAGATTAATTAAAATAATTTAAAATTTTATTTTTTTCCGACTTAAATAAAATTAGTTTTATTATTTTTACATTTATTAATTTCTGACAAAATATAAAATTACAAAAATATATATTATTAATTATAAAATATCAGTATTAAAAAAATAATTATTTAAAAATTGTCAGTATTATAATATGGTTCATTTTTAGTATATCATTGTACCTATATTTTATCTAATATATTTGTTTCTTTTTTTCTCTTGTTTCTTTTAGTATCTTTTAGATTTTAATATTGGCTTTCTCCTATAGGTTCAATATGTTTTATTTTATTTTATTTTTGATGTATATCTTAGATTTTAATTTTATTATTTTATCATTTATTTATATTATTACTTGATGATGATATTTAGTTACATGATAAGTTTCATTATATTTTATTTTGTTATTTTATATATGTAAACAGGAAGTCATAATATTATAACATTATTTTTATTTATTATTCTTATCTATAATGAAACTCCTGTTTATAAAGGGGTAGGCTAAGCCTAATTATCTCGATAAGCAACACTGCTTCTATAATTACCCTGGCATTGCCTAAATTTGATAATAATAATAATAATAATAATTATTATGTATAATTTATATAATTACGATATTGCCTACATTTGTGTTGAAGTTAAACAATAAGATGACTTAAACCACGGAGTAACTTTATTAATAGATATGTATATATGTATAAAAGTACACAATATAATAACATGTGTTTGAGATGATTATTCCGAGTAATAAGAAGTAAACAGTTGAAAGTTCAAGGGGCGTGTGTTTGAACTATATAAAATTAATAATATGAAATACGCAAAGTATTGATCAATACATATCACCATTATAGGTTGTACCTATACCATGTAATAATATAACTATCATCAACATATTCTTTCACATTTTAATTTGAACGGAAACACTCCTTCCCTGAATTCGTTGCAGTCTAGTTTTCCATCTTCTACATAGTTGAGTATATATATTAATAATGTATTAAATATACATTAAATATACTTAAGAGAATATACTTATTAATACATGAGAATAGATAGGATATATATATATATATATATATATATATATATTATTGTTGATATATTAATTAAATATCATATTATATAATTGATTATTAATTGTATATAAATAATATAATATGTAATTAAACCATTAGCATCAGTTTGAAGAAAAGAGAAATACGTTTCTTCAAATGTCATAATAATATTTACAAAAGTGTATAATAGAATTATAGTATTTATTTATTTTATAATTTATTAAGCTTGATTTATTTAATATTATATTTACAATAATATAAATTTAATTTATAATATATATATATTTAATTATTTAAAGATTCTTAAATATACGGTCTACAGTTAATTATTTTAATTGTATTTAATTATTTATAAAACTTGAATTTATATATTATAAATTTTATTAAATAAATAGAAAATAATAATATGGAATAACATATGATAAAGTTTTAACATTGTAAACTTATAACATAATAATACTTACTAAAGTATATTTGACTAATATTTTAATATGTATTATGCGGCGTATTTAAATATAAAATGTATACAATTGTAGCACACGATAATATAAACATTATATCAATGAAGTATTATCAACAAGTTCTTTCTTCTTTGAATGAAAACGGAAATATTCCTTCCTTGAATTCTTTACAGTCTAGTTTTCCGTCTCCTGAAATATATTTTAATGAATATTAATATGTATATTTAATATATAATGCAATAAGTTTATAATTAATATATATATATATATATATATCATGTATATATATATATACATATATACATATATTATTAGTATTGGGCAAGTACTACCTACTAGATATTGTTCATAGAATAAATAATAAATATATCTATCGCTAGTTACAAAATAAGATATATAATTATGTGTAGATTTATGTTTATTAAATTTTGAATATGTTGTTAAATAGTTTATCTAATTAAAATTGATATATGATATATGTACCTAAATGTTTTAATTGAGATATCTATTATCATATTTAAATATATAAATTTATTTAAAACCATTGGTATCAACTTGAAGAAACGAAACAAAAGCTTCATCAAATTCTAATTCTTTTTGCAGGGCAGTATTAAATTCTAAGTTTGTAATTTCTCCATCAAGATTTAAATCATAAAAACTAAATTCAGAAGGAAATGATTTCTTTATACCAAAATCGATCTGTTCAATCTATATAAAATAATATTATTGATATATTAGTATTAGATTAATATTTTAATTATTATTAGATAAGTTATAAATATATATGTTAATATGCATCAAATATAATATAGATAAAAACTAACTTTGTCAGAATCAGGAGTAGATTGTAAATCTCTTTTCTTGCGTCCATAGCATTTTCTTACATTAACGTAAAAACAAATATTCCTCCTACATCTTCTAACTCTGACGTATACACAAAACCTAGCATCACTTTCTGGTATACAGGATAGCAACACCAGACAACTTAATAATACACAGATAAGGGTATAAGACTGCATCTCTATAATGGCAATAATTAATTAGTAGAATTATTATATATATGATATTATTAATAATAATAATAGTTATACAATAATATTATCAAATATTTGATATATTATACTAACTTTAAAATGATAATTCGGATACTGATGAAGAAGATAATATTACATCTGCTATTTATAGTTGATGATATCGGGAAGTTCAAATATAAATGGGAAGTACATTTATTATATGTTATATTTATTTGTTGACACTACAAAAAAGTGACAAATAGTTTTATAATTTGATAACCTACATTTTATTATAATTGTACATTATTTATTAATAAATTATAGTTTATAGTCTATTGTTAAATGATGCATATCATTAAAATTACTAACAAATATGTTATGTTGCTATGCAATTAAACAGCATATCTGTATATTATTTATATACTTTATCGAAATAATATAAACAAACTTAAAAACACTTAAAGTTAAAGTATACATATATAAATCTGGATAAACATTATATGTAGGGGAGGGAAGGGAATAGTCGCCGAGGACGTAGTAGTGGCCGTTTTAATTAACGCTTATATGGTGCTTGATAGGATAAAAAGTTCTATATACAATATTTAGATAATCAAAATATCTATAATAATTATACAATTTTTTTTAAATAATTAATTAATTACTCTAATTTATTATATAATAATTTTGTTGTCAAATTTTGACAAAAAACATGAATATATATATATTTATGTTTATTTATGTGTAAGAGTATGTGAATATATAATTAAATAATTGAATCAAATAAGGAGCGTATGCATCATAAATATAATTATTTAATATTATATAATAAAAAAAAATAGAAATCGAATATATTTCGAGATACCTATCACATTTTATGGTAATAGCGGCCACTACTACGGCCTTGCCTTATTTTAGTACTTTTTTAATGCCTAATAAAACGTTTATATTAGAATAACCACTTTATATATAACAGTGAAATCACAGTATTCTAGAACTATATGATTTCTAGTTAATTCAAAAAAAATAAGAGTCTAGAATTCAGTATTTATCGATATATTAGAAATCTTCTGAGGCATATTAATTATCATCCACTACTCCCTTCCCTCCCCTATGTGATTTATTGAACACTATTATATACAAAATTTTAATTATATTAATTGTATTAATTAACTTGTATTATTAGCTTATAAATTATATTTATTATAACAATTGTATTATATAAACAAAATATATACATATCTATTTTTAATTATACAAAAATAAGATAAACAATACATATAAATAATGTATAAATGGACTTCCCATATATATGTTGAACTTCTCGATATATTTCACTATAAATATCAGATGTGCATCAATCTCTTCTTCATTTCACTTTCCTTTGTATTATAAAGTTAGTTGTGTAATATATATAGAAACTTACATACATATTATTAATAGTTACATTTATTTATATAAGTTAATATATTATGATTCTACTAATTCAATATTACCATTACAGAGATGCAGTCTTATACCATTATCTGTGTATTATTAAGTTGTCTGGTGTTACTATCATGTATACCAGAAAGTGATGCTAGAGTTTGTTTTACCGCCAGAGTTAGAAGATGTAGAGGGAATTTCTGTTATTACGTTAATGTAAGAAAATGCTATGGACGCAGGAAAAGAGATTTACAATCTACTCCTGATTCTGATAAAGTTAGATTTTATATATATTGATGCATTTTATATTGTATTTTATATGTGTTTATATACAATTAAATAACATATAACAAACTATTAGGGATCCCTAATCCCCGAGAAAAACATATTTAATATAACTAATATTAATATATGTCATTTATATTATTTTAAATAAATTTAACAGCTCGATTTTGGATTAGAGAAAGAATTTAATTCAACATTTAGTTTTTATGATTTAAATCTGGATGGCGAAATTACAAACCTGGAATTTAATACTGCCCTGCAAACAGAATTAGAATTTGATGAAGCTTTTGTTTCGTTTCTTCAAGTTGATACCAATGGTTTAAATAAATTTATATATTTAAATATGTTATATATATATATTATATATATATTATAATTATATCATATATTCATTTTAATTTGATACAACATTTAATAACATATTCAACAACTAATGAATATAAATGCATACATAATTGTATATCTAATTTTATAATTTTCGTTAACTATATTTGTAATATATTCTATAAACTATGCATAATAATATTAATATAATATATGATTTATATTTTAAATCTATATATGTTTCATTGTATATTAAATACAAATATTCATATTTATTCAAATATATTTCAGGAGATGGAAAACTAGACTGTAAAGAATTCAAGGAAGGAATATTTCCGTTTTCGTTCAAAGAAGAAAGAACGTGTTGATAATATTTCATTAATATAATATTTATATTATCGTGTACTATAATCGTATACTAATATACCCACATAATACATATTAAAGTATTAGTCAAATGGAATTTGGCATGTATTGGATTAATTTATAAGTTTACAATGTTCGAACTTACATTATATATTATTCCATATTATTATTTTTTTATTTATTTAATAAAATTCATTTTATTTTAATTAAATTTCATAATTATTTAAATAGAATTAAAATAAGTAAATGAAGAATCTATATTTAAGGATCTAATATAAACTTTTTCTAAAAATAATTAATAAAACATCCAACAATTAATTGTTAATGATTTTAAATTTCAAATTAAATAAATCAAGCTTAATTAATTAAAGATAAATAAAGAATACAATTTGATTATACTCTTAGTATATACATATTATTTTCTTCATAATGCTAGAATTTATGACAACAATCGTATACGATATATGTGGAATAATTATCCTAATAGTTTTGGTTTATTATTAAAATATTGTTTCTAATTTAAAAAAGATTATTAATTTAGTTTAAAGTGAATATGTATCTATTGAATTCGAATTTTAGTTTTCAATTTGTCGTACCTTATTTTAAATTTATCATTTAAATAGATTTTATTTGATCTATATATATAATTCTGAATCAATGTTCTAATATAATTTACCAGTATTACAAAATATATTATTTTATTATTAGTATTATGAATAACCATTGTAATACTAATATATTTATCTGCATATTTTATTCTTTAAATTGATGATTTTATCTAACATATTCAACGCTAACATTTCCAATATATTATATTAATCATATACATTACTTAGTATTTGTTCAAATATAGAATAGATAAATTAAATATAGTATTAGGTTTTTATATAGTAATAGATTTTTCCCCTAATTCACCTATACTATAGGTAAGATTAAATCGCGAATATAGCTCTAAATCATTAGTACTCGAAGGCATAACGTAGATATAATTAATACGAAGAGTAAATGGGTAAGTAACGATATGCGTATTTCTATAATTACGGAGTTATAAACTATTTTCAAACCCACCCCTATGTATTAAAATACAGGCCAATAAAATGTACTATATTATAGTAAAAACACAAACCCAAACTCAAACATAAACCCAAACTCAAACATAAATCCAAACCCAAACCCAAACCCAAACCCAAACTCAAACTTAAACCCAAACTTAAACCCAAACCCAAACCCAAACCCAAACCCAACCAATATCTATATGAATTAGGTAACGGAATACAGCGAATGCGACTTGTCAATGTGGTTTTACTAACAATAGGCAGGTCGTATGTGTGCATCGAGGACACGAGAGCTGACCTATATATAGATATAATTAATACGAAGAGTAAATGGTAAAAATAGTAAAAACACGACTACCCCGCCCACCCTCCCCCACTCCCACCCGCCCTTAAAAGATTTTTGGGCCGAGCTGCATTTCGCCATTCATCGAATTATGATTAATATTACGTTATTTATTTATATCCTATATCGTAATCGTAATTGTAGCGTATTTTATTAAAACACGACTTTAAATCCTATTGCCTTCAATATTAGATCATAATATTATTTCACTTACATTTTATCTCCCAGTCATAATAATAATTCCTGAACTATAAATATGGTTATTAAATATATTGATTTTGAATAAAATATTCTCTGTGTAATACTTAATATTTATTTAATACATGTTCGAAAGTAAATACATTTGTTGCAGATAAAAATAACATAATACAATTGTTTTATAGTTCTTAAAGTAAAAAGATTTCAAAGAAATGTGGTATAATTAATTTGAAAAATATTTCTATATCTTACAATAAATAATTAGCTATAATAATATATGCATATATAATACTACATTTATTACATAACTAATCAATCATAAATATAATATATTATCGTATGAAAATTAATTAAGGAAATTGTATGTATTAGGAAACATTAGTTTACACCTACTAGAAAACAACTTATTAATATGAATTTAAAAAACCTAACTAATTCTGATAACATGTTAATTAACTTATTTCTGGTGTAAATGGATTATAAATATATTAATATTTGTTATAAAATAAACAGTTGATAAATAATTCTTATTTTAAATAATTATATTAATGATTCTTCAGTTTATTTTTCTATAATTTTCTGTTCAATTGATACATGTTTACCTCATTCAATCGATTTTGTTAACTAATTATATAATTATTTCTTTTGCATAATTTAAAAAAAAGTAATTTTATATCCTATTACAATAGTATTTCAAATATAAATGAATTATAAATAGTAGCACAGAGTAGAAGTGGTTATAACTATATGAAAACAACATATGAAGCCTACATAATAAAAGTATCAACTACAATTATAGAATAGCTTATAGGGTATAATCTGAATTAATATCACCATAAATTAGTATTAGAGATAATATATGAATTATTAAAAATTAGTTAAATAATATTATAATTATCAAAGTAACAATATTGAATGAATGAATGAATATTTTATTTTACTGAATATTGAATTAATATACAGAAGGATATTCAGAAGCTATACGTAGCTTATATTAAGAATATCCTTATTAACATTATCAAATATTTAATATATAATAATAATTATGAAATAAGAAAATATAATAATAAAAATGGTGTAATACAAGATATTTATATCGAATAAATATCGAAAAAAATGAATTATTAAATAATTAAATTAGAATAAATTGTTCATAAAATTAATTATAAATAATGTAATTGTAATTTGTCTGATTTACTCATCAATAATATATAGTTTATCTAGTGGTATATATGGTGTCCTTAATATAACACAGGGTATCAGTATTCGAACATGGGTACCTAATACGGACACCCCCGTTATCTATAGATTAAAAGATTAAATATCATTTTAAAATCACAATAATATCTATAATCATATAATATTGATATATTATAATTTTAGAATAAAAATAATGAGTTATAAAATGTTAAGACCATTTATTGTTAAAGTGTCCATATTAGGTTACTTTTCGTGAAAATGTCATCTAAGTTTCTGTGTTGGATGAAAGGACTACTTTACAATAACAATACAATATGTATGTATGTATTTTTTATAGTATTACTATATTTATTTATAGTTGATAATATCGGGAAGTTCAAATATAAATGGGAAGTCCATTTATTATGTGATATATTTATTTAATTTGTTGACACTTCAAAAAAGTGAAAAATAGTTTGATACATTTTATTATAATTGTACATTATTTATTAATAAATTATAGTTTATAGTCTATTGTTAAATGATGCATATCATTTAAATTACTAACAAATATGTTATGTCGCTATGCAATTAAACAGCATGTATTTGTATATTATTTATATATTTTATCGAAATAATATAAACAAACTTAAAAACACTTAAAGTTAAAGTATACATATATAACTCCTGATAAACATCATATATATGTGATTTATTGAACACTATCATATACAAAATTATAATTATATTAATTATATTAACTAACTTGTACTATTAGCTTATAAATAATATTTATTATACAAATTTTATTATATAATCAAAATATATTCATATCTATTTTTAATTATACAAAAATAGGATAAACAATACATATAAATAATGTATAAATGGACTTCCCATATTTATGTTGAACTTCTCGATATATTTCACTATAAATATCAGATGTGCATCAATCTATTCATCATTTCACTTTCCTTTGTATTATAAAGTTAGTTGTGTAATATATATAGAAACTTACATACATATTATTAATAGTTACATTTATTTATATAAGTTAATATATTATGATTCTACTAATTCAATATTACCATTACAGAGATGCAGTCTTATACCCTTATCTGTGTATTATTAAGTTGTCTGGTGTTGCTATCGTGTATACCAGAAAGTGATGCTAGGTTTTGTGTATACGCCAGAGTTAGAAGATGTAGAGGGAATTTCTGTTATTACGTTAATGTAAGAAAATGCTATGGACGCAAGAAAAGAGATTTACAATCTACTCCTGATTCTGATAAAGTTAGATTTTATATATATTGATGCATTTTATATTGTATTTTATATGTGTTTATATACAATTAAATAATATATAACAAACTATTAGGGATCCCTAATCCCCGAGAAAAACATATTTAATATAACTAATAATAATATATGTCATTTATATTATTTTAAATAAATTTAACAGCTCGATTTTGGATTAGAGAATGAATTTCCTTCAACATTTAGTTTTTATGATTTAAATCTGGATGGCGAAATTACAAACCTGGAATTTAATACTGCCCTGCAAACAGAATTAGAATTTGATGAAGCTTTTGTTTCGTTTCTTCAAGTTGATACCAATGGTTTAAATAAATGTATATATTTAAATATGTTATATATATATATTATATATATATTATATATTATATAATTATATCATATATTCATTTTAATTTGATACAACATGTAATGACATATATAACAATTAATGAATATAAATGCATAGTTTGGTACATAATTGTATATCTTATTTTATAATTATCGTTACATATATTAGTAATATATTTTATAAGCTATGCCTAATAATATTAATATAATATATGATTTATATTTTAAATCTATATATGTTTCATTGTATATTAAATACAAATATTCATATTTATTCAAATATATTTCAGGAGATGGAAAACTAGACTGTAAAGAATTCAAGGAAGGAATATTTCCGTTTTCGTTCAAAGAAGAAAGAACGTGTTGATAATATTTCATTAATATAATATTTATATTATCGTGTACTATAATCGTATACTAATATACCCGCATAATACATATTAAAGTATTAGTCAAATGGAATTTGGCATGTATTGGATTAATTTATAAGTTTACAATGTTCGAACTTACATTATATATTATTCCATATTATTATTTTTTTATTTATTTAATAAAATTCATTTTATTTTAATTAAATTTCATAATTATTTAAATAGAATTAAAATAAGTAAATGAAGAATCTATATTTAAGGATCTAATATAAACTTTTTCTAAAAATAATTAATAAAACATCCAACAATTAATTGTTAATGATTTTAAATTTAAAATTAAATAAATCAAGTTTATTGATTAAAGATAAATAAAGAATACAATTTGATTATACTCTTAGTATATACATATTATTTTCTTCATAGTGCTATAATTTATGACAACAATCGTATGCGATATATGTGGAATATGTATCCTAATAGTTTTGATTTATTATTAAAATATTGTTTCTAATTTAAAAAAGATTATTAATTTAGTTTAAAGTGAATATGTATCTATTGAATTCGAATTTTAGTTTTAAATTTGTCGTACCTTATTTTAAATTTATCATTTAAATAGATTTTATTTGATCTATATATATAATTCTGAATCAATGTTCTAATATAATTTACCAGTATTACAAAATATATTATTTTATTATTAGTATTATGAATAACCATTGTAATATTTATCTGCATATTTTATTCTTTAAATTGATGATTTTATCTAACATATTCAACGCTAACATTTCCAATATATTATATTAATCATATACTACATAACTTAGAATTTGCTCAAATATATAATAGATAAATTAAATATAGTAGTATTGCCTTCAATATTAGACCATAATATTATTTCACTTACATTTGATCTCCCAGTCATAATAATAAATCCTGAACTATATGTATATAAATTCTAAATATGGTTATTAAATATATTGATTTTGAATAAAATTTTCTCAGTATAATACTTAATATTTATTGAAAACATGTTCGAAATAAATATATTTGTTGCAGTTAAAAACAACATAATACAATTGTTTGATAGTTATTAAAGTAAATTTATTAATTAATCAATACCTGTCAAATTATATTTGACTAATACTTTAATATGTTGTATTCAGTGTATTTAAATATGAAATGTATATATTTGTAGGCCACGATAATATAAATATTATATTAATGAAATATTATCAACACGTTCTTTCTTCTTTGAACGAAAACGGAAATATTCCTTCCTTGAATTCTTTACAGTCTAGTTTTCCGTCTCCTGAAATATTGTTGAATAATTATGAATTTGTGTATTTAATATACAATGAAACATATAGATATAAAATACAAATCATATATTTTATTAATATTATTATGCATAGTTTATAGCATATATTACAAATATATGTAACGAAAATTATAAAATAAGATATACAATTATGTATGCATTTATATTCATTAGTTGTTGAATATGTTATTAAATGTTGTATCAAATTAAAATGAATATATGATGTAATTATATAATATATAGAATATATATATATAACATATTTAAATATATAAATTTATTTCAAACCATTGGTATCAACTTGAAGAAACGAAACAAAAGCTTCATCAAATTCTAATTCTGTTTGCAGGGCAGTATTAAATTCCAAGTTTGTAATTTCGCCATCCAGATTTAAATCATAAAAACTAAATGTTGAAGGAAATTCTTTCTCTAATCCAAAAGCGAGCTGTTAAATTTATTTAAAATAATATAAATGGCATATATTATTATTAGTTATATTAAATATATTTTTCTCGTGGATTAATAGTTTGTTATATATTATTTTGATTGTATATAAACACATCTCAAATACAATATACAATGCATCGCTATATATAAAATCTAACTTTATCAGAATCAGGAGTAGATTGTAAATCTCTTTTCTTGCGTGCATAGCATCTTCTTACATTAACGTAATAACAGAAATTCCCTCTAGGGGTAGATCTACATCTTCTAACTCTGGCGATATAACAATACGCATCGCTTTCTGGTATACAGGATAGCAACACCAGACAACTTAATAATACACAGATAAGGGTATAAGACTGCATCTCTGTAATGGCAATAATTAATTAGTAGAATTATTATATATTAACTAATATAAATAAATGTAACTATTACAAATATGTATGTAAGTTTCTATATATATTACTAACTTTATAATACAAAGGAAATTGAAATGATGAAGTGATCACATCACATCTGATATTTATAGTGAAATATATCGAGAAGTTCAACATAAATATGGGAAGTCCATTTATACATTATTTATATGTATTGTTTATCTTATTTTTGTATAATTAAAAATAGATATGAATATATTTTGATTAGATAATACAATTGTTACAATAAATATTATTTATAAGCTAATAATACAAGTTAGTTAATACGATTAATATAATTATAATTTTGTATATGATAGTGTTCAATAAATCACATATATATATGATGTTTATCCAGAGTTATATATGTATACTTTAACTTTAAGTGTTTTTAAGTTTGTTTATATTATTTCGATAAAATATATAAATAATATACAAATACATGCTGTTTAATTGCATAGCGACATAACATATTTGTTAGTAATTTAAATTATATGCATCATTTAATAATAGACTATAAACTATAATGTATTAATAAATAATGTATAATTATAATAAAATGTATCAAACAATTTGTCACTTTTTTGAAGTATCAACAAATTAAATAAATATAATACATAATAAATGGACTTCCCATTTATATTTGAACTTCCCGATCTCATCAACTATAAATAAATAAAGTAATACATTAACAAATACATACATATTGATTTATATTGTATTTTTATTGTAAAGTAGTCCTTTCATCCAACCCAGAAACTTAAATGACATTTTCACGGAAAGTAACCTAAAATGGACACTTTAACAATAAATGGTCTTAACATTTTATGACCCAATATTTGTATTCAAAAATTACAATATATTAATATTATATGATTATAGATATTATTGTGATTTTTAAATTTTATTTAATATTTTAATTCTATAGATAACGGGGGTGTCCGTATTAGGTACCCATGTTCGAATACGGACAGTGTCCGACGGACACCCTGTGTTATAATACGGACACCCTATATACCACTAGATAAACTATATATTATTGATAAATACAATTACATTATTTATAATTAATTTTATGAAAAATGTATTCTAATTTAATTAGTTAATAACTTATTTATTTTTATTATTTTTTAATAAATAATACAATGTAAGTATATGGGGTCTTAATGGGGTGTGGATAGTTTGGTAGATAAAAAAGTTGGGGCTTCTTTTTTACTCATAAAATACTAAAAAGTTAATTCCACATCCAAGTCCTACCTCCACTTTCACTTGGTATACCCTGTTTATACTAAAGGAGGAGGGCGAACGCGTCTTGTTCAGCGCGTCAAATCTGACAGCAAAGTCCTGCTACTCACTTGTACTCGACTCGGGAGAGCCAAAGTCTATGGGAATAAACCTAAACAGAAAATTCAACTTGATCTGTTGTAAGAGGTCGATTGTCCTGAGCAGCAGCAGTACAATTATTGGAGGCAGCGGAAGAACCAATTCTTGGTCAACGACAATTTCATACTAAATCCGAGGCATTGTGTAAAACCCATACATGGCTATAGCCATCCCATAGGACACTGCGCTAGAGCAGGCAACGGGAAACCACTCTAGTAAAATCCCAAGAAAACAAACATGACAGACACAAACATACATATCACAATGGTGTGACTGGCTCACGAAGCTCAAGAGGTTGTACTATGAAATTAAGTAATGGAAAAGTGGTTTCTGAAGAAAAGGAAATGAAAAAGAGATGGCATCAATATACTGAAAATCTATATAGAAGAGATATTAATATGAATGATAATTTTAATGTACATTACTATGAAGATGACCTGATGTATTAGAGATAGAAGTAAATGAAGCAATACAGCACATATCTAACTGAAAAGCTCCAGGTTGTGATGGAATACCGATAGAGTTTCTAAAAGCAGGAGGAGATGAGGCATTTAGAGTCATATCAAATATATGTGATAGCATATGGAAAATTAAGACATGGCCAAATGATTGGAAGTAGTCCATATATGTCCCTATTTACAAAAAAGGAGATAAAAAAGAATGTGGGAATTATCGAACTATTGCCTTAATCTCACATGCTAGCAAAATACTAATGAGAGTTCTACAAAAAAGACTGGAGGCCTTGACTACAAGAAGGCATTTGATTGTGTAGACCATCAACGATTATGGAACACTCTCAAAGGTATGGGAGTACCTGAACATTTGATTGTCATGCTTAGTAACTTGTATACAAATCAGGAAGCGACTATAATGACAGAGTATGGAGAGACAAGCAACATACCGATTGGTAAAGGAGTACGCCAGGGTTGCATTCTATCTCCATTGCTATTCAACATCTATGCAGAAAAGATAATGCGAGAGGCTCTAGATAAGTGGGACAAAGGCATTGGCATAGGTGGAAGGAAAGTATCAACTCTGAGATATGCGGATGACACCACATTGATAGCCAGTAATAGAGAGGATCTTATAGAACTTATAGAAAAAGTCAAATCGTCGAGTGAGAAAGCTGGGTTATATCTAAATGTCAAAAAAATTAAGGTGATGGCAACAGGAGAACTAGATTCTATAATAGTTGATGGCGTAAATATAGAAGTAGTTGAAAGATTTGTGTTCCTGGGAGCCTTGATAACAAGTGACGGACAAATAGATATGGAATTATGCAGAAGAATTGCAATGGGAAAAAGTGCAATGGGGAGTCTGAGGAAAAATTTTAAAGATAGAGATTTAAGACTCGCCACTAAAGTAAAAATTGTACAGACACTTATTTTCCCGATTATTCTATACGGTGCAGAAACTTGGACTCTAAAGAAGAAGGAAAGAGCAAAAATCGATGCTTTCGAAATGTGGTGTTGGAGAAACCTGCTTGGAGTGACCTATATAGATAGGAAGACAAATATAGAAATCATTGCCAGCATAAAACCCAAAAGAACGCTAGAGGCAGAAATTGTCAAACTTGCCTTATCATACTTCGGACACTTGGTGAGAGCGGACTCGATGGAGCTACAGCTAATGCTAGGAAAGATGGATGGTCAACGGCGAAGGGGTAGGCCACACATAACGTGGCTGAACAATGTGCAGAATTATATAGCCAACGACAACATCATGAAGATACTAGCAGAAGCCAGAAATATAGTGATATGGAGAGGAACTGTCATGGACGTCGCCAAGGGTCAGTTACGACTCGACGGCACAAGGTAACAAGGTAAGTATATAAATAACAAACATTTTAGATTTATTGGTGATACTAATATCATAACACCTATAGGGTGTCCGACGGCTATTAAATGTTGTATCAAATTAAAATTAATATATGATATAATTATATAATAAAATGATGCAAAAGAAATAATTATATAATTAGTTAACAAACTCGATTGAATGAGGTAAACATGTATCAATTGAACAGACAATTATAGAAAATTAAACTGAAGAATCATTAATATAATTATTTAAAATAAGAATGTTTATTTTATAACAAATATTAATGTATTTCTAATACATGTACACCAGAAATAAGTTAATTAACTTGTTATCTGAATGAGTTAGGTTTTTACATTTATATTAATAAGTTGTTTTCTAGTAATACATAAAATTTCCTTAATTAATTGTCATACGATAATATAATATATTTATTATTGATTATTTATGTAATAAATGTAGTATTATATATGCATATATTATTATAGTTAATTATTTATTGTAAGATATAGAAATATTTTTCAAATTAATTGTACCACATCTTTGAAATCTTTTTACTTTAAGAACTATAAAACAATTGTATTATGTTATTTTTAACTGCAACAAATGTATTTACTTTCGAACATGTTTTCAATATATATTCAGTATTACACTGAGAACATTTTATTCAAAATCAATATATTTAATAACTATATTTATAGTTTAGGATGTATTATTATGACTGGGAGGTAAAATGTAAGTGACATATATCTAACAACAATATATCTAACATATATCTAACATATATCTAACAACAATAGTGTTGTTATTGTTATTGTTATGGATGTATGTAGATATAGATCAGTACCTAATTATGACCGTAGTTCGTGTTAAGGTAATGCAACATACTTGTCATGTACCTCAGTATATCGTACATGAGGTGTAGTAGGTACTGTTTCAGATCCCTTCTTATGTATTAGCTGCTGCCTCTGCTGCGTAATTCCTACCCGCGCCACCAGGGGAATACATATCTACTAGAGGTTACCCATAGGTCTAGTGTGACCTCTACTTGGTCCACATATTGAGAAATAGATATTTATGTTAGTGTGAGTGTGTTTATAGTAATAATATTTATAGTTGATAATATCGGGAAGTTCAGAATTAAATATGGGAAGTCCATGTATTATATGTTATTGTTTATATTAATATAAACGATAATAATGGTATTGTATAATTTATCTATTCTATACTAATACTTTATTTATGTATAATACATAGTTTACTTGATTTAATATAAAAAATGAACAGAGATATAATTGAACTTCCTGATTTATGTTTGGACTTCTCGGACTTCAATGTGATTTCATCTGCCTCACCATTAATACACATATCATACCTAGCATACCTACAGTTAGTATATATATATATATATATATATATATATATACTTTATCTATCTCACACTCTATACATATATATATATATATATTTACGGATATAAATTGAATTTATTTATATTCATATAAAATAAATAATGAATATTATATTAGAAACATATGATATATAATAATTATTAACTATATTGTTACATTGTAGGAATGCAAACCTCATCGCTATGCTGTGTATTGTTTAGTTGTGTGGTGTTCTTACTAAGCGTACATTACACCGAATCCAGTAGATGTTCCTACGAGAGAGTTAGTTGTATGGGTAATTTCTGCAGGAGATGTTATGGTCGTGGCAGACGAGATCTGGAATCTAATCAAAATAAAGTTAATATTATAGTAAAGTAATAACACTAATAATAGAAATATATAATAATAATTACAATAATTACAATAATAATAATTATTATTATGTATCAATATATTTTATTTAATATATTTTCTACTTTCTAGTATTTTTTGTTTATTTTTTACTGTTGGCATTTATTGCATTCTTAAAACCTTTTACACTATTTACTATTTATTATTAATTTTAATATGGTATTATTATTTGCTTATTTTAATAAATTATAGTTAGAACTATTCAAACTTTATACTTTAGACTAAATATTAGTTAAAATTAGTATAGTCAATAATAATAGTGTTAATAAATTATTATTATTTTCTTAGCCTGAACTTGAAATGGATAAATCTCTTTCGTGTGAATTCAGTTTTTATGATTTAAATCTCGATGGAAATATCACCACCCTGGAATTTAATACTGCATTGGAAAATGAGTTGACATTTGAAGAAGCGTATTTCTCTTTTCTTCAAACGGATGCTAATGGTTTAATTACATATTATATTATGTATATACAATTAATAATCAATTATATAATATGATATTTAATTAATATATCAACAATAATATATATATATATATATATCATATCTATTCTCATGTATTAATAAGTATATTCTCTTAAGTATATTTAATGTATATTTAATACATTATTAATATATATACTTAACTATGTAGAAGATGGAAAACTAGACTGCAACGAATTCAGGGAAGGAGTGTTTCCGTTCAAATTAAAATGTGAAAGAATATGTTGATGATAGTTATATTATTACATGGTATAGGTACAATCTATAATGGTGATATATATAGTTAATCAATACTTTGCGTATTTCATATTATTAATTTTATATAGTTCAAACACACGCCCCTTGAACTTTCAACTGTTTACTTCTTATTACTCGGAATAATCATCTCAAACACATGTTATTATATTGTGTACTTTTATACATATATACATATCTATTAATAAAGTTACTCCGTGGTTTAAGTCATCTTATTGTTTAACTTCAACACAAATGTAGGCAATATCGTAATTATATAAATTATACATAATAATTATTATTATTATTATTATTATCAAATTTAGGCAATGCCAGGGTAATTATAGAAGCAGTGTTGCTTATCGAGATAATTAGGCTTAGCCTACCCCTTTATAAACAGGAGTTTCATTATAGATAAGAATAATAAATAAAAATAATGTTATAATATTATGACTCCTGTTTAAATATATAAAATAACAAAATAAAATATAATGAAACTTATCATGTAACTAAATATCATCATCAAGTAATAATATAAATAAATGATAAAATAATAAAATTAAAATCTAAGATATACATCAAAAATAAAATAAAATAAAACATATTGAACCTATAGGAGAAAGCCAATATTAAAATCTAAAAGATACTAAAAGAAACAAGAGAAAAAAAGAAATAAATATATTAGATAAAATATAGGTAGGATGATATACAATGATATACTAAAAATGAACCATATTATAATACTGACAATTTTTAAATAATTATTTTTTTAATACTGATATTTTATAATTAATAATATATATTTTTGTAATTTTATATTTTGTCAGAAAGTAATAAATGTAAAAATAATAAAACTAATTTTATTTAAGTCGGAAAAAAATAAAATTTTAAATTATTTTAATTAATCTGATAAAATATATAATTATAATTTTAATTTTTAATTATATATATATTTTTAATACTGATAATCTTTAATTAATAATATATGTTTTTGTAAATTTATAATATGTCATAAAGTAATACAAGTTAAAACAATTTTTTTTTTATTATATTTAAATGTTAATTTTTTTTTTAAATTACATAGTGAATTCCATAAATATATTTATCCCTATAGGGACCAATAATTATAAGGCAATGTGAGCATATATTTAATTTTGATGAAGGAATATTAAAGTTATTTATGTTCGTATTGGATAAATATTAGATTTTTTACTAAAATAATTGATTATTATTTCACGGTGAACATTATTATATACTTTAAACATGAATTCACAAGTATTATATTTTACTAAGTCATTGAAAGGTAATATACTGTTGAATTTAAATAAATCTTAGTATGATATAGATAAGGTGTATATGTATATGTATATAATATAATAATAATAATAATAATATAATTTATTGAATATAGAAAATAGATATTCAATATGACATAAAACAGGAGATAAAAATAATAGTACGAAATAAAATAAAAGTGTTAGCATTATTTATTTACATATGCCATTTCTTAGCTCGTATATGCTAATGATATGCCAACAAGGCCGCGACAGATCTCAGCTTTTAGGAAAGGGTGAATCATTTCCTATGCCGTGGGGAGGAAAATTTGACCAGTAGATTCCACGCTGGCATCCTTACTCCCCGACACCCGTCACAACCCCACTGACCTAACATAACACACGAGGACAAACAGTAAATAAGGTAATAAATTAAAATATATAAATAAATGTACAAGGTAGGATGAACATGTTCATCAACTACCAGACAGTATCGCAGAAACACCCGATTTAAATAATGGAAGAGACTTCATTACGGTTAGATGAGCAGGCAGATTGTTCCATGTAGCCGAGACCCGATTGCTGAAGAAGTTGTGTGATCGGTTATTCTTGGAGATATCTCTTTTAATTTTCACCGAAGGCCCTCTAAGATGATTCGTGTAGGTCCACAAGAAATCATCTACATCCACATCAACGAGACCATTGACTATTTTGTAAGTCAGCACCATATCAGCAACATGCCTACGGGAAGAAAGTGATTTTAGCTTTAAAAATAGTAATCTATCAGGGTATTCTAATGAACCTAAATTGCACCTAAAGAAAAGCTTACGAGTAAATAGTCTCTGAACCAATTCGAGTTTGGTGGAATTACCATTTGTTCTGAAAGGAATGGATGGGTTCCAGAGACTGGATGCGTATTCAAGGACAGGTCTTACATAACTCATATATGCTAGTGTCAATGGTACATATTTGTTACATCTAAATACTCGAAAGATTATATTAATCATTCTGTATGCTTTACGGATAATATTATCAATATGATCATTAAAAGATAGATTATGGTTGATAATTACACCTAGATCGGTGTACGTATTAGAATAGTTTAATTGAACACCGTTAATCGAGTATGAGGATATTTCATTACCCTTACTAGACATTATTGAGCATTTATGGATTGCTAAATTAAGACCTGATAATTTTGACCAATCATTTAATTTGGTTAGTGCATTATGCATATAGTCCATTTCAAATTAATATTTATGGATAAGAGAAAGTTTGGCATCGTCAGCAAAAAGGGTACATATGATCTGAGGTGAGAATATATTGGGAAAGTCATTTATGTAGATTATAAATAAAATTGGTCCTAGATAAGAACCTTGCGGAACCCCTGATGTTGCCATAATATTATCAGATACATTCATACCAACCTTAACACACTGGTGTCTATTATGAAGATATGATTGTATCCAGTGTAGTACATTACCAGTTATTACTAGAGCTTCAATCTTAGATAATAGCTTAGCATGTGATACTGTGTCGAATGCCTTTGCGAAGTCGATGTATGTAGTATGCAAAGTATAGTTGTTGTCCATGACTCGGGCTAGATTCCTATAGTATTGGATCAACTGCAGAGTGGTTGATTTTCCCGATAGAAATCCATATTGGCATTGTGATATGTAGCCGTTTTCTCTGAGAAAGTGAACCAAGTATCTACAAAGAATCTTTTCAAAAGGAATTAATGTGGAGGGTAGAATACTTATAGGTCTATAGTTCGATGGTAAGGATGTATCACCTTTTTTAAATATGGGAGTAATTATACTCTGTTTCCACATATTTGGGCAGTATTGGTTAGTTAGTGAATGATTGAATATTAAGGAAAGAGGAATACATAGCTCATATGATAAAGATTTTAGGATACCCTTTGGTAGTACATCTGGTGGTATACTATACTTATTGGGCATGAGGCATAGATATTTTCTTATAGTCTCGGGGCTTATAGGGAAGGTGTTAAATACATTATTAGAAACTATGGATGAATTACTAATAAATGTATAGCTGTCCTTAGTAAATACAGATTTAAACTGTTTAGATAAGCATTCAGCTTTATCTCGATCTAGGGTTAACAATGTATTATTATTTGACATTAGAGGAGGCATATTGCTACGCGTAGATATTTGTCTATTAACATAAGAATACAATGATTTAAGGTTATTGTTAGATAGTGCTCTAGCTTCAATGTTATAGATGTAATCCGATATGGTTTCAGATAACTTTATTTGATATAGTCTCCATTTAGCTTTAATATTTGGTTTATGTTTATTTTTATATAATTTCTTACATTTCGAATCAAGTTTTTTGATGAATTTAGGAAATTTAAATGACTGTATAGTTGATAGGGGGGAATTATCATTGATTAATGTCTTTACAATTTCAATAAATATTGTTAGTAATACATCAGTAGAATCTTCAAGCTTAAGAATACTAGACCAACTTAAATTATTCAGAGTTTGCTTAACAATATTTAAATTACATAGTGAGTAATTAAAATTACAGTTACTATTAGTCTTAGATTTCATTGTAATAACATTTGTATTGAAAATATTAGCAGTTATAGATAAATGATCACTAGTAGGAGTATTGTAGCTAAAAGGAGTATCTATACTGAGGTTAAATATACAGTCATCATTAGATAAGACCAGATCAAGGATATTATCTTTTCTAGTATTGTTAGTTACAAACTGGGTTAGAGAGGAAGATATAACAAAATCCGTGAATATTTTGTCAAGTGGGTTACTAGGTATGGGAGAATCACCATTATCGTATGACAATTAATTAAGGAAATTGTATGTATTACTAGAAAACAACTTATTAATATAAATGTAAAAACCTAACTCATTCAGATAACAAGTTAATTAACTTATTTCTGGTGTACATGTAATAGAAATACATTAATATTTGTTATAAAATAAACATTCTTATTTTAAATAATTATATTAATGATTCTTCAGTTTAATTTTCTATAATTTTCTGTTCAATTGATACCTGTTTACCTCATTCAATCGAGTTTGTTAACTAATTATATAATTATTTCTTTTGCATCATTTTAATATAATTCATTTTATATCCTATTACAATAGTATTTCAAATATAAATGAATTATAAATAGTAGCACAGAGTAGAAGTGGTTATAACTATATGAAAACAACATATGAAGCCTACATAATAACAGTACCTATCAACTAAAATTATAGAATAGCTTATAGGGTATAATCTGAATTAATATCAACATACATTAGTATTAGAGATAATATATGAATTATTAAAAATTAGTTAAATAAGATTATAATTACCAAAGTAACAATATTGAATGAATGAATGAATATTTTATTTTACTGAATATTGAATTAATATACAGAAGGATATTCAGAAGCTATACGTAGCTTATATTAAAAATATCCGTATAACAACAATATCTAATATTTAATATATAATAATAATTATGAAATAAGAAAATATAATAATAAAAATGATGTAATACAAGATATTTATATGGAATATACACGTTATTAATAATAATAATAATAATAATAATAATACCAATGGTTTGAAATAAATTGATATATTTAAATATGTTATATATATATTATATAATTATATCATATATTAATTTTAATTTGATACAACATTTAATAGCCGTCGGACACCCTATAGGTGTTATGATATTAGTATCACCAATAAATCTAAAATGTTTGTTATTTATATACTTACATTGTATTATTAATTAAAAAAATAATAAAAATAAATAAGTTATTAACTAATTAAATTAGAATACATTGTTCATAAAATTAATTATAAATAATGTAATTGTATTCATCAATAATATATAGTTTATCTAGTGGTATATAGGGTGTCCGTATTATAACACAGGGTATCCGTATTCGAACATGGGTACATAATACGGACACCCCCGTTATCTATAGAATTAAAAGATTAAATAAAATTTAAAAATCACAATAATATCTATAATCATATAATATTAATATATTGTAATTTTTGAATACAAATATTGGGTCATAAAATGTAAGAACATTTATTGTTAAAGTGTCCGTTTTAGGTTACTTTCCGTGAAAATGTCATTTAAGTTTCTGGGTTGGATGAAAGGACTACTTTACAATAAAAATACAATATAAATCAATATGTATGTATGTATTTGTTAATGTATTACTTTATTTAGTTATTGTTGATGAGATCGGGAAGTTCAAATATAAATGGGAAGTCCATTTATTATGTGTTATATTTATTTAATTTGTTGATACTTCAAAAAAGAGACAAATAGTTTGATACATTTTATTATAATTATACATTATTTATTAATAAATTATAGTTTATAGTCTATTGTTAAATGATGCATATCATTTAAATTACTAACAAATATGTTATGTTGCTATGCAATTAAACAGCATGTATTTGTATATTATTTATATATTTTATCGAAATAATATAAACAAACTTAAAAACACTTAAAGTTAAAGTATAAATATATAACTCTGAATAAACATCATATATATGTAATTTATTGAACACTATTATATACTAAATTATAATTATATTAATTGTATTAACTAACTTGTATTATTAGCTTATAAATAATATTTATTATAACAATTGTATTATCTAATCAAAATATATACATATCTATTTATAATTATATAAAAATAAGATAAACAATACATATAAATAATGTATAAATGGACTTCCCATATTTATGTTGAACTTCTCGATATATTTCACTATAAATATCAGATGTGCATCAATCTCTTCATCATTTCACTTTCCTTTGTATTATAAAGTTAGTAATATATATATAGAAACTTACATACATGTTTTTAATAGTTACATTTATTTATATAAGTTAATATATTATGATTCTACTAATTCAATATTACCATTACAGAGATGCAGTCTTATACCCTTATCTGTGTATTATTAAGTTGCCTGGTGTTGCTATCCTGTATACCAGAAAGCGATGCGTATTGTTATATCGCCAGAGTTAGAAGATGTAGATCTTCCCCTAGAGGGAATTTATGTTATTACGTTAATGTAAGAAGATGCTATGCACGCAAGAAAAGAGATTTACAATCTACTCCTGATTCTGATAAAGTTAGATTTTATATATATCGATGCATTGTATATTGTATTTGATATGTGTTTATATACAATCAAAATAATATATAACAAACTATTAATCCTCGAGAAAAACATATTTAATATAACTAATAATAATATATGTCATTTATATTATTTTAAATAAATTTAACAGCTCGCTTTTGGATTAGAGAAAGAATTTCCTTCAACATTTAGTTTTTATGATTTAAATCTGGATGGCGAAATTACAAACTTGGAATTTAATACTGCCCTGCAAACAGAATTAGAATTTGATGAAGCTTTTGTTTCGTTTCTTCAAGTTGATACCAATGGTTTGAAATAAATTTATATATTTAAATATGTTATATATATATTCTATATATTATATAATTACATCATATATTCATTTTAATTTGATACAACATTTAATAACATATTCAACAACTAATGAATATAAATGCATACATAATTGTATATCTTATTTTATAATTTTCGTTACATATATTTGTAATATATGCTATAAACTATGCATAATAATATTAATAAAATATATGATTTGTATTTTATATCTATATGTTTCATTGTATATTAAATACACAAATTCATAATTATTCAACAATATTTCAGGAGACGGAAAACTAGACTGTAAAGAATTCAAGGAAGGAATATTTCCGTTTTCGTTCAAAGAAGAAAGAACGTGTTGATAATATTTCATTAATATAAGTTTTATATTATCGTGTACTATAATAGTTTAAGTTTATAATGTTCAAACTTACATTATATATTATTCCATATTATTATTTTTATTTATTTAATAAAATTCATTTTATTTTAATTAAATTTTCTAATTATTTAAATAGAATTAAAATGAGTAAATGAAGAATCTATATTTAAGGATCTAATGTAAACTTGTTCTAAAAATAATTAACAAAACATCCAACAATTAATTGTTAATGATTTTAAATTTCAAATTACATAAATTAAGCTTAATTAATAAAGAATACAATTTGATTATACACTTAATATATACATATTATTTTCTTCACAGTGCTAGAATCGTATACGATATATGTGTAATTTAATGGAATTATATTATAGAGTATAGGTACCTACTATTAGTGATTATAATAAATGGAAATTATTACTTGATAATAATAATACAAGTTCTAATAATTCCTCTACTAGTTCAAATATAATTATTAGTAATAATTGACTAGATTATTTCATAAAAGTATTCTACTCTAACTCAAGAAGTCTCAGTAATAAATTACCAACATTAATATCCATTAATCAAAGTCATCAATATGATATTCCCATATTTACCGAAACGTGGCTCAATGATGACATAAAGGATGGTATGTTATTAAATGACACCTATTATAATTTGTTTAGATTAGATAGAATAACAAAAACACATGGTGGTGGTATTTTAATATATATATAGAATTATGCAGAACACATTTCTTATTATTTTCTTTAGTTTTTAATGGACCAAAAACATGGAATAATATAAACTCTGACATAAAAAAATCAAAATCAAAATCAATTTTCGTAAAAAAAATTCATGAAAAATTCATCGATAATTACAATTAATCCAATAATTCAAACATTTACATTTATAAAAAAAAATATTTTATCTTTTCTTTTATGTTATAATTTTCTTTTATGAAAATTAATTAAGGACATTTTATGTATTACTAGAAAACAACTTATTAATATAAATGTAAAAACCTAACTCATTCAGATAACAAGTTAATTAACTTATTTCTGGTGTACATGTAATAGAAATACATTAATATTTGTTATAAAATAAACATTCTTATTTTAAATAATTATATTAATGATTCTTCAGTTTAATTTTCTATAATTTTCTGTTCAATTGATACCTGTTTACCTCATTCAATCGAGTTTGTTAACTAATTATATAATTATTTCTTTTGCATCATTTAAAAAAAAGTAATTTTATATCCTATTACAATAGTATTTCAAATATAAATGAATTATAAATAGTAGCACAGAGTAGAAGTGGTTATAACTATATGAAAACAACATATGAAGCCTACATAATAAAAGTATCAACTACAATTATAGAATAGCTTATAGGGTATAATCTGAATTAATATCACCATAAATTAGTATTAGAGATAATATATGAATTATTAAAAATTAGTTAAATAAGATTATAATTATCAAAGTAACAATATTGAATGAATGAATGAATATTTTATTTTACTGAATATTGAATTAATATACAGAAGGATATTCAGAAGCTATACGTAGCTTATATTAAGAATATCCTTATTAACATTATCAAATATTTAATATATAATAATAATTATGAAATAAGAAAATATAATAATAAAAATGGTGTAATACAAGATATTTATATCGAATAAATATCGAAAAAAATGAATTATTAAATAATTAAATTAGAATAAATTGTTATAAAAATTAATTATAAATAATGTAATTGTAATTTGTCTGTAATTTACTCATCAATAATATATAGTTTATCTAGTGGTATATATGGTGTCCTTAATATAACACAGGGTATCAGTATTCGAACATGGGTACCTAATACGGACACCCCCGTTATCTATAGATTAAAAGATTGAATATAATTTTAAAATCACAATAATATCTATAATCATATAATATTGATATATTGTAATTTTAGAATAAAAATAATGAGTTATAAAATGTTAAGACCATTTATTGTTAAAGTGTCCATATTAGGTTACTTTTCGTGAAAATGTCATCTAAGTTTCTGGGTTGGATGAAAGGACTACTTTACAATAACAATACAATATGTATGTATGTATTTTTTATAGTATTACTATATTTATTTATAGTTGATAATATCGGGAAGTTCAAATATAAATGGGAAGTCCATTTATTATGTGATATATTTATTTAATTTGTTGACACTTCAATAAAGTGACAAATAGTTTGATACATTTTATTATAATTGTACATTATTTATTAATACATTATAGTTTATAGTCTATTGTTAAATGATGCATATCATTTAAATTACTAACAAATATGTTATGTCGCTATGCAATTAAACAGGATGTATTTGTATATTATTTATATATTTTATCGAAATAATATAAACAAACTTAAAAACACTTAAAGTTAAAGTATACATATATAACTCCTGATAAACATCATATATATGTGATTTATTGAACACTATCATATACAAAATTATAATTATATTAATTATATTAACTAACTTGTACTATTAGCTTATAAATAATATTTATTATAAAAATTGTATTATATAATCAAAATATATTCATATCTATTTTTAATTATACAAAAATAGGATAAACAATACATATAAATAATGTATAAATGGACTTCCCATATTTATGTTGAACTTCTCGATATATTTCACTATAAATATCAGATGTGCATCAATCTATTCATCATTTCACTTTCCTTTGTATTATAAAGTTAGTTGTGTAATATATATAGAAACTTACATACATATTATTAATAATTACATTTATTTATATAAGTTAATATATTATGATTCTACTAATTCAATATTACCATTACAGAGATGCAGTCTTATACCCTTATCTGTGTATTATTAAGTTGTCTGGTGTTGCTATCGTGTATACCAGAAAGTGATGCTAGGTTTTGTGTATACGTCAGAGTTAGAAGATGTAGAGGGAATTTCTGTTATTACGTTAATGTAAGAAAATGCTATGGACGCAAGAAAAGAGATTTACAATCTACTCCTGATTCTGATAAAGTTAGATTTTATATATATTGATGCATTTTATATTGTATTTTATATGTGTTTATATACAATTAAATAATATATAACAAACTATTAGGGATCCATAATCCCCGAGAAAAACATATTTAATATAACTAATAATAATATATGTCATTTATATTATTTTAAATAAATTTAACAGCTCGATTTTGGATTAGAGAAAGAATGTCCTTCAACATTTAGTTTTTATGATTTAAATCTGGATGGCGAAATTACAAACCTGGAATTTAATACTGCCCTGCAAACAGAATTAGAATTTGATGAAGCTTTTGTTTCGTTTCTTCAAGTTGATACCAATGGTTTAAATACATTTATATATTTAAATATGTTATATATATATTATATATATATATATTATATATTATATAATTATATCATATATTCATTTTAATTTGATACAACATTTAATGACATATATAACAACTAATGAATATAAATGCATAGTTTGGTACATAATTGTATATCTTATTTTATAATTATCGTTACATATATTAGTAATATATTTTATAAGCTATGCCTAATAATATTAATAATATATATGATTTGTATTTTTAATCTATATGTTTCATTGTATTACATACAAATATTAATATTTATTCAAATATATTTCAGGAGATGGAAAACTAGACTGTAAAGAATTCAAGGAAGGAATATTTCCGTTTTCGTTCAAAGAAGAAAGAACGTGTTGATAATATTTCATTAATATAATATTTATATTATCGTGTACTATAATCGTATACTAATATACCCGCATAATACATATTAAAGTATTAGTCAAATGGAATTTGGCATGTATTGGATTAATTTATAAGTTTACGATGTTCGAACTTACATTATATATTATTCCATATTATTATTTTTTTATTTATTTAATAAAATTCATTTTATTTTAATTAAATTTCATAATTATTTAAATAGAATTAAAATAAGTAAATGAAGAATCTATATTTAAGGATCTAATATAAACTTTTTCTAAAAATAATTAATAAAACATCCAACAATTAATTGTTAATGATTTTAAATTTCAAATTAAATAAATCAAGCTTAATTAATTAAAGATAAATAAAGAATACAATTTGATTATACTCTTAGTATATACATATTATTTTCTTCATAATGCTAGAATTTATGACAACAATCATATGCGATATATGTGGAATATGTATCCTAATAGTTTTGATTTATTATTAAAATATTGTTTCTAATTTAAAAAAGATTATTAATTTAGTTTAAAGTGAATATGTATCTATTGAATTCGAATTTTAGTTTTCAATTTGTCGTACCTTATTTTAAATTTATCATTTAAATAGATTTTATTTGATCTATATATATAATTCTGAATCAATGTTCTAATATAATTTACCAGTATTACAAAATATATTATTTTATTATTAGTATTATGAATAACCATTGTAATACTAATATATTTATCTGCATATTTTATTCTTTAAATTGATGATTTTATCTAACATATTCAACGCTAACATTTCCAATATATTATATTAATCATATACATTACTTAGTATTTGTTCAAATATAGAATAGATAAATTAAATATAGTATTAGGTTTTTATATAGTAATAGATTTTTCCCCTAATTCACCTATACTATAGGTAAGATTAAATCGCGAATATAGCTCTAAATCATTAGTACTCGAAGGCATAACGTAGATATAATTAATACGAAGAGTAAATGGGTAAGTAACGATATGCGTATTTCTATAATTACGGAGTTATAAACTATTTTCAAACCCACCCCTATGTATTAAAATACCGGCCAATAAAATGTACTATATTATAGTAAAAACACAAACCCAAACTCAAACATAAACCCAAACTCAAACATAAATCCAAACCCAAACCCAAACCCAAACTCAAACTTAAACCCAAACTTAAACCCAAACCCAAACCCAAACCCAAACCCAACCAATATCTATATGAATTAGGTAACGGAATACAGCGAATGCGACTTGTCAATGTGGTTTTACTAACAATAGGCAGGTCGAATGTGTGCATCGAGGACACGAGAGCTGACCTATATATAGATATAATTAATACGAAGAGTAAATGGTAAAAATAGTAAAAACACGACTACCCCGCCCACCCTCCCCCACTCCCACCCGCCCTTAAAAGATTTTTGGGCCGAGCTGCATTTCGCCATTCATCGAATTATGATTAATATTACGTTATTTATTTATATCCTATATCGTAATCGTAATTGTAGCGTATTTTATTAAAACACGACTTTAAATCCTATTGCCTTCAATATTAGATCATAATATTATTTCACTTACATTTTATCTCCCAGTCATAATAATAATTCCTGAACTATAAATATGGTTATTAAATATATTGATTTTGAATAAAATGTTCTCTGTGTAATACTTAATATTTATTTAATACATGTTCGAAAGTAAATACATTTGTTGCAGATAAAAATAACATAATACAATTGTTTTATAGTTCTTAAAGTAAAAAGATTTCAAAGAAATGTGGTATAATTAATTTGAAAAATATTTCTATATCTTACAATAAATAATTAGCTATAATAATATATGCATATATAATACTACATTTATTACATAACTAATCAATCATAAATATAATATATTATCGTATGAAAATTAATTAAGGAAATTGTATGTATTAGGAAACATTAGTTTACACCTACTAGAAAACAACTTATTAATATGAATTTAAAAAACCTAACTAATTCTGATAACATGTTAATTAACTTATTTCTGGTGTAAATGGATTATAAATATATTAATATTTGTTATAAAATAAACAGTTGATAAATAATTCTTATTTTAAATAATTATATTAATGATTCTTCAGTTTATTTTTCTATAATTTTCTGTTCAATTGATACATGTTTACCTCATTCAATCGATTTTGTTAACTAATTATATAATTATTTCTTTTGCATAATTTAAAAAAAAGTAATTTTATATCCTATTACAATAGTATTTCAAATATAAATGAATTATAAATAGTAGCACAGAGTAGAAGTGGTTATAACTATATGAAAACAACATATGAAGCCTACATAATAAAAGTATCAACTACAATTATAGAATAGCTTATAGGGTATAATCTGAATTAATATCACCATAAATTAGTATTAGAGATAATATATGAATTATTAAAAATTAGTTAAATAATATTATAATTATCAAAGTAACAATATTGAATGAATGAATGAATATTTTATTTTACTGAATATTGAATTAATATACAGAAGGATATTCAGAAGCTATACGTAGCTTATATTAAGAATATCCTTATTAACATTATCAAATATTTAATATATAATAATAATTATGAAATAAGAAAATATAATAATAAAAATGGTGTAATACAAGATATTTATATCGAATAAATATCGAAAAAAATGAATTATTAAATAATTAAATTAGAATAAATTGTTCATAAAATTAATTATAAATAATGTAATTGTAATTTGTCTGATTTACTCATCAATAATATATAGTTTATCTAGTGGTATATATGGTGTCCTTAATATAACACAGGGTATCAGTATTCGAACATGGGTACCTAATACGGACACCCCCGTTATCTATAGATTAAAAGATTAAATATCATTTTAAAATCACAATAATATCTATAATCATATAATATTGATATATTGTAATTTTAGAATAAAAATAATGAGTTATAAAATGTTAAGACCATTTATTGTTAAAGTGTCCATATTAGGTTACTTTTCGTGAAAATGTCATCTAAGTTTCTGGGTTGGATGAAAGGACTACTTTACAATAACAATACAATATGTATGTATGTATTTTTTATAGTATTACTATATTTATTTATAGTTGATAATATCGGGAAGTTCAAATATAAATGGGAAGTCCATTTATTATGTGATATATTTATTTAATTTGTTGACACTTCAAAAAAGTGACAAATAGTTTGATACATTTTATTATAATTGTACATTATTTATTAATAAATTATAGTTTATAGTCTATTGTTAAATGATGCATATCATTTAAATTACTAACAAATATGTTATGTCGCTATGCAATTAAACATCATGTATTTGTATATTATTTATATATTATATCGAAATAATATAAACAAACTTAAAAACACTTAAAGTTAAAGTATACATATATAACTCCTGATAAACATCATATATATGTGATTTATTGAACACTATCATATACAAAATTATAATTATATTAATTATATTAACTAACTTGTACTATTAGCTTATAAATAATATTTATTATAAAAATTTTATTATATAATCAAAATATATTCATATCTATTTTTAATTATACAAAAATAGGATAAACAATACATATAAATAATGTATAAATGGACTTCCCATATTTATGTTGAACTTCTCGATATATTTCACTATAAATATCAGATGTGCATCAATCTATTCATCATTTCACTTTCCTTTGTATTATAAAGTTAGTTGTGTAATATATATAGAAACTTACATACATATTATTAATAGTTACATTTATTTATATAAGTTAATATATTATGATTCTACTAATTCAATATTACCATTACAGAGATGCAGTCTTATACCCTTATCTGTGTATTATTAAGTTGTCTGGTGTTGCTATCGTGTATACCAGAAAGTGATGCTAGGTTTTGTGTATACGCCAGAGTTAGAAGATGTAGAGGGAATTTCTGTTATTACGTTAATGTAAGAAAATGCTATGGACGCAAGAAAAGAGATTTACAATCTACTCCTGATTCTGATAAAGTTAGATTTTATATATATTGATGCATTTTATATTGTATTTTATATGTGTTTATATACAATTAAATAATATATAACAAACTATTAGGGATCCCTAATCCCCGAGAAAAACATATTTAATATAACTAATAATAATATATGTCATTTATATTATTTTAAATAAATTTAACAGCTCGATTTTGGATTAGAGAAAGAATTTCCTTCAACATTTAGTTTTTATGATTTAAATCTGGATGGCGAAATTACAAACCTGGAATTTAATACTGCCCTGCAAACAGAATTAGAATTTGATGAAGCTTTTGTTTCGTTTCTTCAAGTTGATACCAATGGTTTAAATAAATTTATATATTTAAATATGTTATATATATATATTATATATATATTATATATTATATAATTATATCATATATTCATTTTAATTTGATACAACATTTAATGACATATATAACAATTAATGAATATAAATGCATAGTTTGGTACATAATTGTATATCTTATTTTATAATTATCGTTACATATATTAGTAATATATTTTATAAGCTATGCCTAATAATATTAATATAATATATGATTTATATTTTAAATCTATATATGTTTCATTGTATATTAAATACAAATATTCATATTTATTCAAATATATTTCAGGAGATGGAAAACTAGACTGTAAAGAATTCAAGGAAGGAATATTTCCGTTTTCGTTCAAAGAAGAAAGAACGTGTTGATAATATTTCATTAATATAATATTTATATTATCGTGTACTATAATCGTATACTAATATACCCGCATAATACATATTAAAGTATTAGTCAAATGGAATTTGGCATGTATTGGATTAATTTATAAGTTTACAATGTTCGAACTTACATTATATATTATTCCATATTATTATTTTTTTATTTATTTAATAAAATTCATTTTATTTTAATTAAATTTCATAATTATTTAAATAGAATTAAAATAAGTAAATGAAGAATCTATATTTAAGGATCTAATATAAACTTTTTCTAAAAATAATTAATAAAACATCCAACAATTAATTGTTAATGATTTTAAATTTCAAATTAAATAAATCAAGCTTAATTAATTAAAGATAAATAAAGAATACAATTTGATTATACTCTTAGTATATACATATTATTGTCTTCATAATGCTATAATTTATGACAACAATCGTATACGATATATGTGGAATATGTATCCTAATAGTTTTGATTTATTATTAAAATATTGTTTCTAATTTAAAAAAGATTATTAATTTAGTTTAAAGTGAATATGTATCTATTGAATTCGAATTTTAGTTTTAAATTTGTCGTACCTTATTTTAAATTTATCATTTAAATAGATTTTATTTGATCTATATATATAATTCTGAATCAATGTTCTAATATAATTTACCAGTATTACAAAATATATTATTTTATTATTAGTATTATGAATAACCATTGTAATATTTATCTGCATATTTTATTCTTTAAATTGATGATTTTATCTAACATATTCAACGCTAACATTTCCAATATATTATATTAATCATATACTACATAACTTAGAATTTGCTCAAATATATAATAGATAAATTAAATATAGTAGTATTGCCTTCAATATTAGACCATAATATTATGTCACTTACATTTGATCTCCCAGTCATAATAATAAATCCTGAACTATATGTATATAAATCCTAAATATGGTTATTAAATATATTGATTTTGAATAAAATGTTCTCAGTATAATACTTAATATTTATTGAAAACATGTTCGAAAGTAAATATATTTGTTGCAGTTAAAAACAACATAATACAATTGTTTGATAGTTATTAAAGTAAATTTATTAATTAATCAATACCTGTCAAATTATATTTGACTAATACTTTAATATGTTGTATTCAGTGTATTTAAATATGAAATGTATATATTTGTAGGCCACGATAATATAAATATTATATTAATGAAATATTATCAACACGTTCTTTCTTCTTTGAACGAAAACGGAAATATTCCTTCCTTGAATTCTTTACAGTCTAGTTTTCCGTCTCCTGAAATATTGTTGAATAATTATGAATTTGTGTATTTAATATACAATGAAACATATAGATATAAAATACAAATCATATATTTTATTAATATTATTATGCATAGTTTATAGCATATATTACAAATATATGTAACGAAAATTATAAAATAAGATATACAATTATGTATGCATTTATATTCATTAGTTGTTGAATATGTTATTAAATGTTGTATCAAATTAAAATGAATATATGATGTAATTATATAATATATAGAATATATATATATAACATATTTAAATATATAAATTTATTTCAAACCATTGGTATCAACTTGAAGAAACGAAACAAAAGCTTCATCAAATTCTAATTCTGTTTGCAGGGCAGTATTAAATTCCAAGTTTGTAATTTCGCCATCCAGATTTAAATCATAAAAACTAAATGTTGAAGGAAATTCTTTCTCTAATCCAAAAGCGAGCTGTTAAATTTATTTAAAATAATATAAATGGCATATATTATTATTAGTTATATTAAATATATTTTTCTCGTGGATTAATAGTTTGTTATATATTATTTTGATTGTATATAAACACATATCAAATACAATATACAATGCATCGCTATATATAAAATCTAACTTTATCAGAATCAGGAGTAGATTGTAAATCTCTTTTCTTGCGTGCATAGCATCTTCTTACATTAACGTAATAACAGAAATTCCCTCTAGGGGTAGATCTACATCTTCTAACTCTGGCGATATAACAATACGCATCGCTTTCTGGTATACAGGATAGCAACACCAGACAACTTAATAATACACAGATAAGGGTATAAGACTGCATCTCTGTAATGGCAATAATTAATTAGTAGAATTATTATATATTAACTAATATAAATAAATGTAACTATTACAAATATGTATGTAAGTTTCTATATATATTACTAACTTTATAATACAAAGGAAATTGAAATGATGAAGTGATCACATCACATCTGATATTTATAGTGAAATATATCGAGAAGTTCAACATAAATATGGGAAGTCCATTTATACATTATTTATATGTATTGTTTATCTTATTTTTGTATAATTAAAAATATATATGAATATATTTTGATTAGATAATACAATTGTTACAATAAATATTATTTATAAGCTAATAATACAAGTTAGTTAATACGATTAATATAATTATAATTTTGTATATGATAGTGTTCAATAAATCACATATATATATGATGTTTATCCAGAGTTATATATGTATACTTTAACTTTAAGTGTTTTTAAGTTTGTTTATATTATTTCGATAAAATATATAAATAATATACAAATACATGCTGTTTAATTGCATAGCGACATAACATATTTGTTAGTAATTTAAATTATATGCATCATTTAATAATAGACTATAAACTATAATGTATTAATAAATAATGTATAATTATAATAAAATGTATCAAACAATTTGTCACTTTTTTGAAATATCAACAAATTAAATAAATATAATACATAATAAATGGACTTCCCATTTATATTTGAACTTCCCGATCTCATCAACTATAAATAAATAAAGTAATACATTAACAAATACATACATATTGATTTATATTGTATTTTTATTGTAAAGTAGTCCTTTCATCCAACCCAGAAACTTAAATGACATTTTCACGGAAAGTAACCTAAAATGGACACTTTAACAATAAATGGTGTTAACATTTTATGACCCAATATTTGTATTCAAAAATTACAATATATTAATATTATATGATTATAGATATTATTGTGATTTTTAAATTTTATTTAATATTTTAATTCTATAGATAACGGGGGTGTCCGTATTAGGTACCCATGTTCGAATACGGACAGTGTCCGACGGACACCCTGTGTTATAATACGGACACCCTATATACCACTAGATAAACTATATATTATTGATAAATACAATTACATTATTTATAATTAATTTTATGAAAAATGTATTCTAATTTAATTAGTTAATAACTTATTTATTTTTATTATTTTTTAATAAATAATACAATGTAAGTATATGGGGTCTTAATGGGGTGTGGATAGTTTGGTAGATAAAAAAGTTGGGGCTTCTTTTTTACTCATAAAATACTAAAAAGTTAATTCCACATCCAAGTCCTACCTCCACTTTCACTTGGTATACCCTGTTTATACTAAAGGAGGAGGGCGAACGCGTCTTGTTCAGCGCGTCAAATCTGACAGCAAAGTCCTGCTACTCACTTGTAGTCGACTCGGGAGAGCCAAAGTCTATGGGAATAAACCTAAACAGAAAATTCAACTTGATCTGTTGTAAGAGGTCGATTGTCCTGAGCAGCAGCAGTACAATTATTGGAGGCAGCGGAAGAACCAATTCTTGGTCAACGACAATGTCATACTAAATATGAGGCATTGTGGAAAACCCATACATGGCTATAGCCATCCCATAGGACACTGCGCTAGAGCAGGCAACGGGAAACCACTCTAGTAAAATCCCAATAAAACAAACATGACAGACACAAACATACATATCACAATAAGGTCGAAGAATGAGACTCCCAGCTTGGACGGCTTTAATATTATTACTACTGGGGAAGGGTACTCCATTGTCACAAGTAAGTGCAACGCGGATGACGGGGGTGTTTTAAAGCCGAAAGGACGAACATCAACTGAAAATAGTGAAACGAAAAGGACAGAGGCAAGCCATAGAATGGCAAAAGAAAGAATGAGAATAGGTACATGGAACGTAAGAACAATGAATAATGGAAATTTGGAAGTAGTCAAGAGAGAAATGGCAAGGACTGGTGTTGATTTGCTAGGAATAAGTGAGATGAAATGGACAGGAATGGGACATTTTACATCAGATGAATATGAAATCTACTAAGAAAGTCTCAAAGTGGCTTTCGGAAGAAGCCTTAAAAATTGCCAAAGAACGAAAGGATATGCGTAGCAAAGGAAAGTATGAAGAATATCGAAATCTTAACGCAGCATTTCAGAAGAAAGCAAGACAAGATAAAGAGCAAAGTATCAGAGAAAAATGCAGATAAATTAAAGAGTTAAATAAAATAGGTAAGACTAGAGACTTATTCAAAGAAATAAAAGAGATGACTGGCTCACGAAGCTCAAGAGGTTGTACTATGAAATTAAGTAATGGAAAAGTGGTTTCTGAAGAAAAGGAAATGAAAAAGAGATGGCATCAATATACTGAAAATCTATATAGAAGAGATATTAATATGAATGATAATTTTAATGTACATTACTATGAAGATGACCTGATGTATTAGAGATAGAAGTAAATGAAGCAATACAGCACATATCTAACTGAAAAGCTCCAGGTTGTGATGGAATACCGATAGAGTTTCTAAAAGCAGGAGGAGATGAGGCATTTAGAGTCATATCAAATCTATGTGATAGCATATGGAAAATTAAGACATGGCCAAATGATTGGAAGAAGTCCATATATGTCCCTATTTACAAAAAAGGAGATAAAAAAGAATGTGGGAATTATCGAACTATTGCCTTAATCTCACATGCTAGCAAAATACTACTGAGAGTTCTACAAAAAAGACTGGAGGCCTTGACTACAAGAAGGTATTTGATTGTGTAGACCATCAACGATTATGGAACACTCTCAAAGGTATGGGAGTACCTGAACATTTGATTGTCATGCTTAGTAACTTGTATACAAATCAGGAAGCGACTATAATGACAGAGTATGGAGAGACAAGCAACATACCGATTGGTAAAGGAGTACGCCAGGGTTGCATTCTATCTCCATTGCTATTCAACATCTATGCAGAAAAGATAATGCGAGAGGCTCTAGATAAGTGGGACAAAGGCATTGGCATAGGTGGAAGGAAAGTATCAACTCTGAGATATGCGGATGACACTACATTGATAGCCGGTAATAGAGAGGATCTTATAGAACTTATAGAAAAAGTCAAATCGTCGAGTGAGAAAGCTGGGTTATATCTAAATGTCAAAAAAATTAAGGTGATGGCAACAGGAGAACTAGATTCTATAATAGTTGATGGCGTAAATATAGAAGTAGTTGAAAGATTTGTGTTCCTGGGAGCCTTGATAACAAGTGACGGACAAATAGATATGGAATTATGCAGAAGAATTGCAATGGGAAAAAGTGCAATGGGGAGTCTGAGGAAAAATTTTAAAGATAGAGATTTAAGACTCGCCACTAAAGTAAAAATTGTACAGACACTTATTTTCCCGATTATTCTATACGGTGCAGAAACTTGGACTCTAAAGAAGAAGGAAAGAGCAAAAATCGATGCTTTCGAAATGTGGTGTTGGAGAAACCTGCTTGGAGTGACCTATATAGATAGGAAGACAAATATAGAAATCATTGCCAGCATAAAACCCAAAAGAACGCTAGAGGCAGAAATTGTCAAACTTGCCTTATCATACTTCGGACACTTGGTGAGAGCGGACTCGATGGAGCTACAGCTAATGCTAGGAAAGATGGATGGTCAACGGCGAAGGGGTAGGCCACACATAACGTGGCTGAACAATGTGCAGAATTATATAGCCAACGACAACATCATGAAGATACTAGCAGAAGCCAGAAATATAGTGATATGGAGAGGAACTGTCATGGACGTCGCCAAGGGTCAGTTACGACTCGACGGCACAAGGTAACAAGGTAAGTATATAAATAACAAACATTTTAGATTTATTGGTGATACTAATATCATAACACCTATATGGTGTCCGACGGCTATTAAATGTTGTATCAAATTAAAATTAATATATGATATAATTATATAATAAAATGATGCAAAAGAAATAATTATATAATTAGTTAACAAACTCGATTGAATGAGGTAAACATGTATCAATTGAACAGAAAATTATAGAAAATTAAACTGAAGAATCATTAATATAATTATTTAAAATAAGAATGTTTATTTTATAACAAATATTAATGTATTTCTAATACATGTACACCAGAAATAAGTTAATTAACTTGTTATCTGAATGAGTTAGGTTTTTACATTTATATTAATAAGTTGTTTTCTAGTAATACATAAAATTTCCTTAATTAATTGCCATACGATAATATAATATATTTATTATTGATTATTTATGTAATAAATGTAGTATTATATATGCATATATTATTATAGTTAATTATTTATTGTAAGATATAGAAATATTTTTCAAATTAATTGTAACACATCTTTGAAATCTTTTTACTTTAAGAACTATAAAACAATTGTATTATGTTATTTTTAACTGCAACAAATGTATTTACTTTCGAACATGTTTTCAATATATATTCAGTATTACACTGAGAACATTTTATTCAAAATCAATATATTTAATAACTATATTTATAGTTTAGGATGTATTATTATGACTGGGAGGTAAAATGTAAGTGACATATATCTAACAACAATATATCTAACATATATCTAACATATATCTAACAACAATAGTGTTATTATTGTTATTGTTATGGATGTATGTGGATATAGATCAGTACCTAATTATGACCGTAGTTCGTGTTAAGGTAATGCAACATACTTGTCATGTACCTCAGTATATCGTACATGAGGTGTAGTAGGTACTGTTTCAGATCCCTTCTTATGTATTAGCTGCTGCCTCTGCTGCGTAATTCCTACCCGCGCCACCAGGGGAATACATATCTACTAGAGGTTACCCATAGGTCTAGTTTGACCTCTACTTGGTCCCAATATCGATAAATATATATTTATATTAGTGTGAGTGTGTTTATAGTAATAATATTTATAGTTGATAATATCGGGAAGTTCAGAATTAAATATGGGAAGTCCATGTATTATATGTTATTGTTTATATTAATATAAACGATAATAATGGTATTGTATAATTTATCTATTCTATACTAATACTTTATTTATGTATAATACATAGTTTACTTGATTTAATATAAAAAATGAACAGAGATATAATTGAACTTCATGATTTATGTTTGGACTTCTCGATTTATTCGACTATAAATATGAATGTGATTTCATCTGCCTCACCATTAATACACATATCATACCTAGCATACCTACAGTTAGTATATATATATATATATATATATACTTTATCTATCTCACACTCTATACATATATATATATATATATTTACGGATATAAATTGAATTTATTTATATTCATATAAAATAAATAATGAATATTATATTAGAAACATATGATATATAATAATTATTAACTATATTGTTACATTGTAGGAATGCAAACCTCATCGCTATGCTGTGTATTGTTTAGTTGTGTGGTGTTCTTACTAAGCGTACATTACACCGAAGCCAGAATATGTTCCTACGAGAGAGTTAGTTGTATGGGTAATTTCTGCAGGAGATGTTATGCATATGTTAAAAATAAGGGTATAACATTATGAATTATATGGTATAACATATGGAAATACGAGTTATACCATACAATTACGTTAAATGGTATAAGATCACATATTATATGGTATATCATTTATTTTTTTTAGTTATACCATATAGCTTAATTGAAATGGTATAAGATCACACATTATATAGTATAACATTTGTTTTTTTTTAGTTATACCATATAGCTTAATTTAAATGGTATAAGATTACGAATGATATGGTATAACATTCGTAATTTTTAGTTATACCATTATCTATTAAATATAATGGTATAACTTTATGAATTATATGGTATAAAATATGGAAATACCAGTTATACCATAACATTTTAAAATTAAGTTTAAATTTGATTGAAAATGAAATGTATAAGAATATAATTCATAATAGTATCCTTCGTAATATCCTTAATATAACAGTTTACTTATTGTTGTGTTAAATTATTATAATCATAGCATGTATTGCTTCTAATTGCAATTAAACTGGTTTTCAGAAACTATATAGATTACCCATAGGGAAATATGTATACATATACATATTTCCTATATTTTATATACAAATACTTATAATTATTCGAGTATATATATATATATATATATATATATATACATAATTCCATTTTATTTATTAACATATTCTATTTCCACTCTACAATCAACATGAGAAGCATCTATTTTTCAACACATTACAATATACATAAGGTATTTATACTTATATTATATATATATATATATATATATATATATATATATACATATATATATATATATACAAATTATATCATATTATATATAATAATATAAAATTGTATATAATATATAATTTTATAATATATTTATATATTATTGAAAATATATAATTAAATTGTTAGAATATAATTATATAATTATATATATATATATTATATATATATATTATAAAGTCAAAGTTGTATACAGAATAGTTCTATAGATATATCGATTAATGTAATATACATTTAAATGCATTTAGCATTACGTAACAGAAATCGATATATCTACATATACACTTTAAACTAGATTTCGGTGTCACGCTCTGTTTTAATTGTATAGCCATAGCCATGCATGGCCATACATGTAAATATTTTTATCGTCTGTCAAGTATATTTCGTTATTTTTCTATAGAATAAATTCCACTAGGTGAGATTGCCTCATTCTTCGTTATGCATATCATCAGGTATGTACTATTATTATAATTATTATTATGTTATATTATTATTATGTTCAACATGTATTTGCTTTGATTAATAAATTGTATTAGAACATTCACTTTATTACATATATATATATTATAAAATTATGATAACTATATGCTATAGAATATAATATTGTATACATATTAATATGCAGGTAACTGAAGAATTATTTGCAGAATTTCAAATTAATTAAAATATTAGAAAAACGGCCGGAGAGGGATGAAAAAGCATATAACGTATATACAAAAATATATAAACGAATATATTGATGTGCTAGGTAGCGCTAATACGCAAACTGACCAAACAGGTAATTTAGTTATCTAATTAATAACATTAGTTAAATATCTATATAAAATAAATATCCAATTATATTTTATTACTCCATATGGATAGTATACTATATATCCATATATGGTCAATTATTTATTTTATTTTTAGCTCACAATGTAATTAAATTTAATAATATTACTAATAGTTATATATATATAAATATGTTAACTGTTGTACAAATATTATCAATATCCTTCTATCCTTAATCAAATATAGATTATAAAGTCTATAATTAAATAAATAATATAATTTTTCCAAAAATAGATGCGGGAATCTTATATTTTATGATGGGAGTTTGCGAATTATTGAAAAATGAATTTACAATGAAAATAAAAATAAGGTTACTTAATGATTACTTAGTAACTATAGATTTAATATTATAGTTATTTTAGGATTTGTCGTATGCTAATTCAAAAGTATAGTATACTCTATTATATATATATATAACTGCTATTGGATTTTTCTAATTAAAATTCTAAACTTTACTTTATATAGTATTATCATATATGCTATTAACTGTATAACGTTTCTTATAAGATACATATGTACACTATTATATAATATGCAATATTATTATATACTCGAGTATACTATATATATATATATATATATATATATATATATATATAGATATATATAACTTATATAAATATTTTAATTTTAATTGCAGGAAATAATGACTCCATATATCAGAAAAGAGGATGCTTATTATGTGTGTCGATAATTGTTTGGTTTTCGTTCAAAATAATTTATTTCGTATAGAATAAAATATATTTTATTAAGTGTTATTGTTAATTTTATTTGTTTCATAACATGTCCTACAAACATTAATTGTTTATGTAATTTTGTGTCACGTTATTTATTTTAAAATGTATCTGTTAATTAACAATATTGTTACACTAACATATATGTGGTTTTTAGAAAATAAATTATCATTATAAATGTCGATTCCATATATAAATTAATAATATAGAATAGTAAGTTATTATAAACACTGGTATAACTTTAAATAAAATATAGTATAACTTTTAATAAAGTATGGTATAACTTTATATAATATATGGTATAAATGTTAATACATTATGGAATAACTTTATATCAAATATGGTATAACTTTTTATAAATTATGGTATAACTTTATATAATATATGGTATAAATTTTAATAAATTATGGAATAACTTTATATCAAATATGGTATAACTTTTTATAAAATATGGTATAACTTTATATAATATTTGGTATAAATTATGGTATAACTTTATATAAAATATGGTATAACTTTTTATAAAATATGGTATAGCTTTTTTAATTAGTTATACCGTAAATGGTATACCAGGGCGCCACGGGGTTATACCATTTTTTAATCAATGTTATACCATTTATTTCTAACAGTGTGGTCGTGGCAGACGAGATCTGGAATCTAATCAAAATAAAGTTAATATTATAGTAAAGTAATAACACTAATAAGAGAAATATATAATAATAATTACAATAATTACAATAATAATAATTATTATTATGTATCAATATATTTTATTTAATATATTTTCTACTTTCTAGTATTTTTTGTTTATTTTTTACTGTTGGCATTTATTGCATTCTTAAAACCTTTTACACTATTTACTTTTAATATCGTATTATTATTTGCATATTTCAATAACTTATCGTTGGAACTATTCCAACTTTATACTTTAGACTAAATATTAGTTTAAATACAAAATGCATAGTATATATACTATAGTCTATAATAATAGTCTTAATAAATTATTATAAAATTGTCTTAGCTTGAACTTGAAATGGATAAATCTCTTCCGTGTGAATTCAGTTTTTATGATTTAAATCTCGATGGAAATATCACCACCCTGGAATTTAATACTGCATTGGAAAATGAGTTGACATTTGAAGAAGCGTATTTCTCTTTTCTTCAAACGGATACTAATGGTTTAATTAACTATTATATTATTTATATACAATTAATAATCAATTATATAATATGATATTTAATTAATATATCAGCTATAATACATATATATATATATATATATATATATTCTCATTTATTAATAAATAGATTATCTTAAGTATATTTAATGTAATATGATTAATATATATACTTAACTATGTAGAAGATGGAAAACTAGACTGCAACGAATTCAGGGAAGGAGTGTATCCGTTCAAATTAAAATGTGAAAGAATATGTTGATGATAGTTATATTATTACATGGTATAGGTACAACCTATAATGGTGATATGTATTGATCAATACTTTGCGTATTTCATATTATTAATTTTATATAGTTCAAACACACGCCCCTTGAACGTTCAACTGTTTACTTCTTATTACTCGGAATAATCATCTCAAACACATGTTATTATATTGTGTACTTTTATACATATATACATATCTATTAATAAAGTTACTCCGTGGTTTAAGTCATCTTATTGTTTAACTTCAACACAAATGTAGGCAATATCGTAATTATATAAATTATACATAATAATTATTATTATTATTATTATTATCAAATTTAGGCAATGCCAGGGTAATTATAGAAGCAGTGTTGCTTATCGAGACAATTAGGCTCAGCCTACCCCTTTATAAACATGAGTTTCATTATAGATAAGAATAATAAATAAAAATAATGTTATAATAGTATGACTTCCTGTTTACATATATAAAATAAAAAAATAAAATATAATGAAACGTATCATGTAACTAAATGTCATCATCAAGTAATAATAATAAATAATAAAATAATAAAATTAAAATCTAAGATATACATCAAAAATAAAATAAAATAAAATAAAACATATTGAACCTATAGGAGAAAGCCAATATTAAAATCTAAAAGATACTAAAAGAAACAAGAGAAAAAAAGAAACAAATATATTAGATAAAATATAGGTACAATGATATACTAAAAATGAACCATATTATAATACTGACAATTTTTAAATAATTATTTTTTTAATACTGATATTAATAATATATATTTTTGTAATTTTATATTTTGTCAGAAAGCAATAAATGTAAAAATAATAAAACTAATTTTATTTAAGTCGGAAAAAAATAAAATTTTAAATTTTTTTAATTAATCTGATAAAATATATAATTATAATTTTAATTTTTAATTATATATATATTTTTAATACTGATAATCTATAATTAATAATATATTTTTTTGTAAATTTATAATATGTCATAAAGTAATACAAGTTAAAATAATTTTGTTTTTAATATATTTAAATGTTAATTTTTTTTTTAAATTACATAGTGAATTCCATAAATATATTTATCCCTATAGGGACTAATAATTATAAGGCAATGTGAACATATATTTAATTTTGATGAAGGAATATTAAAGTTATTTATGTTCGTATTGGATAAATATTAGATTTTTTACTAAAATAATTGATTATTATTTCACGGTGAACATTATTATATACTTTAAACATGAATTCACAAGTATTATATTTTACTAAGTCATTGAAAGGTACTGTTGAATTTAAATAAATCTTAGTATGATATAGATAAGGTGTATTATATATAATACGAATGATTATTTTATGTAAAATATTGAATCATAATGTGTTAGTCTTATAATTATTACCCAATAATATTATACAATAATTAATATGTGTTAAAAAAACTAATTATATACATGGTAAGGCCTTTTGATTTACAAATTTCGAAATTATATTAGTTATCCAACTTATTTTTTTTAAATTTATTTTTTAGATATAGAATTTTTATATATACCTAATATGTGTATTTTCTAATCTAAATTCTGATCAATTATTATACCTAAACATTCTGTATATTTAACTTTAGTTAAATTTATATTATTTATTGAGATTATAATGTGGGATAATTTATTATTGAATAATATGTAATAGATTTATTAATATTTAAAGTAAGTCTATTTGAAATAAACCATTTATTTATATTTAATAATTCCTTTTTTATTATTGTATCTAGAAATACTTTATTATAATCATCAAAATACAAAGTAGTATCATTGGCAAACATAGTAAAATTAGGTACATATTGAAGATGAACATATTAAATCATTAATATAAATAAGAAACAAAATAGGACCTAAAATTTGTCCTTGATGAACACCAATTTTAACTCTAATGTTATCTGATAAATAGTTTTTAAAGTTAACTGTCTGATATCTATTTGAAAAATAACTTGTAATCCATTTTAATGAAATTCCACGTATAGGATATAAATCCTACCTATATTTTCTAGTTTACTAAATAAAATTGCATGATTAACAGTGTCAAATGCCTTTTTAAGATCAATAAAAATAGCTGCACTTATTTTATTATTTCTAAAGCTATTACATATTTGAGTTTGAAGATTAAAAAGTGCATGAGTCGTATTTTATTTTTTTCTAAAACCGAACTGACTATTAGATAAAATATTAAAGTGATTTAAAAACGAATAAAACCGAACATAAAATACTTTTTCTAACATTTTTGAGAATTGACTTGTAAGTGAAATTGGACGGTAATTAGTAAATAATTTTATATCATCCATTTTAAATAAAGGAATTATTCTAGAAAGTTTCAATATAATTGGTACAATACCCGTTTCAAGAGATAAATTAATTAAAGATGATAAAGGAGTTATTATATTAATTTCAGTACATGTTAATAACTTCATTGAAATACCAAAATTATCTAGATATTTTAGATTTAAAATTTAATATAATTTTTAAAAGCTCATTTTCATTACATGGAGTAATATAGAAACTATTGATATTAGGTGATTTTAAGAAATATTTGTAATCATCGACATTACCCTTACTAATATTTTATCTAATTGAATACCAATATCTCTAAAAAATAAATATTAAATTGATGAATACAAAAATTAATAAATAAATTCCATGAAGTTTCTGAATTATCAGTTCAATGAAAATTGATAAAGAGTATCATCATTAATTAAATTATTTTTAGTATTATATTTATTAATACTATTAATCGATTACTTTTATTTATATCTAATGATAATATAATTGGAAAATGATCTGATAAATCAGATATAATTTTGAAAATATACAATTTTGCACAATACAGATTTGTAAAAAATTATCAATTATAGTAAAAGAATTTTTATTTAAATCAATTCTAGTTGCAACTAAATAGGCCATGGCCTATTTATCATAGGAGAACATCTTAACTTATGACATTTTTCTAAAAATATTTCTACATTTTTGCAAATGTTACAATTTTTTAAATAAATATTGAAATCACCACAAATTATCATTGTTTTATACATATTTAAATAAAGTTGGTAATAATAAATTGAAAAACATAGTAAATGAATCATTATCGATGTTTGGAGTTCTATATATTGAACTAAAAGAATGTTTGTATTATTATTTAATAATTATTCAATAATAATACTATCAAACAATTTATTAGAAACTAAAGATAGTTATTAAATGAGATATTTGTTTAAACATAAATTAGAACTCTTCCACATCTTTTATGAACCCGGTTAGATAATACTGTATTATAATCAGGAATATCAAATACAAAATTATTATCAACATTTAACCAAGATTCATTTAGGGTAAAGTAACCGAATACGAACAGTGCCTGAATACGGACACTCACAGTATCTCATAAACCATAAATCCTACAAAAAAATGTTTAATGAATAAAATATTCATAATTACATAAATAGTCTAAAAAAGTATTTTTTATATTTTTTAATAATTAAAAAATAGTGCTGATATATTCAATAAACTAATTTTTTTATTACGTTTTAAATTTATGAGAAAAAAAAATGTCAATCTAAAACCTTCTCAAGAATATATAAATGTATCGATATAAAATATAACACTATATTACTAAACAACATTCTAAAATTATATATATAATTTCTATATTTGGTATCAAATATTCATAAAGTTATAAGCATATATCAAGAGGTCATATAAGTCCCTAATACGGACACTCTAGATATCTTAATACGGTCACCCTATAACCAATCAGCGCGAGCGTATGAACAATTCTGATATTCATAAAAATCGCGTGCGATATAATATTAATACCACCAATATAGCTAAATCTAATTTTTTTTTTATTTAGATACTTAAATTATATTAATTAAAAAAATAATAAAAATAAATATATTATTAACTAATTAAATTAGAATAAATTGTTCATAAAATTAATTATAAATAATGTAATTGTAATTTTTCTGATTGATTCATCAATAATATATAGTTTATCTAGTGTATATAGGGTGTCCGTATTTTAACACAGGGTGTCCGTATTCGGACATGGGTACCGAATACGGACACCCCCGTTATCTACGGAATTAAAAGATTAAATACAATTTTAAAATTACAATAATATCTATAATCATATAATATTAATATATTGTAATTTTTGAATAACAATAATGAGTCATAAAAGGTTAATACCATTTATACTTATTAAGTTGTCTGTTGTTGCTATCGTGTACACCAGAAAGGGGAGCTAGGTTGTGTGTATACGCCAAAGTTAGAAAATGTAGAGAAAATGTGGAAGTGTTTACGTTAATGTAAGAAGATGCTATGGACGCAAGAAAAGAGATTTACAATCTACTCCTGATTCTGATAAAGTTAGTTTTTATATATATTGATGCATGTTAATATATATATATTTATAAGTTATCTAATAATAATAATAATATTAATCTAAGAATAATATTATTTTATTTAATGCTAGTTTTTATATATATTGATGCATGTTAATATATATATATTTATAAGTTATCTAATAATAATAATAATATTAATCTAAGAATAATATTATTTTATTTAGATTGAACAGCTCGATTTTGGTATAGAGAAATAATTTCCTTCTAAATTTATAAAAACTATAGTTTTTATGATTTAAATAGATGGAGAAATTACAAACTTGGAATTTAATAATGCCCTGCAAAAAGAATTAGAATTTGACGAGGCATTTATTTCATTTCTTCAAGTTGATACCAATGGTTTGAAATATATTTATATATTTAAATATGATAATAAATATCTCTATTAAAAGATTTATGTACATATATCATATATCAATTGTAATTAGATACAATATTTAACAACATATTCAACATGTAATAAACATAAATCTACATATATTTATACCTATATCTTATTTTATAACTAGCGATAGATATATTTTGTATTTATTATATGAATAATATCTCTTAGGTAATACTAGCCCAATACTAATAATATATGTTGATTATACTCGATAACAAAACCAATATTATATATGGATTACATTTTTTTAAGTTTTAATCAATTATATAATATGATATTTAATTAATATATCAACAATAATATATATATATATATATATATATATATATATATATATCCTATCTATTCTCATGTATTAATAAGTATATTCTCTTAAGTATAGTTAATGTATATTTAATACATTATTAATATATATACTTAACTATGTAGAAGATGGAAAACTAGACTGCAACTAATTCAGGGAAGGAGTGTATCCGTTCAAATTAAAATGTGAAAGAATATGTTGATGATAGTTATATTATTACATGGTATAGGTACAACCTATAATGGTGATATGTATTGTTAATCAATACTTTGCGTATTTTATATTATTAATTTTAAATAGTTCAAACACACTCCCATTGAACTTTCAACTATTTACTTCTTATTACTCGGACTGATCATCTCAAACACATGTTATTATATTGCGTACCCTTATCTCACAGATTATGTATACCTATTAATAAAGTTAATCGGACTTTGAATTCGTCTTATATTGTCATAAATATAGATAATATCTTAATTATACATAATAATGTGGTTATAATTATTAAAATTTATTGTATTATACTTGTATATATATATTATTTATTCGAGATACATTAAATATATATACAATATTTACTAGGGGAAAGTAACCTAATACGGACACTTTAACAATAAATGGTATTAACTTTTTATGACTCATTATTTTTATTCAAAAATTACAATATATTAATATTATATGATTATAGATATTATTGTAATTTTAAAATTTTATTTAATCTTTTAATTCCATAGATAACAGGGGTGTCCGTATTCGGTACCCATGTCCAAATACGGACACCCTGTGTTATATTACGGACACCCTATATACCACTATATAAACTATATATTATCGATGAATCAATCAGACAAATTACAATTATATTATTTATAATTAATTTTATGAATAATTTAATATAATTTAATTAATAATTAATTTTAAATTTATTTTATTAATTAATAATACAAGTTAAGTATATAAATAATAACATTTTTAGATTTACTTCATTGGTAGTATTAATATTATAACGCACGCGATTTAATGAAAAATAGAATAGTTCACACGCTGCGCCCTGATTGGTTATATGGTGTCCTACGGACACTTTCCGTATTAGTGATTTATATAAAAATTCACATATGACATATAGATATATGCTTATAATTTAATTAATATTTGATAACAAATATAGCAATTATGTATATAATGTCAATAACTCTTTAGTTTTTTAATAATAGGTATACTATATACTGTATACCACATACAGTATACTATACCTATATTGTTACGTTGTATATCCATACATTTGTATATTCTTGAGAAGGTTTTAAATTGAATTTTTTTCTTCATAAATTCAAAAAGTAATATAAAAATTACCTTATTGGATATATCAGCACTATTTTGTATAGTTAAAAAAATTAAAAATATTTATTTTGACTATTTATATAATTATAAATATTGTATTCATTAACATTTGTTGTGTAGTTTTTGTGTGTAATTTATGGTTTCTGATATATCGAGAGTGTCTGTATTCGGTTACTTTAACCTACTATAATATGATATTACGAATAACTATTTATATGTAATATATATATATATATATATGTATAAAAAATTATAATAAATTATTAAAAAGTAAAAAAAGTTATCAATCTGTCCGTATTCGGTTATTTTCCCTATACCTATAGGTATTCATACATAATCAAATAATTCACTAATGTATTAGTTTATTATATAACACCGAACCATGCTTACAAATAATATGTAGGTTATTTCATTTCGATAGAGAAAATAAAAATAAATCTCTTTTATTGGAATAGTATATAAACAATAAATAAATAAACATAATATTTATAAATGTAAACAAAAATATTTTTTAATTTAATTTTAAATATAATTATTAATACACATACCATATTCTGTTTGACCGTCGGAAGATTCGTTAGTAAATCAGTATTATGTGTACTCATTACGTATACTTATATTTTATTATTACGTATAATTATATTGTATTATTAATGTATTGCGTCTTCATAATATAGAATTACATAGTTAGATAAAATAACCTACGTATCTTATTTAAGTGAATGAATGTACTACATGTTTAACATAAACCTAACATGATGTTAATGTTATTTAATAAATTCTTATATATATATATATATATATATATATTAATTTATATATACTCTTCTCGTATAGATTAAAGTTAATAAATTTGAATCGAGGAATATAATCTTGTAATATGCGATCACCAAGTGCAGGTTTGTTCAGCTTACTCTAGTAGTATTAATACTAGTATCATATCGCTAGTCTATCTGTAAGTTATCTATCCCCTGTAAGTTAGAAAGCATATATATATATATATATATATATATATATATGTGTGTTTCTTATGCTTATTAGTTGGTAACTAATATACGACAACATTATCCTAACGATCCTAACGATCCTAACGATCCTAGTCACCCTTAACCCAGTTCTCTTTAGTTACACGTGATAACTAGGTGCTACCCAGTATCGTATTGTTTTAACTATACTTAAGCTGCATGAATATATCATATTAATTAATGCATACATATAATATATACCTATAATATATCCGGGTTAATATCAATTAATTTAATCGACTCTCTATATATATATGTATAATTATTAGTATTATAATATTAATAGAGTATTAGTTTATGTAATTAGTATACTATAGTATACTATATATATATATATATATATATATATATAGTATACTATATATAATACTATATATATATAGTATTATAATACCTAATATATGTAGTTATATATATATGTGTGTATGTATGTACATGTGGGTGTGATGATGTAATTACATTATGTAATCAAATTAAAGTACGTATGGCATACGTACAATAATGTATCATACATATAATTAATAATATTAATTAATTTAAACAAATATAAATTGAATACATCAGTAGACACATCTTCTATAGTCTGATACTAGCGGCCACTACCCCACTGCCTTATTTTAAAGCTTTGTAATGCCTAATAAATCGATTATATTATTTAGTAATATACTTTATATATAAAAGTGAAATCACAGTATTCTAGAACTATATGATTTCTAGCTAAATACAAAAAATAATATCTTAAAATTCATTAGGTGTTATGTATTAAGTCCTATGTATCGATATATTCTGAGGCTATTCTGAGGCTATTCTGAGGCATATACATTATCGGCCACTACACCCTCCAGTCCCCGAACTGTACTGTAACAAGTTATAACATTAGTTTAACTGTGTAGGAGGGAGGGGTATTTCGATAAATAGTATAGCTATCAAAAACGTATTTATGAAAAACTATAGATATTTGAATTCTAAGATTTTATTCAGATTTTATAGTGTGCTAATAATAGATACAATACAATATTATAATAGATACAATACAATAATACAAGTTGTAAATCGTACGGATAAGAGTATAACCTGGCGAAAACGAATATAATTGAATTTTTGATATCATGAACCATCTCCAAAAATAAACTAAAGAAGTACCTCCTTGTTCATGATATCAAAACTTCTGGAAATAATTATTTCCATCCGAGTAGCAACGCTTCCCTAGTTTTTTTTAAAAAAACTAGGGAAGCGTTGCTACTCTGGAAATAATTATTTCCAGAAGTTTTTAAGTTTTTATATCACTTAAGTGTTCAGTCAGAATCGTATAGTTAGAGGATCATAGTTAGCATTGTGATGAATGGAGTGAAAATTATCGATGGAGGTAATTAGGTTGTTTAGTTAGTAGGGGAAAGTAACCGAATACGGATATCTAGATGTAATATAAATCCCTAATATGACACCCTATATGTCTTAATACGGACACACTATAACTAATCAGCGCGCAGCGTATGCACTATTCTGATATTCATAAAAGTCGCGTGCGATATAATATTAATACCACCAATAAAGCTAAATCTAATTTTTTTATTATTTAGATAATTAAATTGAATTATTAATTAAAAAATAATAAAATAAATAATTTATTAACTAATTAAATTAGAATACATTTTTCATAAAATTAATTATAAATAATGTAATTGTAATTTATCTGATTGATTCATCAATAATATATAGTTTATCTAGTGGTATATATGATGTCCGTATTATAACATAGGGTGTCCGTATTCGGACCATCGATATAAAGAAAGTGGATAAGCAATTGACGCACGCAATGCATGTAAAAGATAGACACGTGAATGACACTTTTATCGATAAATTAACAAAATGGTATCTGTGATTTTGATTGGATATTAGTCATATTATATATGTCAAATATTAAAACAGTAGGCTTTTCGTCGAAATAGATTAAAGTGACTTCTATCTATATCAATGGATTTAAATTATAAATATCAATAAAATCAATAAAATAGTAATATAACTTCAATTTAAATACACAAAATTACGAGGAATGTTGATATTATGTATTTTAAATATATAATTTTATTTTTAGTATAGATAGTACATAAAAACTGGTAGCGATTATCAATATATATATATATATATATATATATATATATATATATATATATATATATATATATATATATATATGATAAATACATATTATTATAAATAAAAAGTAGTGGGCCAGATAGTGGGTTTCGACTGCAGCGCTCGTAGCGGATAGTGTCATACACTACATTCAATTGCTTATCCACTTTCTTTATATCGATGATTCGGACATGGGTACCTAATACGGACACCCCCGTTATCTATGGAATTAAAAGATTAAATAAAATTTTAAAATCACAATAATATCTATAATCATAAAATAATAATATATTGATATTTTTAATAAAAATAATGAGTCATAAAATGTTAAGACCATTTATTGTTAAAGTGTCCGTATTATGTTACTTTCCCCTATAGCGGTATATAGAATGGATACTAATTTATGTTGAATAATTTGTGTTGATGGTAGCCATTTATGTTGTGTTCGTAGGTCAGTGATGCATGTAGTGTAGTTAGTTATCAATAGTAAGTAGACTAGTAAGTTATGACTAGTATAAAGGGTCCGATAGTTAAACGGTCGATGGTTGTAAAGTATGTTTTGTGAGATGAAAGTACGATAGGGATACAGTAGTGTCGTCGAGAGAGAAGTAAAGTTTTGGTTATAGTTAGTGCAGTTGATGTAAGAACATATTTTGTTTATATTGAAGAGATGGTGGAATGTGGAGGCTATTAAGGTTGATATGTATTTATCAAATGTCAATTTGTTGTTAATATGGATGCCTGGTTACGTGGTTGTAATGGAAGAAGGTATTAGGGTATGACCAAGGACATGGTATGACCTAGGTAGAAGTGTGGGAATAAAGCGGTGGTAGGAGAGTACGGAGCTCTGTAGGTGACAAATTCATAAATTCGGTGGTATTAGGGTTAAGTAAAATGATGTAAATTGATCTTCTTAGTAATTATTGCTTTTAGATATCATTATAAACTTACTCTACTGGAAAAATGAACATTTATATAATTTATATAACATTTATAACCTATTTTCCTATAAAGGCTATTTTCTTTATTATCTGTCATTCATTCCAATAAATAAATTATTAATTTTTGCATACATTATTTGTGTATGTATATGTTATTTGTATATGATTTCATAGGACCTATATGGCATTATACTGCATCTATAGTTGCACTTTTATGAAAATCTCAGATATTTCTAAATGATATCATGATAAATGATATAGGTGATATTGATACCTATCATTGATATTTAAATATAAATAAATTATATTCATAGATATTTGTATTGCTGTTAGGTAAGCCTATATAGTAAATGTTGATATTAATCATTATTAGTTAGGTAAACTGTACCCAACTACTTAACAGGATATTCTTATTTCGAGTAGGCAATGATGAATTATAAAATAGTAAAAAAAAAGAGTAGAAGTGGTTGCAACTAATTGAAGACAAAATTGTATAGCATATATAACGAAAACACCAATATGAATTATAAAATAGCTCATACGATATAATCATAGGATTTACATTTATTTGAGATAATGAATAAGCTATTAAACATAACTTAGACAATAAAATCATTATCAAAGTATTAAACACTATTAGATAATAATGAATATTTAGTTTTCTATATTATTTCAATTAAATATTAATTTAAAAAACCTGCGATTATAAATTCATATATAAGGAATAAACTTATAACCCCGATTTAAATTAGAAGCTACTAAATAGTAACTATCTACTCGTTGTGTAGGTTAATAATTAAATTTGATTCATACAATAAGAAGCATATTTAAGTAGGCCGCGGTACAGTTGAGTTTAAATAAAATATAAAATTAAGAAACCAACTAAATCAATATAAACAAATGAGTCTTCAATTAACTTTATTGTTGAACATGCACATATATAGAGTATATGTGTTTAACTAAATATAACTAATCTACTAAGTATAGTTACGTTAAACAACGATAATATAATTCAATGGTTTTAAAGCAGTATCATCATTAAAAAAGATACAAAATATATTTGTTAAAAAATAGATTAATTTAAAACTATATATGTTTATAATTAAAACTAATAGTTAAAAGTAATAACATATATAAAAAATCTGGCGTAAAAACGTTATCGTATATAAATATAATTAAAATAATAAAAATTAGGAATAATAATTACAAATATATATAATACCTATATAATATAGAAATTAATATAGATATTAAAATAATTACTGGCGCGGTACACATCATCGCCTTGATCTTAATACAAACGTACGCACCACCTACAGAGTCATTAGCGAGATGTCGGCAGTCGAGAGCGATGCTACAACCGTACTACGAACAGGCGCCGGTAACCTGCGAGGCTATTCTGAGGCTGTACGTCAGCAACGTTCGCGAGACACTCGACTCCGTACGCTATCGGTACCACTCGACCGACATGCTGATACTGTGCACCCAGTTCGTCGTCGACCAAGTAGAGGACACGCTCGACGATAACCTTCAGTGGATAGACTTGGCGACGGGCGGCGTTACCGGCGGTAACCTCGCCGAGAATATATACGCTCGCGACCTTCGACAGTATCTACTACGCCTGATGGACGATATTCTGAATAACATGGACGATATGTTGTACGAACTTGACCCGAACTACGGTGGACTGTAGGTATTGGTCTACTGGTCTGTATCGGCAGACGTCTGACCTGACCTGGGTATCCGATATCTAGGTCGTAAGCGTGAAGTAGCTCACTGTGTTTAACCATAGTTACATGTATTATACATGTATGTTAACTATGTATACATGTTAAACTACACCGTATTTAACTCAAATAAAATGTATTCGATACTGGGTGTTTACTATATTTAATATGATGTATCTGAATAGTATTCAGTGATTCAATGTATGTAACAGTAGGGTTAATCTAGAAGTACTATTGGATCCTGCGAGATAGAAACTTATTAGCGGATAAATGAGATACAAATATAGCGATATAAATATACAAATAAAAAAACACTATAATATTTGTATCCATAAGGATAATATAATAGTAATGTAAAAACTAATTGAATTACATAATAACATGAAGGGAGTACAGTATATATATAAATAAAATATATATAATAAAATGATAGGTTAAATTGTAGAATTGAAAATTGAATATACATTGTATGTTATACAATATAATATATATATATATATATATATATATATATATATATATATATATTGTAACATTGAAAAATAAATAATAAGTGAATAATATATATTTATATATTTCGTCAATTAAACTAATTAGTATAACGTAAACTTAGAAGCTGTGGTAAAACTTAGAATATAAAGAAATGTATATATCTAAAAATTAGAAACTAACATGAAGATTAAAATAATAAATATATATACTTTATAGTTCATATACCGATTAATCATTTAAATTTAAAAGTAAAATTAATGTAATTATAGTAAATTAACAAAGACTAACATTTATAATATTAAACTGTACATTTAAAATATAGGTGTAATAAAATATAATATTTATATAACAATAATAGAATTGTAAAAGAAAAAATGGATAAAGTTAAACATTGTACTTTATAAGTAACATTGTTTAAGAACTTTAAGATATATTTATATTGCGTTCATTTTTTTAAATATTTGGTAAATTATTCCATAATTTAGGTCAGTAATATGTCATATAATACTTGCAAGATTACATCACATTTTAGGTTTGATAAACATATTGAGGAACCTGAATTTATAAGTAATTACTTTTTATTTTAATAAGTAGCAATCTATGGATATAAATCTGTAAATATAAATTAAACTAGGTCATACATATATGTTAGAATACATATCTCTATAATATATCATTAGATTTTAATATATAAATAATCACATAATATAGAGTATCGGGAATATTAAAAGTGAGAGTACTATTTGTTTTGCAAAATGGATATACACATAATATTACTTGTATATATATATATATATATATATTACTAGTATATAAGTGAGTAACAATATTGACGATAACGAAAGGTAGCTAAACTATGATACATCTTTAATTATGATTCGCAGCGTAATTGATATCTAGGTTTGTTAACAATAGATAAGGAACAGTAGTTTCTTTTAAATAAATGCAATGTGAGAAAATCAGTTCCTACTTATATAAATATTTATACCAGGAAATATAATGCATGATGATTGCCTGATTACCATATTATTAATACAAATTTGTAGTATATTTTATTCTAGAGCAATGTAATACTATATAATTAGTTTTATCAATATTAATCTGTAAATTATTACCTATTAACCATGTCCACGTAAAATTGTAAGTGTATCTTTTGTTTACTAAATGTATATATTTATCAACAAATAACAAAGCAGTACAATTAGCGATAAGGTTAATTACAATTGGTACACAAATTGGTGAAAATTATTGATGTACGATAAAACTAAAATATGCCCTAATATGGAACGTTGACTAACTTCACATTTAATTTAAATATAAACAGAGTTGTTAAAATAAACATATTATTGTTAATTATGTAAATAGAATTTTATTACATTAAAGAATCTATCACGTATACCATAATAATATTAATTATTAAATATTAATTTACTATAAGATGTATTACATAGAATATACGTATATCTCAATGGATAAACTAACGGCAATATCAGTGAAGGCAATGAATAACTCGACTGTGACCTAAGTGACGTCGAGTGTTAAAGGTGACAGGTGTACTAACGGCGTACTATTAAACCTATGATATCACAGCAGTGGTGCTACAATGAGATACACTAGCTTCTTTTCTATTTATAATGTGTATACATTGTGGGCCTGGAACAGTGGTTCCCAACCTTTTTTCATCACGACCCTTTTTTTGATAATTCTTAATTTAAAAATATACAATGAAAAATTTTATTTTGTATTATTAACTGTTAGTCATAAATGAATAATATAAACTATAATATATATATATAAATATTTTTAGAAATTGGCTCATGACCCAAATTAGGGTGATGAGTCATGACCCATAGGTTGGGAACCACTGGCCTAGAACATAGCCACATGACAATAGGCACACTCTCTCGGCCTCACACCAACAACGACTATGTAGACGATATGGCGGTGGACACGGATACGCTGAACCATAGAATGATTTAGGATGACTTGACAAAGTAGTGTTATATAATACTACTAGTAAGAGTCTATAGGTAGACCAGTATAGGCATTTATCAATATAATAATATTAATTATTTTTAATCGATTAGATCGGTAAATATTAATATAATAGTATTAATTTTATTTTTTGTATGAAATGAAGATAAAATATATCTGAGGTGACTTGCGAAATAATTTTGGATTACTTTATGTAATAGGTAAATATCATTATATTTTATTATTAATAAACATGTATAGGTTAATATGTTATCAAGGTATATGTGATGAAATACTTTTATTTTCTGTACTTGATAACATCAGAAATATACGAGATATATTAATATATAGTACATACTATAAATATAATATATAATCTAATAATATAAAAGTATATCATACGTTTAAAATTAATATTTAATTACAGGTATTCTTAATTCAATGAATATAGTATGATTATGTATTATATTGTAGTGAATACGTTTTATTCGAGATTTATATTGTATAATTGTATTATAAATGATAGTACTATACTCGGTATGTACCTAAAATGTATATCACTTAATCATCATGTGATTTATTGTATTTTTTATATTAATTGAATATGTATCTTTAAAGGAATAGTATATTATATAACTAAATAGATTTTTTTAAATTTGCATTTAATAAAAATTAAATAAATATATTACAAATTACTTTTCTATACATCGTAATTACTTCATCTTCTAAAAAATAAAATACTTATGTATTATTTTGATATTTTCAGATGTAATTAGTTATAAAATTATCATATTGAAAAATACTATTAGTATATCAAACTTTATACGTTAATTTATAATATTATTACTATAAAAGTTATTTAACTATTATTTAAATTCTTCAAAATTACATCTAACTTAACTAATAATCCATAATTCAATAGTATCACAATATTTTATACTAGATTATCAGAATTCGTATTTTTATTTTTTATTTATATTTGTATTTATAGTTGTATTTGAATAACATATATCACATAAATATTTCTATTTGATTTGTCACCAAGAAAGTATTTGTATTTTAACCTGGACATAAACTAAAGCGCTAAATGAAGTAAAACATGCACTAACTGGAAATGACACGCGAATCCCTGGAGCTGCTTATTATACAAATGCTCGGTTAGAATAAAGAATGCAGAGTTGAAGCTCACCCTATAGATCAGAGAGCAACCACCGTTGCAGATAAAGGGCAGAATTAGTATCGGGTGTTCTTTCCTGGGAACCTGGGCTTTATAAACGTGGACTCAGGAGACGGAGTAGGACATGATCAACCGGTAGGACATGACCTATTAGGCGATAGTGCGTGTACACCAAACGAACTGCAAACTGAGATGGAGAACCGCGATGAATGGAAGAAACAGGTCATGGACTAGCGAGCAAGCTCGACCTGGTAAGGTAAGGTATTACTATTTATATACCTTTGGCTATTGGGTATTGTCTTTATATACATTATATTACAATATGTATTACATTCCGATTTATTATTAGAACTACTGCCAATGAATATTTCACATATTAATAATACATAATTATCAGTATAGTCGTAGGTATTATTATCACTTATTTAATCACATCAATAAAATAATTGTATCATTACAAAATGTCACCATTATAAATATTATTATAATTAATGAATCATTTTATATTTTAATTTCAAATGATGTAAATAATAATATTTATGAATTTGTATTATTCATTTATTTGAAACCAGGTTGACTAGGATTATATCCTGTTTGAAAACCAGGTTGGTTAGGAGTATATCCGGTTGGAAAACCAGGTTGATTAGGCATCCCTGGTTGACCTGGGAATCCAGGTTGGTTGGGAATCCCTGGTTGACCTGGGAATCCAGGCTGATGTGGAATCCCTGTTTGACCTGGGAATCCAGGTTGGTTGGGAATCCCTGGTTGGCCTGGGAATCCAGGCTGATTTGGTATCCCTGGTTGACCTGGGAATCCAGGCTGATGTGGCATCCCTGGTTGACCTGGGAATCCAGGTTGGTTGGGAATCCCTGGTTGACCTGGGAATCCAGGTTGGTTGGGAAACCCTGGTTGGCCTGGAAATCCGGATTGATATGGCATCCCTGCTTGACCTGGGTATCCGGCATTACCTGTAAATCATACAAATAAAATTACTAAACATATTTATGAATATTAATTAAAATCAATTAAAATTAGAATTCAAAATAATTGTAATTTAATTTTGTATATAATTTACGTTTTATAACATGATGTATAATAGGATGTCTTTCAAAGATATACACTGATTATAGAAATTTAATTCTTGCAATTAAAATCTGCATATTATAAAATTATACATGCTAATCAATGCTAGTCAACAATGGCCGAATATAAATTGTTTATTCCAAATTAGAAATAATATTTTATAAATATTAATTGAAAATCTGTAATATGAAATGTATTAAATTCTATTAAAATGTAATGTAACAATACAATAATGAAAAATATCATAATAGTCATTCATTTCAAATAATAATTTAATCTTTAACATATTTTAGAGAGAGAGAAAGAGAGAGAGAGAGAGAGAGAGAGAGAGAGAGAGAGGAGAGAGAGAGAGAGAGAGAGAGAGAGAGAGAGAGAGAGAGAGAGAGAGAGAGAGAGAGAGAGAGAGTGAGAGAGAGAGAGATACTAACCTGGATATACAGAGTGATCTCCAGTTTTATAGCCCTGTTAATGATTGACATGTCAGATAGATTGTATATAATATGTATAGGTTGTCTACATTTTAAGTTTATATTAATACATATATATATATATATATATATATATATTTGGGGGCATACATATAAATCTAATATAGACTGTATTCATGTTATACAAAAAAAAGTATTAAAATTAGTTTTTTCTAAACATATAGATTTTAGTTCAAAAAAATTATTTATTGATCATAAGTTATTAAATATCTTTGATTTGTGTAAATATAAAACACTAATATTTATGCATAGAATATATTATAAAACTTGTAGTCCAAGTATTTATAAACATTATAAAAGAATAACTAAAAAAAATTAATACAAGAAGTACTTTTGATTTCATTCAACCGTATAATAAATATAACTATATGAATAATTCTTTAATGTCATATGGACCAAGACTTAGGAATGAATTAAATATTGATAAAAGAAAATGAGTATCTATTTCCCTTTGCAGTAATAATATTTTTAATTATTTTGTAACCTTGTGATTTTTTTGATCTAATATTATTTTCTACTTCAAATTATATTTTAACATTTTTTAATATTTAATATTTTTAATAAGTTTAATATTTGTAATACATTTTATCTTTACTCAGACTTTGACATTAATTTCTTCTTTTTTTCCATATTTTATACTATAACTACTCTTCGACTTATGAAAACTATCTAAATATGTGTTACTTTGTGTAGATAATTTATAAATTTATTTTTGAATATTCGCCAATATACATATATATATTATTCTTTGTATTACATTTTCATATATTTACTCTTCTTAACCTTTCTTGTCTGTTTTTAGTTTTTTGTGTAGTTTTAGTTTTCTATAATTTTTCTAAATATAATATATAATATATCAGATATACTATATAAATATTTTATATGGTTGGATATATATATATATAAATATGTGTATTATATGTATGTCATTTATATGTTTATGTTAATACAATATCTATGAATATATAATGCTTTATTATCCTTAATCAGTATAACATAATTTATTATTTGTGTAAAAGTACTATATGATAAATGGTTATGTAGTCGCAGCTGTTCACACAGGTATTCCTAGACAGAGCCTTTATAAATGAAATCTAAATTGAAATACCACCCAAATCTAATTCGGTGAATTATAATGTTGGTTTCTACGTATATAGCTTGTAGATATATTATGTAGGTATATATAATCATATATAATTATTTAATATATATTATAAATTAAATATATATATAAATATATATATATATATATAGAATTCCTATAATATAACTGTTATCTTGCAATCATATTTAGTAAACTGATCGGGTAAATAATGGATTGTGTATTGGAGACATATTCTAAGGACCGGTAATATGTGTATATAACCTATAGGCGATCATTTTTCTAAGGACAAATATATACTTATGTGAAATCGTGTAATACGATTTTGTACACAAAATATGAATATCGGCACCTACATAGGGGCTCGTTATTTTGGAAAATTGTGTTGTTTATAATGAAATTTGTATCAAATTATAGACTTTTATAATTTAAAAAAATGGCATACAATTATTATTTATATGATTAAAACCTACTGTTCATTACTAATATTATATTGGTAATATATAACAAACACATTTTGTATTTTGGTTTTTGATATACATGTCTATGAATATATAATATAATGAGCCTCATAATGAGATGAGTAAAAGCTAACTTATATTGCATGTAATTTAATAGAACAATGCAAATATTGTTGTGTAAAATATGAGTGAAACCTAAATACAGTGGTACTATACCACAGCTAGCAGCAGCAGGTACTATATACTAGATATTATTTACATGCATTGTTATATCTTTACTATGCACAATCTTTGATATAGATACAACCTATAGGTTACAAACATTACATAAAAACTCTATTCATATGAACAACATATATGAATGACTCTGAATAATAAACATTACAAATAAAACCCTGTATACATAGTACATTATGTTCTGTACATATATATGTATATATATATATATATATATATATATATATATATATAACAATGAAATATATACAACAATTGATCTCAAGTGGGAACCTGAAATACTAATATTGTTTGTCATTATTATTTTATTTATTAATTTCCTTATGGTTTATTCTATTTTATTTTATTATTATTAATGGTATTTATTGTTTTACCTAATGTATTAGTTGTATTCTATATATACACTTTTGAGAAATCATTTATGATTTATTTAAATAAACTTTCAATCAATCAATCAATCAATATATATATATAATATAAGTTGTATATTAATGTATTATATATATATATATATATATATATATATATATATAATATAAGTTGTATATTAATGTATTATATATATATAATATAAGTTGTATATTGATGTATTATATATATAATATTAGAGTATGTATTATACTATACCGTAATGGTAATTATGCATAGTTATTTATGAAGTGGTGTATACACATAGGAGAAAAACAAACATAATAAGATATAGGGTTACGGGTCGCAATCACTCATTGCTGAGTCATCATTGCTGAGTCATAACTCTCACACACACTCTCACACACACACTCTCACACACACACTCATGAGCACACACACACTGTCTCGCACACACACACACATATACTCACACACACACACACATACTCACACACACACACTCACACACACACACATACTCACACATACACATCTCGATGCAACTATTATACACACTATATCATCAATAACTATGATAGTTCATAGTCAAGGCCAGATATATCTTTGGGTATTTATAAATAAAAGATAGGGATTTACTGTTTTACTAAATAGTTTAAATTTTGAGATCGTATACAAGAATACAAGAATTACTAAATCTGTATTCGACAACTAATATTTATGCAGTGCGGTACTTTATATCAGTAAATTACAAATATACGATAATGAATAGTAAATATGTTTATATAAACGATTGAGAACAAAACAACTTCTTAGCAGGATGATTGCAGAGAATAGCTACGTTACAGTTAGTCTCCCTGGTAATCATGCTATTGTATTCGTCAGCATCTCCTCTGGCATCGACTACCTGCATTCCTCAAACCACCTCGTCTACTATCTTCAAATACAAACTAAAGAGTTACATCCTTGTTCACGATATCTGAACCTAAGATATATTCGTTATCGCCACGCTTATACACTTGTCCGTACTAATTATTACTTCAATTACTTAAAAGTAATTGAAGTAATAATTATTGTTTCTATTATTGTCTACTTTTATAATTAAATTAGTATTAAAATAAAATCATAATCTATCTGGGATATATTTGGGGGGGGATCAATGGGTGCATAGGGGGAACATGCCCTCCCCAGCCCCAGATTAAATCCAAAGACTTTTTTATAACATTAAATATCTGGTGTATAATCTCAGTTTATTATTATATAAATATATATATATAGTTTTGAATTTGGCCCCCCTTAACCCTTGACAAATTCATGGAGCAAGCCCTGATATTTATATTTGGAAAATTATAGATATTACACCCCCTCCAAACCTCGTATAGATAATAGAACCGTCCATTATATCTAATATGGTATTATGTGTCGCACGCTACACAGCCATATATAACCGTCACGCTTCAATGCTTAAACACGAAGGACTACATGTAAAGTATGATTTAGCGGTTTAGGGCGCTCAACTATTAACTATTAATAAATATACAAAAGCCTTCGGGAGTACAGCCGACTAACTGCAATGATGCATATAGTTTAACTATAGTCGATATCAAATTATCAAGTATTATATTACTAAAAGCGTAATCTTTACTCGATTATACTTTTTATATAAACTCATTCTTTATACAATGTAAACACGTAAGATTTATATACATACTATTTTATATACAGTGATTCGTAATCTATTGTAGAATACATCATTTACTATATATTCCGATATTACGTTGATATCATTAGCGCTCTCTATAGGTACTCACTATAAGCACATTATAGTTTACAAATTGTTTGCCTTTAGTCGTAATACAGCGGTTGGGGATATAATATATAAGAGTTGGGAGGTGGAATGTTACATAATCAGATCAACCGAGTCTGAACCTTTGTTTAAACGTAAAGTATATCATTATTTTATTTCTTTATAACTGCATTATTTAATATTGTTCTTGTTCTTGTTATTGTTCTTATTTTTTATGTTCAAATTGTTATTTCCTTCATTATTATTATATTATATAACGCCGATAAACATATGATGTTTAGTAGTCAATAAACTATTTAATAATAATAATAATAATTGGGGGGAATTTAGACCAGGCACGTATATTACTAGAGTGAAGAGAGAAAGATGACATGGTTAAGAAGAGAGAATTTGTGTAGCGAGTAATCATACGTGTAGGGGAGATGTGTAAATAAGACAGCTAATATCGGGGAGGGGTTATAGTAGAGGGGCTATGAATAATGGCTGCGTGTATAGGGTGAGAAGTGTCTACATAGAACTAGGCATCAAGTAGGCGGCAATAGTTATCAGTAATCTTAATGTGTAGCATTATTATAATATATATGAATATATAATTATAATTATATATATATATATATATATATATATATATATATATATATATATATATAATATATATTATATATTATATATACATCGATATATATACATATGTATATATATGTATATATATATAAAGAAATAATAATCATGGCGATCGATGATCACGATCTTGATCATTGTATTGACGGTGATCATTAATAAATGATCTTGATTGACGATCTTCATAAAACGATGGTTGCCTATCACTGGTGATAATTAATTTATTATTCTTAGAATATCGTAATGGGACTTGTATTGTTATATATAATAATAATAATATATTCAATATAATATTTTTGCTGATCTGATTGTACACATGTACCTAATAATTATATATATTATGCGCTACCTGTAATCATAATTTATATATTTTAATATATTTATTATCCATGTATTTCTAATTTATTATTCACGTAATAAATATAATAAAAAATATATAGTGTACAATTAAAATAACGAGGTGTGCGAGTCGAAAAAAAGGTGCGCTATTTGGAGTAAATAAATATGCATATATATATATATATATATGCATATTAAATATTGTGGTTAGTAAAGTAAAAATAAATTGTGCATTTAAATATAATAATTATTACATAATTTGTATTATCGTAAAAATATCACCGAATACAGATCAATGCACAATATAGTGAGTATATTGAATATACTTGACTTATGACTCAACAGTCAACAGAGTAACTCGCAGTCGAATGTACTACATGTACTTCGATGACTATGTGCCTATGATGACATGTACGCATCGCACATAATTATATTAACCTAATTCTGATATGAATACCGATGTTTCACTGCACAATGTATACAATATATATATATATATCCTATATATATATATTATAATATGCTACATAAAGTCACAGTGTGATAATCATACAGTATGCGTAATTAATTATCAAATTTACACTTGCATGAAATACGATAAAATACTTATTCACGTATTAAATTTAAACAAGTATACTTGACGTATTTGTAATTGTCCAGGTTTTTGTTATAAATGCGCACGCAATTTAGTGGCCTATATTGAATATAATAATTATTATAATAATAATTTAATTATTATATAATAATATCATTAAACACTATTAATGTAACTCTATGTCATCGGCACTTTCTATTGTTCGATTACGCGCGACATCACACATTAGGTACAATGATATTAATATACGTGAATATCTAAATATTTCAAAGTTCAAGTTGGGCGTGCCTATAGGCCTACATGCCTATATATGATATAGGCTATATGTATCAATCAAAAGTAAATATTACGCTCTATTACAAATTCAAATAAAACTACGAGTAAAATCGATTTCGATATAATATATGTATAAAATATATACACAAATGTTTGGGTTTAGATTTAGTTTTGGGTTTATATATATATACATTTATATATATACATTTTGATTGACACATATACTATATATGTAACATATACTCAGTGGTGGGCAGGATTAATGAATAGAAGATCTGAATCGAGAAAAGGATCGTATAAGAGAATAAATCGCCGATTCACGAAAAAAAAAAGATAGGTACACATCACTATATGAATCACCATATAGTATATGATATACTATATTATATAATATATCGGCGGCCAACTTCGGCATAATCTTTAATACATACGAACTATCTACAGATACGATACGTGATATTAAGCTTTCGAAATATATGTAATTGACATCGATCGAGAAACTTTTTTAAATATGCGCGAAACTTTTATTTCCAAAATATTAAGTTTTTAATTCTCAATAAATTACATTTTCCAGTAAAAATACCTTACAAATATTGTATAATTATAAATATAAATATCTAAAATTATAATATTAATTATTCTATAGTAAACTATTATCAATTAAATACTAATACGTCATATTTATAATTTAAACCTTTTTTTTCATCTTTTTCATAAGTTTTTTTTGTCGTTTTTTCTCTTTTTTTTCACGCTTTTTATAATCATCATCACTAGAACTACTAGAACTACTGCTGCTTGAACTACTACTACTACTATGTTTGCCCATAATTTATTATATAATAAGTATTTGTTTACTTCCTAATAAAATACTTTTTAGATATATGATTAATACAGATATTTCAAAATTAATGACCAATAACAAACTACATTAAATTGTATTATCTTTGTTAACTTATTATTAGTGATAAAATCAAATTCCATAGACATAGAATTAGAACAAAATTCTATAGAATTTTTATATATATACATATATGTAAAATTCTAATTCTAAAAAAGATCATAATAATCCATAGAGTAGGTCCTATATATGGTAGATATTGTCTATATCATATAGATAGAACTTATCACATAAAATCTATATATTTGATATATATCATAGAAGTCCTATATATATATATATATATTCTAGAATAATATAGATATTAGGTATAAATCAATATAAATGGGTCTAAATATAAATACTATCTATATTATTCTAGAATTGTATTGTTTTATTCTTATACGTCGTCTACGTATAAAGTATATATATATATATATATATATATATATATATATATTATATATATATATATTGATTGATTGATTGAAAGTTTATTTAAACACTAAAATAAATCATAAATGATTTCTCAAAAGTGTATATATAGAATATAAATAATAAAAGTAAGTAAAACAATAAATACAATTAATAGTAATAACATAAAATAGAATAAACCGTAAGGAAATTAATAAATATAATATTAGTATATACTAATAATGTAATATAATATTACAGGTTGCCACCTGAGATCAATTTTTGTGTATATTTCCTAGAGGTTATATGAGGTCTTGATATTTCATGCATGTTTTATGCGATTTTATGGATCTAATATAGGGTGGGAGGTAATTAAATAGTTGTGGACCAATATAACTCAGTGCACGAGTATGCATTGTTGAGGGACGGAGAATAGGGGTATATAGAAGATGAGATGCAAGGTTTCTAAGAGATGGAAAGGAAGGTCTTTATACTAGAGAAGCATACATATAAGAGGGGAAATTTGAAGTATATTGATGAATGAACAATAGATAGTATGCGATAAGCAGAGCGTTTATTAAATGGGAACTATTGAGGTAAGTGTTGGTATGAGGAAGTAGAGGAATGGTCTCGAATACGTAGGTTATATGTTGTACGGATTAATGAACGAATAACTCGATTTAGGGGAGAAATAGAGGATAATGGAAGATTGATGAGGAGTGAGGAACAGTATACTGTTTATTGATTATAATCTAAAAAATATAAAAAAAATACGTGAAGGACAAGGTAAGTAACTAGAGTTTTAGTAAGAGATACAGTAATTGTTTTTTCTAATTCTAAATAGATGATAATTTGCAGATTTAATGATGACAGTAATACGAGGAATGAAGGACAGAGTAGGAAAAGTATAGGAAAAGTATTCTATAGAATCAAAAAGTACACCTACGTTGGATGCAGTTGGAGACGGAGATATTACAATATTTTCAATAAGAAAAGTAGAAAAGTAAGTTGGTGATGGAGAAAGATTCAACAATGTAGTTTTGGAGGTATTAAGGAGAATATTATTAGAAATAAGCCATTTTGTAATGTCATTAGCACTATTGGATAGTTTATTATTGAGACCTGGTGATGAATTAGTTGGAAGGAACATATATAGTTGTATGTCATCTGCATATAGATGGTAATAGATATTTGAATATTTAGATATTATGGATGGTAGTGACCCACTACTAGTGGAGTAGTATACTAGTATACTAGTGTACTAGTGGATATAAATAAATAAATAAAAGTGAAGGACCGAGTACTGATCCCTGGGAACACTATATTTCATAGAAGAAGGGGAAGACAAATAATTATATATTTTTACACTGCTACTACGGTAAGATATATATGAAATAAACTATTAGAGGGTAATGTATCTAACTCCAAGCAGTTGTAGACGGGTCAGTAGAATTTAGTGATCAAGCTTATCGAAAGTATTGGATATGTCCAGCATTAGGTTTACTAGTTGACAGAAATGTGTAGTATGAAGGGTAGAAGTGATGACATCAATTACGTTTAGTAGTGCTGTTTTGTGGAGTGTCCTCGGCGAAAACCACTTTGTTGAGGAATATGGAGATTATTGGCGGTTAAATAGGAGATTAGTTGATGAGAAACAATATTTTCCAAAATTTTACTCACCAAAGAAGCTGAGAAATTAGGCGATAATTGAGAAGTGATTCGGGATCGAGTGAAGGTTTTTTAATAATCGGAATTGTAATTGCTTGTTTAAAAATAGAAGGGACAGTAACGGAATTTAGGGAATATGAGATGATGTTGGACATAGATAATGGGAGTAAAGTTTTAAAATAGATAGAGGAACAGGATTGGAGGGAGATATCGAAGTGGACACGTGTAGTAGTTTAGATATGAGAGATATATGTGGCGGACGACAACAACTTAAGAAAGCAGATATAGGTAAAATAAGAATTATATGTATATATATATATGTTATATGCGCTACGCTTGTTTTATATATCTAATATAGATGTTTAAGTACTGACTGTATTTCTAGAAGTGACTTGTTGAATTTAGGATATGACTTTTATCAAATCATTCATGCATATTATCTCGATAAGCTTTAGCTTCTACAAAAACCCTGGTGCAAACCTAAATCTGATATCAACAATGGAAACAGGAATTCATATGATACGCTACAGTGCACACACTTGTATAATACTAATAATATACCTTACAACATCCACCCACTACCTAAGAAAAATAGTGACCACACTATTTGTTTATAAAAAACATTATATATATATTTTTTTTTTTTTTTTTTTTTTTTAACAAAATTACTACCCATAATATATATGCCATTACCTAAAAGTATAACCTACACAACCCTAAACTATAACTAAAACTAAACCTTAATCCTTGGTTACTCTTAAATTGATCCTATTTTCCACCCTACATGTCTGGCCAAATTTAATTTTATAGGCAGAAGTACCTTTAACTCTACCTTCAACTTCCCATTTTTCCTCACCCCAAATATTTTCTAATTTCCGTCTACCTAATTTACGTTTTTTTATTCTAACTATAGTCCCAGCCTCTAATTCGTCTTCTTTCTTTTTGTCATTTATTTTTTTTCTAGTTAATTCTATTCTATGTTTTACTTTACTGCCGATTTCTCCCATTTTCTGCTTCGTCTCCCATAACCAATCACAGTCCGTGCCTCTCCCATACCTCTCTAATCTTAAATCCACTGGTAATTTTTCTTCACGTCCAAACATTAAAAAAAATGGAGAAAACCCTGTTGTCGCATGAGGCATAATATTATACGCATGAATCATTTTGGGTAAATGAATCCGCCATTTGGACTTTTCTTCCGTACACAAAACTCTTAATAAATTAATAATAGATCTATTCATGCGTTCGCATTGTCCATTACCTTCTGGATGATAAGGACTAGTCCTACTTTGGTTAATATTAAATAACTTACATATTTCCCTAACTACTTCCGCTTGAAAATTACGTCCTTGGTCGGTATGTATTCTCTCCAGAGTCCCATAACAATAGATCCACTCATTCATTAATATCTTAGCTACCGTAATTGCTAACTGATTTCTAGTAGGAATAGCTCTAGTAAACTTAGTATATGAATCGGTCATTACTAATATACTCTCTCTTCCATCTGAGGATTTATCAATATTAACGAAGTCTAGAAACACTAACTCCAATGGTCTAGTTGCACCTAAATATCCCATATCTATTTTAGGATTTCTACCCCCTCCCTTAGATACTTGACATATTTCGCACTTATCTATATACTCCTTAATATCTCTATATCTACCTACCCAGGTATACTTTAGACTGATTCTCGCTACCGTTCTATCTATACCCTGGTGACCATTGGCATCGTGTACCCCTTGTAAGATCTCCCTAATTAACTCACGTGGAACTACCAATACCTTATCACCATTTTTCCTATTCTTATATAGAACTCCTTCTTCTATTATGTAGTTATCATTATTTATTGACCCACTTTCTAAATGTTTTATTATCTCTTTTAACCTATGCTCCTCCATTTGCATCTCCCTTATCTTCCCTTCCTCTATGCCTGCTATTATACTAATATCATTGATCTCTAGATCATCCTCATATAATCTTTTGAAATCATCCCCTTCTACCTCATTATTCTCCTCACATCTCCTAGATAACGCATCTGCTACTATATTTGTACTACCTGTTCTATATTTAAAACGTATTGGAAATGGCGCTAGTCTTGATACCCACCTCTGCTCTAAAGCTGTTAACTGTTTCTTATTTTCTATACACGCTACAGCGCTATTATCTGTAAATATTGTACACTGTTTAGCCCCCATTAAGTAATGTTTAAATTTATCAGTTACCGCCCATACTACGGCAAGAAACTCTAGTTTCTTAGCCGAGTAATTAGCTTGATTTTCTTCTCCTGCCTTTAATGATCTACTAGCATATGCAATTACCTTCCTCTCCCCATCTATCACCTGGCTAAGAACAGCACCTAAACCAATATGTGATGCATCTGTCTCTAATATGAATGCTTCCTCGAATCTAGGTAATGCTAATATTGGTGCACTACTTAACTTATCTTTTATCTTCTGCATCGCTCTTTCACAGTCATCATCCCACTTAATATTTACCCGTCTACTCATTCTCTTACTTATACTACCTACCCCTGCCTCAGATTTCGTTAATTTTAATAATGGATGTACAATCTTAGTATATCCTTCTATAAACCTACGATAATATGATCCTACACCCAAGAATGACCTTAACTCCTTCAAGTTCTTTGGCCTTTTCCACTCTATTATCGTCTTAATATTATCCGGTATCGTTCCTATCCCTTTATCTGATATCTTAAAGCCTAGAAAATGTATTTCATTTATAAATAATCTACATTTCCCTGTATTTAACTGAAATCCAGCTTCTTCCAACCTCATCATTACAACTTCAATATGTCCTAAATGTTCCTTCCATGTCTTAGAATAAACTAATATATCATCTAAATAACATACTACAAATTTATATATCTCTGATCTAAATAAGTTTGATATTACTCTCTGAAATGTAGCTGGAGCATTGGTTAAACCAAATGGCATTCTAGTAAACTCGTAGAGTCCCCACGGGGAACTGAATGCTGTTTTAAATTGATCCTCTTTTACTATTTTTATCTGGTGATATGCTGACTTTAAATCGAAAGACGAAAATACTTTAGCTCCCCCTAGTGCCTCTAATGAATCATCTATCCTAGGAATTGGATATGCATCCTTAATAGTCTTATTATTCAGCTGCCTATAGTCTACACATAATCTAATTTCTCCTGTACCCTTTTTTACTACCACTAGTGGACTTGCATATTCACTATTGGACTTAACTATTACCCCTCCCATCTCCCACTTAACAATCTGATTCTTCACTGCCTCTACCTGGGAAGGTATTATTCGTCTATAAGGTTGAGCGACCGGTATTTTGTCTATTGTCAATCCCATATATACAATCCCTTAATATTAGTTACTATGAAACCTACCTTCTCACTCTTCTTACCCCATAATATAATATCCGTTATTACTTGTCCCCTATAGTCTAATTTAGTGCCATTTGCTGTTTTTAAATCAACTTTTGGGTTTACAGGTATTACTTTCAAGTCTAATGACCTTACCATCCCCTCTGATATCACTGAAACCTGACTACCTGTATCTATTAAACATTCAACTACCATCCGATTTATTACTACCTTTTCCCTAGGACATCTTCCTATTAACCTATTATTATTACCTATTTCCTTTGTACCCCCCTTTATTTTCCAGGCATTCGCCCCTTTCCTAGTTGCCTGATCTACTGGAAAGGTTGGCGGTTTAAATTCCTATTCCTACACCATCTACTAGTATGCCCTTCCCCTCCACATGTAAAACATCTAACTCTGTCTGTCCAGTTACCTCTTAATCTACCTTCCAACTCAGTATTCCTCCTCTCTAATATTTGTATACGTTCCTCCAACCTACTACCATCATTCCCTCTATTAGTTACTTCACCTATTACTTTATTAGTTTCTATCTTATAGCATATACCACCCTCCTTCACATTACTCATAGATTCAAACTCCCTCGCCATTGAGCGTATTTCAGAAAAAAAAAATTTTTCCCTGATATTAATAAATATCGCCGTAATTCGCAGTCAAATACATTTGTTTTGAATGAATCTGTCATTAGCCCCTCCCACCCATCTACATCCTCTTTCAAACTTAACCCTAATTTTAATATAGCATCTATAAACATAGTAATATTCTCCCCTTCTCGTTGTTTCCTATCAACTAAATCATGTAACCTCTCACCCCGTGACCTCCTACTACTACATCTCTCCCTTAAACTATTAAATATATGCTCTTTATTTAAAAGTTTATTGCCTAACATTGATAATTCTAATTTTGCACCACCTCTTATATGATATAAAATATACCCTGCCGCATCCTCACCCTTATGCCCCAATAAATCTACACATTCCTCAGCTCTTGCAATCCACTCACCAGCATCTGTACCCTCATTAAAATAATCTAGTTTAACATATGCTAAATATTTCTTAGCAGGTCTACCTACTGGCTTACTATCTTCTCCCATATCTTCTATATCCCTCTTATAACTATGTTTAATTACGTAAATAAACTAAAAATATTATTTTAAAAATAATATTTTATTATACAAGTGTATGCAAAGTAACAATATCAATACACAAACCCGTTATCCTATGTTGTATTTCAATTTCTTCCTCTAGCCACTGGTCCTAGTCAGCACTGGATACCGCTGTCACCAATGTTATATGCGCTACGCTTGTTTTATATATCTAATATAGATGTTTAAGTACTGACTGTATTTCTAGAAGTGACTTGTTGAATTTAGGATATGACTTTTATCAAATCATTCATGCATATCAACAATGGAAACAGGAATGCATATGATACGCTACAGTGCACACACTTGTATACTACTAATAATATACCTTACAACATATATATATATATAATCATATAAGTATACTAATATATAACCTAATAATCATTTATTAGAAAATATTGTTACTCTATAATATAATAGGAATCCTATGCACTTCTCAACTCTTTGAAATTTCCCGAACAATATATATCGCATCAAAAACCCCGACTAGCACAGAATAGAGGTATGCTAATATAGAAAGATTTTACAGTATCAAGTGACCGCACATCATATCCATGTTAATACTCAAACATGTATATGTTATGTATATATATATATATATATATATATAATATTTTATACGACAACAAATGTACATGTACATATACATGTACATATAAATATAGCTACATTACCACGCAGGATAGAGCATGAGTAGTGATGCATACAACACTAATGCGTCTACAACTACTGCGTCTACATAGGTAGGATCATACCTTACTATTAGGTATACAACCGAAAACGATACGATCTAGCTATCGCGTTATCCAGATACTCCAATAATCGTGGCAAGATAATCAACTAATGAAGTACAATTAATACATTACATAAATGTCACCCCACACACTATATATAGTACACACTATATTTAGACTTATAAGGCTATAGCCTTATAAGTCTACAATCAAAATGACACGCGATACTGACGGAACAACATCACTGCTAAAGGTCATTATAAGAGACGAATGGCCCAAGGTAAACGACACCTCAACATTTTTTTCGACCATATTGGTCTTTTCGTTACAAACTCATAATCGTAAATAGGACTCTATACAATGATTTTCCGAAGGATAGATATGTCACTCTAATGAATTTGTGAAAGTAATGAAAAAGTGCCATTTGTACGTTATAAGTTATAAGTTATAAGTTATAACTTATAACATATAACGATTTATTTTAATTCTATTTTTAGTTTATATTTGTTTACATGTCAATTTTAAAAATATATTATTATTAAAATAAAAAGTGATGTACATTTTAAATACAATATATATTTAATTTGTAATGTTTGTTTTAAGAATATAACATTCCTTTATAATTAGAACCATTTTTCTTATAATATACAGCCATATTCGATAAATATTATAAATAAATAGATTCATTTTCAATGTAAAATTTAACATATTTTATAATATTCTAAAGTATTATGTAACAATACTGCATAGATATAGAGTACCATAATGGTACTCTAAATCTATGCAATACTGTGACAATTCATTATAGAAATTATTTAAAATGATAGTATTTCCACCTATATTTCAAACTATTCACTATTAATACTTGTTTCACTTTAAATAAATACAAGTGGCATATCTTTGCTTCATAAAACCACTACTCTATGTAAAGGACTCGCCACTCTAATTACAATGATTGTTATACCCATAAAGAACGATGCCACTTCGTTCTCTATGGGTATACCCATTATCCTCCGCAAAATACACACATCCCGCCTTGAAATCTCAAAAATACTTCTATCCGCTAAATATTGGAGATATAAGATACACCAAGACATCGACAATTACGTCAATAACTGTTAAGAATGTCAGCACCGTGCCAGAGCAGCCTATGAACCTCCTCCAACACATAGATACATCTACACCCATCATTGGAAAACGCACGGTGCCTTTCTTTCACCTGGATGGACATATATATATATATATATATATATATATATATATTAACCGTAAACTACTTCACTAAATACCCTATCAACCAAAATCCTACATTCAAATAGTCAATCGACTATTACTCACGTGAAAGAAGTATTTTCTTAATTATCTATAAGATTATCTATTATCTATTATGTTGCCAATATATAACAAAACCCCTACAATATATGGCCTACATAACTAACAACCACAAATATGACTACAAACGATACACCACATATCTACTACGACATTACCGATCATACACGAGTTATACACAAGTGTAACACAACCACGATGTAACACTAGAATAATATGCAACCAACTTGATTTTCCCGGACTTTCACTATAACTATATATATATATATATATTATATATATATTTTGTTTATATATGTTATATAATTATATGTTTATATATAATTATAAATTTCTATATATATAACCAGTAATTCAATAAACTGTTGATCTATATATCTATCTATCTATATGTCTATATAGTATAATATATAGTATATAACTATCCTATAGGATATAATCTATTCCCTCTGCTCTTTTCACATATATCACACCCTATCTATTCTATCGAAAGGAGAGAGGACGTTATACATATTCATATGAATGAACTGGCTCATGTTGTGTATTATACGCAATCATAGTATTGTTAGCCTTAACTCACGCATGACCATTACTATACATATATGGGTGTACCTATAGGGTCATATCAACACCTCCTATAACATATAGAGGTCACAGGGGGTATTGGACAAATAGTATCACTGACACGCATTCGAATGTTATATGCAATACATATAGGATATGCTACAACATTCCTCGCTTATGTCTTCATAACAATATATATATATATATATATATATATATATATATATATATATATATATTGTTAAGTTGTGTATATATAGAGTAAAACGTCAAGGTTTATGTACGTTTATTAGGTGACTTATTCTTCAAGTGATATATATATATATAGCGGATGTCCGCTATATATAAGCAGCCGTCACGATATATAAGACGGCCACACACAATGTGCGTGCGCGATACCAGGCATTAAGCGTAGGCGCTAGTATCACGTTGATAGACAATATATAATACAATAATAGGTAACATATGTATAATGTATTTATATGACAATGTATGACAATATAAAACATCCCCTCTTCTCCCATTGGACATCGAAGAGGGGGAATATTATGGGTGGTCGTTTGATATGCTATGCTTTGGTAGTTATGGGGGGGTGGCCATTCCCTCTTCTCACGTATGGAAGAAGGTGGCCATGGGAATGGCAATACATGCGTTGTGTATGGCGGTGATGGTTTTACGGATGTTGGGGGTGATAGTGCACCCTCATGAGGGGGTGATGGATATCGTGGGTGAGGTCGAGAGGGTCACGGGTGTCGAGGGTGACGTCGAGGACATAACGGGTGTAGTGTGCAATTGCGAAAGCGTACCGGATGTAGTAGGCGATGGCTGGGGCGTCACGGAGGTCGTGGGTGATGGCGAGTGAGTACCGGATGTCATTGGAGATGACTGGGGCGTCACGGAGGTCATAGGTGATGGTGAGGGAGTACCGGATGTCATGGAATATGACTGGGGAATCACGGAGGTCGTAGGTGATGGCGAGGGAGTACCGGATGTCATGGGAGATGGCTGGGGCGTCACGGAGGTCGTGGGTGACGGCGAGGGAGTACCGGATGTCATGGGAGATGGCTGGGGCGTCACGGAGGTCATGGGTGATGGCGAGGGAGTACCGGATGTAGTAGGCGATGGCTGGGGCGTCACGGAGGTCATGGGTGGTAAAGATGTTCAACAACTTTTTCAGCTCGTCTAGCAGATCTACGTTGTGCCAATCGAAGGAAGGAGGTGGTTTAGGGTTCATGATTGTTTATAGACGTATATTCGTATTATTAAATAACGTGGGGATAGACGGTTCTTGAAGTGCTCTCGCGGGTTGAAGTTGCATGAAGGTATACGTTGTACGTGGGGGGGGACGGTTCTTGAAGTGCTCTAGCTGGTTGTCAGGAAGGTATTGTATGGCGTAGAATGTTTATTGACGTGTTGTTGATTGGCAGGGTGTAGAGGGGTGTTTTATCTTACACAACTGCCACTGTGTTAAGTTATATATATATAGAGTAAAGCATCAAGGCTTATGTACGTAGGGTACTTATTCGTCAAGTGATATACATATCGGCGGTCCGCTATATATAAGCAGCCGTCTGCTCGTGGGGAGGTCATGCAAGACGGTCACACAGGAATGTGCGTGCACGATACCAGGCATTAGGCGTACGTGCGCTAGTATCACGTTGATAGACAATATATAATACAATAATAGATAGCATACGTACATTGTCATACGTATATTAAAATGTATGACAATATATAACATATATATATATATATAGCGCCAAGATACAACCCACTATTTACATCATACAATCTGTAATCGTTTTAATTAAGTTATAAGGTTAATAGTATAATCTTCTTCGATATATATATATATGGGTGGAGAGAGAAAAATTAGAATTAAACGAAATATGTTGACATAACCTATGACTTAGATACATCCAGTAATACTTGAATGTAATTGTGAACATATTTGCAATGTGAGTTGATTCAATACATTTATAAGATCGGATGACTCATTAGTTATGAATCATAACTTATGATACCTTTATTACATGTTGAACAGTTAGTTACAGGTTCCTCAGATGGCGTCATTAGTAAAGCAAGTAAACTTGGCATGCAAATAAACCCAATTAAGACCAGCGATGATAAATAATAATATCTACCATCCATAATGAACACATTGAAACCGTAAACCTCTACAAATATTTAGGCTCCATAATTAATGAATAAGGTTTCAGAAAATAAATACTAGCTAGAGCAGCTCAATCAATCCAAGTCGGCAAAAAGTTTTAAAAAATATGGAGCGATAGACACATTAGAATGTGTTATAAGCTCAGGCTTATACATTCTATAATAACTTCAATTTGTATATACGTGTGCGAAATTTGGACTCTAACGGCTGAACTCAAAATTAGAATAACAATATTTGAAACAGGGATATTTCGGAAATTACTTATAGATTTAGTTACTTATAGAGACAGAATAACCAGTGAAGAAATCAAAAACAGAATATCGCAAGCGGGACATTACACTATATATTAACTATCGCCAAACGACCTAATGTAATATGGTATGGTCATGTAAAACGCTCTCAGGACTCGCCAAAATCATTCTTTAAAATCATTTTTATTCTACAGAGAAATGTAGGAGGAAGGAAAGATACGTTGTGGTCGGCCTTGAAAATGTGAATTGACAACATCAAAGAATGGACTACCAATAGTCTTGGAGAAATCCAATTACTGGCACATGAGAAAAGAATGGATAAGATTTGTGTTAAAATTGACGTGACCTCACGGCCAATCAATGTAAGAGACCAAGGTAAATATAATTATTTATATATATATATATATATATATATTAATTATTAATCAAACTAACTTCACATATACCTAATATAAATCAATTCCTAGAATATTTAATAAAAGAAAATATTACTTTTTAAAATATAAACTATTTTTTATATAATTTGAATAATGATCTTACTATTTTTCATATTGAATTGAATTGAAAGTTTATTTAAACACTTAAATAAAATATAAATGATTTATCAAAAGTGTGTATATATATATATAGAATACAAATAATAGAAGTAGGTAAAACAATAAATATCATTAATAATAATAAAATAAGATAGAATAACCATAAGGAACTTAATAAATAAATAAATTATAAACAATATTATTAAGTATTTGCGTCCACGTGGATATTAAAAATAATTCTATAATAGTGCATGTTCGATCACAGAAGAAAGAGAAATATAATAATTATAAAAATATAATAGTTATAAAAATATAAAATTTAATATAAATTAAGGGTATATAATGTTCCATGTTTGTTAATATGAATATAGTTATACATATGATTAGTTCCCTGATATGATATAATAAACAAATATATTATTTAATAACAAAATATACATTCACATATAAAATAGTTATATGGGCGTTTATTTATGTTTATTAAGGTATATATTGGCAACTTTTACATATGTCATTTTATATTAATTAAGAATAATGAGATCAATAAAACTATGTTACATTTTTAATGCTTCTTACATGGACGCTTTCGATTAGTGTGTCTATTAAAATGACCTAGATCACTAGTGCTATATGAGCAACTATTACATTTGAAAGGCATCTCATTTGTATGCATTAGAAGATGTCTATTAAGATGCCATGATTGCTTACAACTATATTCGCAAATATCACATTTGAAAGGCTTCTCACTTGTATGTACTAGCTTATGTCTAACAAGATGGCATGATCGTTTACAGCTATATGGGCACACGTTACATTTGTAAGGTTTCTCATATTGGTGTATTTGTTGATGTCTAATAAGAGCACATGATTGCGCGCAACTATATTCGCAAATGTTACATTTGTAAGGCTTCTCACGTGTGTGTATTCGCATATGTGTATTAAGATCATATGAATGATTACAACGATATGTGCAAATGTTACATTTGTACGGCTTCTCACCGTCATGTTTCATTTTATGTGCATTAAGATAGAATGGTGTTTTACCAACATACGGACACATATTACATTTATAAGGGTGATCAAGTTTATGTGTTTGCCTATGTATATTAAGCATATCTGATGTAGTACAAAAGTATGAACATATATCACATGTATATGTCATTAAGTCATTATTTGTAACAACATATTTATCCTCGTGGTCTCTAGCATAATGCCTTCGCATAGATGAACGCAACATACATGTATATGTACAGTAATTACACACGAATACTTTAGGGTAGGCATACTTATCATCATTGCCTGAATTATAATGTAAGCTTTTTCTATGCATCATTAAGTATTTTTCTGATGCGAATATCGATGTACACATATCACATTTAACTTTGTCTAAATTCAAAGAATATTAATTAGTTTAATATTTGATAATAATACTATATTTAAGCTATATATTATTATTAATCATATTTAAATAATTATTCATGAACATTGGATTTTTAATATACTATTAAATATTTTATAATTCCCTATATTTATTTATTAGTTATTATGATTAGTAGAGATTATTATCAATTATTTAATTATATTTAATCAAATATTGTACGAACCACTATCATATTCCTGTGAATTCATAATTGGTCTCTCAATTTCTGATAAATAGAGTGATAAATTAATATATTAATTAAATTATTAAATTATTGATGTAATGATTTAATAAGATATATATATATATATAGGGGGATCTGAGAGGTAGCAATAAAATAATATAAAATTGAGAAAATGTGCGCGTATCATGGCTATTACATTTCAGTGAACGTGATGACTTGTATTTGTCAATATTAATTCATTCACATTCACAATATAATATAGGAGTATATACATACATATATTATCATTAATATATATTTCTATTATATAACTTCATAACGATAAATATAAAATTAATTGAATGCAATAGTGTATAGATAATAACTTTACATATGTCATTATTATATATATATATATGGTAATTAATATTTTTAGTTTGAGTTGGTTTCACTGGTTTGGTTTGGTTTGTATTTGTTTATTTTTGATATTATGAAGTTTTTTAGATTTTGTTATTGATATTTCAAGAACTATACCACACTTATAAAAAATAACGTACAAAATGATCTCTAATAACGTACAAAGCTTGTCCCCTCAGTGTACCTTATAACATACAAATGACTTTTTTATTTCAAATGAACTTTGTACGTTATTACAATATGCTGGCTTTGTACGTTATTATAAAAATGATTTGTACGTTATTTAAAAAATATTTTGAACTTTATTGCAATACCGTATTGTAAGTTATTTAAAGATAGTTTTTGACGTTATTATAAGATCATATTGTACGTTATTTAAAGACTGTTTTGAACGTTATACATCATGCCTCCGACTGGATTCGGACGAGCGACCTAGGTGTCAGGAACCCAACGCTTTGTCGATCGGGCTAAAGCGCCATTCGATATAAGTTTTGTAAACGCGCATCTATTGTATCGAATTTACGTATAATTTCAAAATAATTATACGATACTATATAGATAATTCCGTTATTGAGTAATACGCGTCATATGGATGTATACATGTCACCAGTAGCCAGTATAAGCTGGATATATTATTAAACGTTACCATTTAAATCTTAACATATAAACATATCAGTTGTTATGTTATAATATATATAAATATATATTATTAAATATATTATATGAATTTATATACCAATATATGTGGTATATACCCGTAATGTTATTTGTATGTATAATAACTATGTATATTTATAAAATAACATACCATATGATATGTTAATATTGAGATTAAGAGTCTTAATCATTACTGTTAACGTGTTAATATATATATATATATATATATATATACGTATACGTTTTTGTGTATGTGAGTTGGCTTATGATGTATACTTTACTAATTATATATATATATATATATATATATACATATACGAGTATATATTTATTACCCCTTAACATACAAAGAACGTATAGAATTCATTTATATTGAATAATAAAATATATATGTATATACATATAAACAGTATACAATAATAACGTACAAGATATAAATCAGTATGTTTATAGACTTATTATTATAATAATAACGTACAAAGTTAGATATTACGTGTTTAAACGTGTTTTGTACGTTATTTTTGAGTTTGTACGTTATTTCAAGATGGTTCTGTACGTTATTTTTTAACAGTGCAAGCTCAAGTACTGTTACATAGAGTTGAAATAGAAGCTGGAATAATAGGTCTAACGCTAAACACTAGGAAAACAGAATTTATCGGATATAACCTTCAACAATCCCCATTCATTAAAACAATAAAACAAGTATCCAATTACAAATATCTAGGAGCATGGATTGCAAGCTCTGAAAAAAACTTTGTAATCAGAAAGGTTATCACATAATGAAACGCATATGGACATCTAATATAAGGGACAAGTTTAAGATCCGGGCCTTTAAAGCTACTGTTGAGACCGTTCTACTATATGGTAGTCAATTCTGGACCATACCAGACCAGTACGCTGAGAAAATGGATAGATGGATACTATGCTTACTACGTATGGATCAAATTATACCCTGCAAACCCAGCAACGAAAAACTATATAATGGATCACCGAAAGCAACAGATAAAATCTCTAAGGAATGTCAAAAGAATGTTAAATCTGGCCGGAAATTGTATATGTCACAAAGAAGAAATGGCCCATAACCTAATTCTATGGACACCAACATGAGGACAAATAAGAAGTGGTCATCAACAGTTAACGTTTATAGAGGCTCAAAATCTTCAGACTGGCTTTGAAGATATCGATGAAATACGAGCTATGATGATGAATCGTGGTGAATGGAAGATACTGTCAAAATTGGGTCGAGTGTTTGACGAAAGTAAAGTAAGTTATGAAGTTAACATTTTAATCAATATACTGTGAAAATAATGTTTACATAAACAGTCTTTCAAAATAAGCATTCTGTTATAAATATCTGATGACACCCCATATTCGCGACATGTAGGATTATGCATGACCACCTCTATATAATCAGAGTTTCTATATAAAGACACTCATTAGTGATGGCTCCGAGTCGAGTATTTATCGAGCGGTTTCGAGTACTCGGATATTGAGCGGGTATCGAGTGGCTTGAATGTTAGAGTAGCGAGTACGAGTAGGTTTAGAGTATTTGTATATGGAATCCGAGTAATGGAAGTAAAGTTGCATTACTCGATATAATTATATTATCAATTATATAAAACAAAATATTAATTTAAATTTATTTCAAATATTTATAATCTGCGTGACCCTTATAACCTTAGTAGTTACTATAGATTAATAGTTTACCCTAAGCGATGACACTACGCAATATTTGAGAATATGTGTTTTGATTGACAGATTGACTGGCCGCCATTCGAGCAGATAAATTAGCGTATATACACGTATTAATGCATACAGTTAATAGATAAAGAATAGAATATACATTCATATACAAGATTACTAACTCGTTATGTTTGACCACATACAAACACATATAATATATGTGATATATATATATATAATAATTCTATTAATTTCAATTAATTATATTATATCATACTTAGTATGATACTATATAATAAATAACAAACTAGTATACAATGTAACATTGAATGTGGTATATACACACACACACATACATATATATATATATATATATATATATATATATATATATATATATATATATATATATATATAGCTACACTAGAGGTGCCTATATACTACACTAGAAGTGCCTATAGGCTATAATAGAGGTGCCTACATGCTACACTAGAGGTGCCCATATGCTACACTAGAGATGCCTATATGCTACACTAGAGGTGCCTATATTCTACACTAGAGGTGCCTATAGGCTACAGTAGAGGTGCCTATATACTATATTAAAGGTGCCTATATGCTAGATGTACCTATATGCTACACTAGAGGTGCCTATATGCTACACTAGAGATGCCTATAGGCTACACTAGAGGTGCCTATAGGCTACAGTAGAGGTGCCTATATACTATATTAAAGGTGCCTATATGCTAGATGTACCTATATGCTATACTAGAGGTACCTATATGATACACTAGAGGTGCCTATATGCTACAATAGAGGTGCCTATATGCTACACTAGAGGTGCCCATATGCTACACTAGAGATGCCTATATGCTATACTAGAGGTGCCTATATGCTAGTTATGGGAATTTTACAAAAATCTGGGTTTATAAATCTGCCAGATATCCATTTTATGCAATATAATGTTTCGGAACTGCAAGCATGATCACGTAATTTTATGCGAAATAGTAAGCGTACCGAACTCCGTATAACTCTATTTATGCAATTTATTAAATATAGGAAATCTGTAATATAAAGAATTAAAGTACTCAATACGAGATAGGACTTGGATTCAATATGAGCTTAGAAATGTTATATGGTAAAACAATTCTAATAGTTGTTAAGTTGTGTAAATTGAAGGACGAAGATCGACATACACTTGAGATCTAATCGATAAAACATCTATGACTTACTATCAAAAATAAAACCAAGAAAGTTACTTAGTATACTATACTATGTATACATTGTATAGTCAACATAAATAGTTTGTTAATTTATTTATTTACTTTAGTTAATAGTTCAATTTAGTTTCGAAACGGTTTCGAAACATGTGTAATTTAATCGAAACTGAAACTGAAACCTAGATGTTTTCAACGAAACTGAATCTGAAACCTAAATTTGTTGAGTGAAACCGTTTCGAAACCCAGATTTGTGTAAAATTCCCATCACTAACACTCATTCTATAGAGAGACACATTATAATAAGATAAATAAATATACATAAGCTTTGACGCTTTATTTCATATATATATATAACTATATAACACATTCTATACAATATATAAATTAATTATTTACTTAAAAATTGTTAATTAAGTATAGGTATGCCTAAGTATACTTATGTAATTTTATTCGAGTATAGATATACAATTTAGGATTGAATTTACACTATAATACATTATAAAGTAGACATTATTTATGATGATTCATATTCAGTGATATCATACACACATAAGTATAACATATATATCAAAATGCAATTTAAGTATAATCATATGCCAGTTTATGAATACATTATATATTTGTGAATATACATATATATGTATGTAATAGTGGTATAATTTATTTATTCACTAAAATCCAATTTTAAATAAATTATTCAGAAGTGAGATATATGTAATAACCTAATAATAATGGTGACATACATAATAACAAATAAAAAATACATAATATAAATAAATAGTTTGGAAATGAATGTATTAAGATTCACGTTCATAAAGTAGGTTAGTTAAGATAAGTAATTATATTTTTAGTTTATTTTTAATTGTGTTTAAAAGTATATGAGTAGTTATTCAATGTATTGTGTTTTAAAGGGTAATGAGCTCAATTGGTTCTATCTTTAAATTAGTTGATTATTTGATATATATATAGGAATGTTAGTATGTATTTCAGTATGTATAATATTTAAAGTTTTCTAAATGGATCTATGTTTGAGTGTAGACTGTTTAGTTTTTTTCATTAGTATGTGTGTTCATTTTAGAAGCTTAAAAATAAGTCTACAGGTTTGGCTTATATTTGTATTAATGGATGGCGAAACATGCAAAATAGTTAAATGGTGTATATAAGAAATTTAATTTTTATAAAAAATACAATAACTTATAGAATTGAATAATTTGTTGTATAGTGTAAATACTAGTAGACTATATATAACCTGTTTTCAGAATTTTAGATCAGGAACTATAAATGAAAATCTGTAATTTAACAAAATATATATATTTATTGAAATGTATTCAAGACTAATGAATTATTGATTCAAATGGAATATATATATATATATATATATATATATATATATATATATATATATATATATATATATATATGTCTATAATGAATAAAGCCTGGACATTTTGTGAACATTGATCGAGTGAACCAATTCAAAAGATATTAAAGTTTAAAGAAATCTCAAACTGAACAAAAAAACAAAAAACTTATTAAGTATTCAAATTTATACAAAATTAAAGTTAATTATGTGAATTACATAATATAAACATATAATGTATGTATTATAATATTGATTTTTTAATAATTATAATATTATATTATTAATTTTCCTAATATAAACATAGAATTTATGTAAGTTTACAAAATATATAATATAAGATAAATGTAATTCTAGTGAAAATCACTTATTAGATTGATAATGATAAATATAGATATAGAAATTCTTTCATTTGATTGGCTGTTATTTCATACTTATCATGCATTGACCTATATTTATGTAAACAAGCCTTCTATTATCTTTTTATTGCTATTAACATTTTTGAAAGCGATAGAATATTAGTAAAATTTTAAGTAAAAATGTAAAACCAAATAATATATATTATGATAATTATGATAAAAGATATGAGACATGATAATTTTATATTACTTATAATTTATAATGCGCTTTTATGGTATTTATATTTACTTTTATATATAAAGTTATATGTCATTTTATAGATAAAAGATTGAATTTTATTATTCAAATTAATCATTTTTATTAAATTATTATTTGTATACATAAAAATGATTTTGTCCATGTTTCAACGCCACTTAAGACTTTGTTATCATGGCTTATGTATATCAGTAAGTAGTGCGGCGTTACAATAATACATTTGTATATAGAGATATTGATGTTGAGTTCAGTTCAGAAGGCTTTTATTTTGTATTTGTTTTAATCGGTATATTTTATTGTTATATTTTTGTTGAATGTTGATTATTTAATGTTAAGTGTCTATATAGTTTCGCACCTATAGTTGGTATAATAGTTTTTATTTTATTTCAGTATTTGTTATTTTTATATAAGTTAGGGGAGGTGGAATTATATGTTTGTTATGGAAGATAATACATTTATTTATTGAATATTATTGAATATATTATTGTGGAATTTTAAATGCGTTTTACTCTGAATATTTTGTTTGCTATGTTTGCATATATGTATAAATGAGTGTTTAGATAAAAGTACTATAACGATCTACCTAATTTCTTTTGCAATATATAAATAACATATGTATGCACAATTCCAGAGACCATATTCAAAAATATAATTATTATGTATTAGATTATATAAAATTGGTGATAAAAAGTATGTCTATTGTAATACATGTAAAATATATATTTTGTAATGTTGTTGTCTCGGGGATTATAGATATGAATGTCCTATAACATAATTTTTTTTTTAAATTCAATAAATAGTTTTTTAAAAAACTTAATATACAGAGGCAATACGTTCCCTATCTCAATACATGTAAATTCAACACAACGGCAGTCCCATGGGAATATCCCCTTAAGTAGTTGTTGAAATATATTTATAGTTCAGTATTTATTTATTTATTTTAGTTATAGTTTCTAGTAGGTTATTTAAAGTAGTTGATGTATATAATATGATATCATCGGCATACATATGATAGTTAATAATGTGAGTATATAATATGGAATTAATATCGATAGTATAGATATTGAAAAATGGAAGACCGTACAACTGTAGGGAACTCCTATTTTAGGATAGGTGCAGGTTTTGTTGGGTTTATTGAATTTGATATTGAAAATTATTTTTGTTAAGGGGACGCAATACAATTGATTTTTTCAAAAAAAAATTTAATTTCAAATTTTTTTTTAATGTAAAATTATAATATTTAAAATATTATCTTTAAAATTATGTTCATTACATCATTCATTTTGTTTATATTATATTATTTGTACCTGTATAATCATATTGTTTATATTCATATATTATATTTGAAACTTGATTTACTCAGAATAATTATTTGTGACCAATCATGCTGACATAACTGGTATTAACTTTTGTACAATTGAATATTTTTTCTTCATTTTTTCAATATAACTAGATAAAACCTGTAAGATTAAAGTTATTTGTCAAAATTAAAAAATATATATTTAAAAAATTTTAATTAGCAATTTAGTTGGAAAATTAACATTTTTTATCTGATATTTCAATTATATTTTTTTAGAAACGTATAACATAAAGTTGTGTAAACATCTATAAATTTCAACATATAATATACAAATATAGAATATTATTAATAGATTAAAAAAAAAAAAAAAAAAAAAAAGTTAATATTTTTTGAGTTAATAGATTTCTAAAAATAGCATTTTTTCGTATCTTTTACATGTAAACCAAACGATGGTATCGTGTCCCCTTAAGTAAGATATAATATAATATAATCATTGTTTTATTATTAAGTCAAGTAGTAAAGTCACAGAATTATCATTTATTTATATACACTTTGTCTTAGATTATATAATTGCTATAATATATCTATGATATGTTGATTGAGATAGTTGGCAATTATTTGTTATATTATCTTTGATAAATTTTATATTGGTCTGTAGTTTTCAGGAAGTGATTTGTCAAGTGATGGTTTTTTCAGTATTGGAGTAATGATTGAGTTTTAAGTGTTTGAGGGAAATTGGTATATGTTATGCATTTATTGATCAGGTCAGTATATATGAATGGATGTATATATATATATATCTACACAATAACTCACAACATGAAAATTACTTTTTTTATTTTGAATTATATGTAAAATAATATATAAAACAGCATACAGTAATAATTGTTACTAAATTTTAGGTCACTATATATATCAATAGGGACTTCAGAATAATTAGAAATTCAATATGGAGTATATTAAATTAACATCTAAAATATTTGTATAATTATCTCTAAATTTAGATACTTCTAATTAAGATTTATAAACACTGTTCATATGAGCAATCTATTCCAGCAATTTCCCAATGGAATTCTTAAAAATTTCAGTTTCAAAATCCCCTAGCAGTATCAATTTTAGGGTTTTCACATGAGCAATCTATTTTTGCAGTAGAATACTTAAAAATACATACATTTTATTAACTTATGAAAATAAGTTCATTATATAATCATAAAGTGGTAATATATATATATTCATAATTTAATAATTAAATAAGGAATTATATATTATAATTATAATTATTAATTAATTATTATTAATTATTAATTAATTATTATTAATTATTATTAATTATTAATTAATTATTATTAATTATTAATTAAACAATCGTAAACGATATTAATTATTATTAATTATTAATTAATTATTAATTAAACGATTGTAAACGATTAAATAATTTAATTTTAATCACTTATAATCGTAAACGATTATAAATAGATCTCCTAGAAAGGTAAATGAGTATGCATTAATACTCATCAGTATACTTGTGAGTGAGTTTATTTACCAATTACATAAATTGTCACAAAACATTTAGCAATAATCGCAGAAAAAACATAGACTTTTACATTTTGGGAATTCTTAAGAATTCCATTGCGAAATTGCTGGAATAGATTGCTCATGGTAACATCGCTTTAAACACTGTAACACAATTAAAAATGATAAAAAAAAAATGTTATTTTGTATTTCATAATATTAATAAATATAGTGTTTTTTAGTATCTGCATAAATATTAACCATGAATTCAAACTAGAAATACCATAAAAAGTAGTTTTGTTGCCATATTATTAAAAAATAAAAGTATCAATATTTAATTTATTATCCCTGATTATTGTATATTATATTATAATTTTTTATAAATTGACGATTTAAAAATAAATAAAAACCAGATTTTGTACATTGAATTATTCTATATATCATGAATACATAAATACTATATCATGTGATCTTAATAAACAATTATATAGCAGAAAATCGGAAATAAAATTGTACATATCAATAATACAATATTTTTTTAATTTTATAAATATAAGATATAACATTATATTATACATAATATGTATTATAGTAGTTCTTACCAATTTACAAATAAATATATAAATTCATTAGATATTAATATTTATATTATTATAAAGATAATTGTATATATGTATATGTAAATTACTATGATAAATAAGAATATATATATATATATTTAAATAAATTATAATATCAATTGATACTGTCAAACTTCAACTGCTGTTGAATAATTATTTTGGATATCGTCGGAATAATTATGTCACGCTAGGTATGTGTGTATAGATGTAGGTATCACAAAAACTATTATATATATTATACTAATTTGTATGGAATTATATAAACAACATATATATATACAAATAATCCTATAAGAAAATATTTTCTAAATGTTTGTGTATAATTGAAAATATAATAATTTAAATAGAAATACCATAAATTAAAAAATAGTAATTTTAATGCATATATATATATGTAATATAATATATATTATAAATATTATTTGTTATAGAATCATGTGTATGAATGTAATGAATAGAATACAAAAAAGAGTAGCTCAATTCAATTAATAGAATTATACAAGCCTAGTTTTGTATAGACCCATTATTTTCTATATCTATACATACAATGATGGGCATGTGACATTTTTTAAAACATTATAGATATATTAAAATAGAGATAATCAATTCAAAAATTATTTGTTTTTAAAATTATAGTCCAAATAAAAAAGGAATTTATTCATTAACATATATCATTTTGTTAATAATTAGTTTATTAAATTATATTATATGTTATATTAGTTTATATACCTCTAAAGTTATTATTAAACATGTGAATTAAATACAAAAATGTATTAACAATATTACTACTGGAATCATTTATTTATAATTTCATGTAAAAATTATATCCCAATATTCTATATAACATGATAGTACAAATGATTAACTATTATTCAAATAAATTATATAATATTATAATATATATGTAGGTATATTATTATATACATTTTTTTATATAATAGGTATCCCTCTACAAATTTTCCGGAAAGTAGTTTTCTAGCAAGTTAAATTGTGATACGCCTTTACTTTCAGACAAATTATGGCAATATAGAAAATAGAACTTATTCTATTTGCAGCCACTAGTTTACAAACTACTTGCGCTAATACAAATATATTACAATATAGCGTATGATTGTAGTTATTAAATTAAATTTTATTTTATTAATATATATTATATATAATTAATAATAATTTATTATATTTATTATTATAAAAGGGATTTGAACGAGTTGGAAATGATATTCAAAATGCTAGCATTATTTTAGGAGGATATCATTCCCCATAAATGTTAATAAATAAAGCTTATACACTTTCATTAATGAATATTATTGCGTAAAACATTTTATAGTATATATATAAAAATATATATTAACTATATTTCTACATAACGTTATTAAAGAATAATGGATTAGTTATATTCGAATAGAATAATTTGATTATAGATTACATATGAATACATTCAGTTTATTTAGGTTAATTAGTTATCCCATTTTATTGTAGCTGTATGCATTGATGTATGACTGTAAGTAATACGATTTATACAAAAACTGTTACAACAGCTCCACTCAACTTTTGGAACATTTCTAATTCTGTTCCAAACTCATTCAGTAACTAATAATACATATTAAAACTTATATAAATAGCCAGTTATTCACAATTGTTCCTTTAATCCTGATTATTTCAATAGAAATAAAATAAATTTTAATTTAAAATTAAAAACAATAATAAATTTGATGGGTGCAGATTGATATATGCAATGCTAATTTTATTCCGAAAAATACTATCTGCACCAAATAATCTTGAAATGAGAATGGTAGCAGAAACTTTTATGGAGCCATATATAGTTTTTAATATATATATATATATATATATATATATATTCTAATTGTGTATACATATTGGCATTTCATTTTTTTCTTCAAAATAAATTAATTAATTTTGTTAAATTATTAATCAATTATCTACATATAATTTATATAAGCTGGCATACTGTGTTATATATATATATATATATATTTATATATATATATATATATATATATATATATATATATATATATATATATATATATATATATATATATATATTTGTTCTTTCTATATCAAAAAGCAATACTAGAATATAATATAAACTACTCTCTGAATATCATTTTAAATACTAGTGAATGTGAGAAAATAATTATTACGATATAAATGCGTTCAAATTAAATAAAATAATAAATAGAAAGGTTTTTAAATTTAAAAATCAATTTCAAATATTGAAATACCTATACAACATACTGAAATATATAGTCATACATTAATCGATAATGTTATGGTAATGAGAATGACGATGATGATGATGAGGATGTTTATGAATATGTATAAGGAGGGGTATACTCACTAACCTAATTGAATGGTGAGTAGACTGGCAATGGTAGATCCGTACACGATGGCGTTGTTAAACAGTTCAAACAGAGGTGCTGCCACTAACTCGTAGTTCATAGGTATGGCAAATAGAGCTGTAATAGTGGTGTAGTTGTTATTCGATTAGTAAAGCGACTAGCTAGCCAGCGACTAGTTAGTTATATATGACTTATAATGGTGAATGTAATGAACTATGCTGTGTCTAATGATTACGTTAGGGTCCTCAGTGATGATGATATGTCAACACTATTGCGATGTAGTAAGCAGTTTATATATTAAGCTGTCATTATATACATATAATAACTTACATGATGTAAAGGCTTTCCGAAGGTGTAAACATCAACAGCATCTTTTTTAGATGATCATTACTATTTCATAACACTTTGATTCTATCAATAATTTATTTTAGAATACATTTTTTCCAAATAATTATATAGTATACCTTCCAAGTTTAGATTTTCAAGATATGAATACTTTTTAATACTTGAATTCTTTTGAATACTTTTTCACTCCCTTTGAAATTGAAATATATATGGTGAATAACAAAAAAATAATATATAATAAAATAATGTAATAAGTAAAAATATTCTTTTTATATAACTTTTAAATATAATACAATTTATAGTAGTATTTAGTAGTTATAGTTATATTTTACATAACAGCATGATTTTGATTTATAAAATGTAAAAAAAAAGAGTATTAGTCTATAGTAAACATTGCAACCTCGTTAAACATACAAAATTAATAATTGATATTATTATGTTTTATACTTATTAAATAATATAAATATTAATCAAGAAAATATATATTATTAAGGAAATCTATAATTAAACTAAAATATTATTGTAATATCCACCAATACATCATAGTTTATAAATTATGTTATTAACCTGTTTAACAAAATTATATCATGAAGATAGCTTCTTCATTCTTGTAAATACAGATAACTATTTCTTAATACGGACAGTAGATTTTACAGATTTGATGTAATAATGAATCACTGTTTTAGGTATTAATTAATGTATTATTATTTAATTTATATATATATATATAGTAATAATTATTAATTAATATTAGCGAGTTTATCTGTAAAAGAAAGGAAAATGGCTATTTTTTAAAGACTATAAACTTTTTAATTTATGATTATTTATAATTTTGTTTGTGTATATATAAAAAAGTTACATTATATATACAGTATATATAATATACTATTCATTATTTCGTAGTGTATATATTTCTATATAAACATCAAAAGAACTTTTCGACCGTAAAGTTAATCTAATATGCTATACTATGAAAATCGATGTCCTTCATTGATCATTAAGTTCACTTGATTGTATTGTAATATATGTACAGATATCCATCGATAATAAAGTTAATCTTATATTCTAAAATACAATTTAATCAAATTATCATAATGAATTTTTCCGTTGATCGTAAAGTTCTGTTGATCCCTATATACTTTTCATATATATTTAATATAATATTATATATATAAATTTTTGTAAGTAATAATACTACAAAATTATAGGTAAATTAATTTTTAAATTGTATTTAATTCTATATATTTATACAGCTGTTTTCTTAATTCTGAAAATATGCTTTTTTCGGTAAGAATAATTTTTTATCATAATAAATTATGATAATGATTTAACAAATGTAATTAAGACAACGGCATAGTGCGTTAATTTACATATAGATTACATACCATCAAATATTCGACTTGTCAAGTCACTTAGTCATTGACTAAGTTAGTCAATATATAATAATTGTTTAAAAACGAATAATTTGATGCGGCCGATATATTATTATAATAATTATATGTCGTATATATGCCATATATACCATTATGGCAACCATATAATAAGGTTATTAAATAAGACTTGATATCGAACGTATTTTTGGTATGAATTTTCAAAATTATTTTGGTATTTCGAATTAATACTTTAATTATTGTAATTTATAGTTAATTATATATTTAATAAATTATCACACTTAACATATATAACCTTATAATTACCCGGCTAATTACCCAGGATAATTACATTATTAACAAATGTAATCATCTTAAAAAACTATTGAATTTAAAAATTATTGAAACAAAACACCCATGGATTGACACTGAAATATAATATATATATAGGAGAATGGTGTCTTTAATTTATTTATAACAATTTAGGATTACCATTGTTATTTACTTTTGTGTACTATATTAAGATATTATTTAAATAAATAATCATTAACTTTTAATAGTTTATTCATAACTGACTGCCTAATAAGCCAGCATATAAATCGATACTAGCCAATTTATAGGTAAAATACAAATTTATGACAAGTTTTCCGACGGATTTTTCGAAAAATGTTCCTAATCTTAGCACAGATAATTAAATATTTATTATTTGTGGTAATATTTGAAAATAGTTTACACATCATTTCAAAACAATTTCATATTATTCATTTATAAACAATTATAATAACATTATTTATAATACATACACAGTTAGCATAGTAGATTAGTATTTAATATTATATAAATCTGTCAAGTATATTATATTATTTAAATATTAAGAAAATTAAGTATTTCTCATTTTATTATAATATTATTATTAATAATTAAAATTATAATAATTTAAATAATAATAATCATTATTATTATTATAATTATTTTAATAATCATGTGTTATATTAAATATAGTTTAAACAATATTAACCTTATATATTCTTAATCATTAAGTTAATGATTACAATTTAAATATAAATGAGTAAATGATTCAATTTTCCATTTAAAATGGGGCTGAATACTGACATCGGCCCCCAATAATCACCTCTCAAACCGAGAGTTCAAGTAAACATTTTACGGCAGGCGTTATATTTCTCAGTACATTATTCACCTAGTAGTGAAGTTTTGTCCTATATATACATACATATCATAATACCGTATTCTTATATATTATATTATATTAAATATAAGCCCTACACGTATTGTTTACTTTAACTCTCAGTTAGACACGTGACATATTGAGGGCCGATGTCAGTCTAAATCAAAAATGGTACCAGTAAATTACTGGTACCTATTTTTAAAATAAATATCTCATTTATTAAATGATTTAAAACATTTTATAATTTTACTATACATGTTATTTAAATAATATCATATTATTGATAGCATTATTGTGGTCGACACCTTAAAATACTTACTCACTATTCGTGTTTGTCCATTTATTATTTTTTCTGTGTTTTATTTACAATAATAAAAGTGATCCTATCCTATCCTATTATAATAATTAGCCAATGTTGACTTACGCCTATGTACATTATGAATAATAACGTGATTGGAATGCCCTGTCCTTCGATTGAATATCGTACTACAAAATAAATAACTTTGACTTATATAGTATGATTTGACTTTTTGTTGGTTCGAAATGACAGATACCCCTTTGATTATATATATATATATATATATATATATATATATATATATCCATTGACCCATTATACCAATGTATATACGATCAATGCGTAATAATGACTAATTATCTATTATAATTCACAATTTTTAATTAAATAATAACAATGCATACGAATGTATTCGATAATTAGCGCAGTTAGTTTTTACAGGATATTTTAAAAAGTCTTCCGAAAGTACTTCTAGCGTAGTCAGATATTACCCGGAACAAGTTTACCTGGCCCGAGATTACAGATATTAATTTAAACCATTGAGCCCTAACCGAGAAACGGAGCCCTTCTTCTGGTAGCCAGCTCGTTATTTTTAACGTGTGCAACTCCCTATCTCACATAATGCAACATTATTATATTGACTACGTAAGCTTATGATATAGTCGATATCGATTATAGGATAAGCATGTTTAGATCAAGTCGTCTACTACTATCACCTGATATACTATTATGGCGACGTCCTTACGATTATTAGTGGATTCATAAATAATATCGATATCGTAATTAACTTATAATGATATTATATTAAATTAGTAAAAATTGCCCGTGTTGCTCAGTTGGCTAAGGCGTCAAACATACAGGTAGTAGGATGTGGGTTCATGCCTCGTCCGGACCAATACAATAATATTCAAAAGTGATCTTATATAATTGTGTATAAATAAATGATCGGCTCTCGTTAAAACCATGGATGCCTTAACATGAGAGCGGCTTCAAAGGGATATTAGAGCCATATGTTTATAAAACTTATTCTAAGTTCCTGTATGGGTTAAAAGGACCACCAAAATAAAATAACTAATAACAATATATATATATATATATATATATATATATATAATATATAATATATTAAATTCATATTATGAATACATATTTAGATATATGTATATGTAGTTCTGAATAATGCATTAATCCATACACCAGCGACCTAATACAAATTCAATTATATGTTAATATTAATACGATTTTAGAAATATAACATTCTCTTCATATTTAATAATAATAACTATGATAGAAACCAGTTATAATCTATCCAGTAAACATATCACAAAACCTATTATTTAAATACGATTTAACTCAATATTGTTTATATGATGTATTATTAATATATTAAATATCCTTTATAGATCAGAAATGAGCTAGATAATATAACACTAAACAGTGCTACATCGCAACCATGTTTAAGCCGTACAATTAGTTTAAGCGACCTAAGTTTTAATTTAAACAAAAGTGTATTCTAAAATTTACCGAAATTCTAAAATATTCCATTTAATTATTTGTACATGTTTAGATCTAAAAGTTGATAAAACATCTCAAGTTCACGATTATGTCTAGGCTACGATGTCTACAAAATTATGTCTACAATTAAAAAAACATTCATTACCTAAACATTATTTGCATGCGTAATGTAGTAAGTACGCTAACGGTAACGATGATCTATATCTAAGGACCTCAGAGACCTATATCTAAGGTACGTTACGTTACGTTAATATCCCTGATAACATATCATTACGATATAGTTTAGTGACCACGAGCGGTGATTACAGGCGTGATTAGATAACGCAAATAGAAATACAAATAGAAATAGAAATAGAAATATAGAATAAATAACGAAATGGAACCATTACGATGATTTAAATCGGGTATATAATTCACGTTTAAAGCACGACTGCGATGTAATACATGCGATCGCGTGCGGTAGAGCATTGCAGCCTATCGGTGCGATACACACGCGTGCGATTACATGATTACGATGATTACGACGTGTGACTACGTTGATTACACGAAGGGATGTGGGATTATATCATACGACCCCCCCCCCGACGCTGTACGAACATTAGGTATCGCGTTTATACCCGCTTTACTACCATTAGTAGTGGCTACTATTCAGAACTACGGTATCTCTTATACGTTATTCATGTCGAATTTATAAATAATGTTCATTTAATCATATAACATGTATAATATATAGCGCGTATTTTATATATATTATAATTGCGACGATGTTTTGTAAACATGGTAAGTTAATGACTACGCCTTCTTCTTTATGCGTGATAATTTATAATCTTTGTACCGCTGTAGACGTTACTCGTTGACAATCGGTGGTGTAATAATGGCGTCTACTATTGGTCCATACTAGTGACCACTTAATGACGTTTTCCTATGTTTTCGAATATAGTAATAAGTTATTACTAATAACAAATTATTACTTAATGATCATTAAAAATATTAATTATTACTGATAATCATCATTCTTTTGAAAATTCGCTTATTTTCGCCGCAATAAAACAAAGTTAAATAATAATGCCAAACTCTTTTCAATTGTCGTCGAATGCGATTCTATATTTAGATTGCGATTCTATATTTAGATTGCGCTCATCATTGACTTGCGAACTCTTTCACAGCGCTCGCCATGGTAAAGATTCTCGACAACGGTGACATCGTAAGCGATGACGATCCAAGGGCGGCTCAAGGTCGTCGAGAACCGTCTACTTCCTCTCCGTCTTCCAGCAGTATGGTTGGTCGACCTGGTGTTCCTAGCGCACCTACGTTGCCTACCGTGATATCTATATCAAGATAGACGATATAACGATAGCTTTAATTTTATCGATAGCGACTTACTTTTTGTGGTACAACGATTACCTTCCAGTCGCTTCGCACTAAACAACGGCCCGATATCGACTGGTTCAAATTATCCGCTTTAAAACATTTACTAGATAGCGCGCAAGTCAAAGATTTAAGATGTGATAATAGGTAATGCCTATATATAAGTCCGCACATAAGACGTGCGTCGACCTGCCCTACAGCAGTCTGTAATTATATCCATTCACAACGAACTTGCCATGTTTGATGATGTCGGGCAGTGTTGTTGGTATGAAGGCAGCGTTTCATACCACGCGTAGTACCCACTAGAGTTATAATACCTAGAATTACCTAGAATTAGTCGGTATATCGCTGAGTACACAACGAAATAGATCGCGGGTAATAATATATCGAGGAAGGGTGAGGATTTGTACTTATCGCCCTAAATCACTAGGCGTTGGTTCACTAGCGATGAAGTGATACGAGTGAGAACCACAAAATAAGACATGGGTCCGGATACAACTAGTGTGTACGTTAATATCGTAGAACGATATCAGCGTATTTAAATTAATAATTTAGAATTCATTAATAAACCATCGAAATAAGCTCCCATTTTTATCAAAGTGTATCTATAATATAATTAGGGGGTAAGTACTGAATAGAATAGTGACCATGTGGTAATGTAGTTGTTGCTGTTAACATCCTACATCTCCTAAACTCTACTAATACAGTACTTAACCTACCTGCGGTCAATGCGCTTACGTAACATGCCAGTATATTACAGTTATAGCATGTAGTATGAATTCTTGTACTGAAAGTTATCCTTATTTGCAAGTTTCTAATTTACTGATTACGCATCTGTTTAGTTTACGATTATTCGCTGTTTATGAGTCATAATTTATAGTGGGTCACTGTTTATGAGTCATATTTTATAATGAGTCACGTGACGATTTGGTAATTTTATACGATTTGAATTCTAAATCATCGCGAATGTAATATCGCCGTAACCCATTTCATACAGGATGAGATGACCAGGAATCAGGATCAAGCGGCCAATCAGCCGGCTCAAGGTATAGGACATAACCCTATGTTCGTGGCGGCCAACCAAAAGCTCAAGGAACTAGGACTAAAGAGTTTCGAAGTAGCCGGTAAGTGTTGCTGTAGCGACGGCGGCCCTCATCTAGTGTCGATCTAGAACACTAGGGGCCACTCGTTCTGCGATCATACATTATTCTAGAATAAGCCCGAGCTAAGTACATTTCTCCGTAATGTTAAATATTGTCCTAAGTACATTTATTTTACTGACCGCTGACCTAGTGTTAATACAGGAGTTTTCATCTAGTTTTGATACAGAAATCTGTGTGTAATATGAAGTCTCCGTAGATATAGATAAGTGCAATGTTAAGGTTACCTTCAGAATTTTAATTACTAACAAAGTAAAAAATTACTTATATAATTATTTATCTATCATTTCATGTACAAATTAATTCTCAATATGCTATAGTATAACTAATATGCTATAATAAAACTACGTAACAATTATCTTTTATAGCATCTAGTATTCAAAATATATAAGTTATATTTTGATATACTTATATATAATTATTATTTAGTATAATAAAGTTATAGGTATCTAGTTATATATTATTGGTTGTTTTTATTTGTTTGTAATCAATTTCTATTGAAATATTTCACTAAACTTTAAACATGACATAAGAAGATTGAGATATATTTTGCTGATAATACTTAACATAGCGTATGCTTAAGGGTAACTATATGATTATCAATGATTTGTTATAGATATTCTTACTATATGAAGTAGATAACATTCGTATTTATATTCTGAAAGTTTTTATTTTATAAAGTTATATATTAATTAAAATGTTGTAGAATATTACTTTTATAATATAACAATAATACTATGAAAGTAATTCTTATATCTTTTTAAAGTTATAACATTTTAAAATATATATATACAAAAAAACTTTAAATTTATATATCATATTATAATCTATATAAACAAAAATATATAGTAGGCATAATGTATTTTATGTGTACTTCTGACTATCTTTTTCATGTGAATGAGCAACATTTTATCTTTATAAATCCACTACATTATTATACACTATATATGTATTATAAATATTTTACAGTGATTATTTTCTAGGTTGATATTTATTATGAATTAACTATATTAAAATATCTATATAGAATATAATTTATAAATAAACATCAATTAATCCGCTTCTACTTCTTATTCCGACTTATTAGATAAATAAAGTAAATCTATTACATCCGTTTTATATATATCTTAATATATTTATGAAATAAAATGTTCAATCTTAATAAATGAAATGTGACTATAATTTATTTAGATATATAGTAAATGTAACTATACTTTAAATATAATTTGTAGTTTATTCGAGTTCAATTCTTCAACTGAATCATAACAGAAGTATGTCATGTATAAATTACTAAATAGTAATTGTATTTAAACAAATATTTGTATTACATATTATCTAACTTGTTCAACTCGTTTATACATTACGCCTACATATGTATTCACTTATTCGTATATTTCCACTTGTTTTCCAGTGAAACATCAGGCCTACTTGTCTAATGCTAATAACAAGTCACTATTACTCTAAATGAATAATTAGATATGTAAACTAAACATATTGACCTCTTTATCAATCTTAATACACTTGCAAATCTCTATTCCCCGTGTAAGTAAGAGGGTATGGTCTACCGTGTGTTTTAATATTATTATAACTAAAGATAAGATAAATAACATTCTAATTTATATTTCTAAATACATTGAATATTATGAATAAATGCTTTTATCGGCACCGTAATCAAAATAGGATTTCCATAAATACATATCTACCCCGCATCATTAACCCTCACCCTGCCTCATTAACCCCCCTCCCTCCCCTCACCTCATTAACCCCCGCCCCCCCCCCCCCCGCTAGGTCACGTCGTAGAGCCGGCTGCGTACGCGGGTCTAGCCCTACTCGTGCTGATGATGGGTTTCAGGGGCGTGATCTTCTTCGCGCTAATCTACGTGGTGTCCCAGGTGTCCGCCGGCCGTAGTATAGCGTCTCTGTTCACTCGAGGAGGCGGCGGCGGGGGAGGGGCTACCACTAGGGGAGCCACTAGTACTACTACTAGCGGTGTCCGGCCACCCCGCGTTACTCCTCCCACGGATAGAGGTCAACAAGGACAAAAACGAGGAGGAGGGGGGGGTCATCGACTAGGAGACAACTAGGACGCTAAGGCTGCGCTTTTGTAGTCGACGGTTGTACATTTCGTGTAGTTACGACTATCCAACGTCGAGACTGGAAGTTCACACCCTAGTACCGCTGCATTCCGTGGTAGTCACGCGACTCGACGAGATGATGTGACTGGTGTATTGTGTACGTACGACGTACATATCGTATACGAGTCTATTGTTGTGTTGAGAGGTTTGCGTGAGAACACCGCACCTTCTCTTCTCACCCGAACCTCTGCGTCGTATTAATGATAACGAATAAAGATATATGTGATTTTATTAATTGTTTGTAATTCGAAACGGCGAATCAAATCGGGGCTATACGCAAATACGCGCGGAACGCCGTTACTATTTTGAATGCATTTATTTCGCGATAACAAACCATAATAACCTAAGATAAATAAATGCATTCTTAGCAACCTATACGTAGATACCGATATTGACAGCCGAGACGGACGGTTATATGTGTAGGGGGCGTGGCTTATTTAGGTGGCTAATACTAATACTTCTAATGGTTAACTAAGAGCTAATCGTGCCGTCACGACGATGAGGAGTAGGGATCGTTTAGAGGTCGTCGTTGCGAATGAATCTGTTTCCCTCGGATTGCTTTCCGTAGTACTGTCGACTGCTGGTGGTCACGAATGCTGTCGTTTGATTGGTCGATAATTAGAAGTGATATAAATATTTATACATTAACTGAAATAACGCATTTATTTGATAGCTAGCATATATCGGAAAGATTATGAATGAATAATATTTATTTTACTTATATATTATAAATAAATAATTAATATATATGGAATATGTACACAATACAATATATACAATATAATAAGTAAAAAAGGAACCCTTTAATATCAAGATGCTTTCTAGAAAGGATTCCACACAAAACATATAAGTATATATCATAGGTAATATAAATGTAAACCCTGATATAATGTGCTTGTAACTACTATGCATAGTGTTATCATATTTTAGTGATTACAAAATGATTGTGAATACTATTTATTTTACTCATATACTATAGTGAATATACATGAAATGCATATGGATACAATACAATATAGATGCCTTAACATGAGAGCGGCTTCGAAGGGACATTAGAGCCATATATGGTTATAAGTGAAAACTTCATCTAAGTTCCTGGATGGGATGAAAGGACTCCACCAAATAAAAATAACAATATGTAGTACGTAAAAAGGAACCCTTTATAGCGAGATGCTTGATCGAGAAAGATACCTCTGTAGGTGATGAAATACACAATTACAATGTAATTTGTTTGTACCCCTTACTCTATGAATGAATTTATGTAACTCTGATTTATAAGTCGAATGCATGTATTCAGAGACACATAAATCAAGTGATTCTACAGATAAATCAGTAATATCATATTAATAGCTAGTATAGCTGATATAGGGTTAGTAAAATCATTAATTACTAGGTCAAATCAATTAATATTAAATACTATAATTAAATTCGTATAATATTTTGCATTTAAATATATTTATAAATATGTATTGTGTTTAATTTTGTAATGATTAATTAAAATAATTTTTTAATGTTGAAAGAAATAATAATTCTATTTCCATTAATATAAAAGATGTCTCTACGCATGCATAATATAATCTATATAATGTTGAGAAACATATCGTATTATAATGCAATAGTTTTGGATAATTATTTATTTGTACATCTAATTCGGGATCACTAATATCTACGAGAATGAGTATTCTATTGTAATAAATTAGTATCATTGGAAAGCATATTAAATTCTATAATATAAGTTATATAATTGTTATTTATTTTAAAACAAAAATGTGGTAACAATTTGATTGCTTAAACTTATATAGTTATGAATTATGAAAAATAGAATTTATTATAACAAGAAATATATGCCTATTAAATATTTACTAAATTAATAATACACCTATTTTTAAATAATATTAATATTATTAATAAATATATGCATACATTTGATATTTCTATTGTAATAAATACATAAATAATAATATGATTTTAAAATTAAATTGTATCTGGTTCCCGTCTACCAAAAAGATTAACATTAATATCTACGATATAATTAAATACCCACGTTTCCTATAAACTTAGGTGAAGTTACATATTACTATTTAAATAGGCTTAATAGGTGACCGTGCATCTTGCGCTGTGTTATTAGGCAGCATAAATGGCTTAGCACTATCTAGACCAGTGGTTCCCAACCTTTTTTCATCATGACTCTTTTTTTGACAACTTTTAATTTAAATATATACCATGAACAATTTTATTTTTGTATTATTAAACGTAATCGAAAACGAATAATATAAACTATAATATATTGGATATAAATATTATTATAAGCATTTTTATAAATTGGCTCATGAGTCATGATCCAAACAAAAAACCTAATGACCCATTTTGGGTCATGAGTCATGACTCATAGGTTGGGAACCACTGATCTAGACTGTCCGCATTAAAATCAATGACAGATGGACAGTCAGTTGATGGATAGATGGATAACGCTAGAGTGTCCACGCTACAAGGAGCACACACCTAGTTGTAACCGGACAACCACTATGACCTATACATCTTGCTGATGAGGTGTTGCTGATCTATCTAGGCATGTGTTACACAGTAAATATATACGCCACGATACATAGTCCTCGTACATTTCGTACTTCATACTTATAGGACACGATGAAAAGGTGGACGGCACTAGTAGATTGTGTGAGGATTTATATACTGCTTAAACACGCCCTAAAATAGGGGAGTTATAATTTCTATCTCTACCCTTCTCTGCCGGAATAACCATAACTCCTATACCACCACTACTACACCCCTATACTACCACTACTACCCCACTATACCACCACAACTACCCCCACTAACCGGGTCTAGCGTGACTCGTCTTGTTTCCGTCGATGTTTGAGAGCGGTCTCAAGTGAGTGTCGGCTGTTACTATCTGCATATACGAGAGAGAGAGAGAGATTGTTAGTGAGGGGAACGGAGATAGGGAGAGAGAGAGAAGAGAGTGATTGAGAGATAGGAGGAGGAGGAGGCAAGAGATGAGATCAGGGATGAACAGAATGGGATGCATGAAAATAGGTACGCAGAAATAAACTTACACACATATATGTGTGTGTATGATACATCTGCAGTGTTTATCTAACTAAATCTAAAGGGTGTAAACGTAAGGGTATACAATGTGACATACAGTTAGGTGTATATAAAATGAATATAATAAACTATATTATATATATATATGTATGTATTTATTTATAGTTATTATTATTATTAACGTGTATATTCGATATATATATCTTGTATTACACCATTTTTATTATTATATTTTTTTATTTCATAATTATTATTATATATTTAAATATTTGATATTGTTGTTATAAGGATATTCTTAATATAAGCTACGTATAGCTTCTGAATATCCTTCTGTATATTAATTCAATATTCAGTAAATAAAAATATTCATTTATTTATTTACAGACACACATGCATACCTACATATACGTATACATGTTAAGTTATATGCGGATATAATCAGACAGATAGACATATATAAAGGAGATATTTATACCAAGAGATAGAGATAAACTAAGTAAATAAATTGTTTACCTACCCTAAACTGATTGTACACATACACCCATATATACACACACACACACACACTCTCTCATACACACACGCACACACACACACACACACGGGCATCTTAGTGTACCGAGAGCGAGCTGAACAAATAGAGATTACGCAACAGATGACCCCACGACCACGACACTAATGCTCTTAACACCACCACTACTACGCACAGAGGTCACGATATCATCTAGAGGTCAACACAGGCGTGCACAGTACCACTATCTAGTGTGCATAGCAAACACATGTGACCACAGGCTACGGTGTATTGAGGTGGGTGGGTTTAATACTTATATAATACTGTAATACTATCTATGTGTTGTAACCGCGTTATATATATTTAATATATCGTATATCGTTGTAATAATTAAATATTAAATATATATTTTTATACATAAAAATAATAAATATTTATATACGTATATTCCTGTATCCGTAATTTTATAATTATATTATTTTCTAAGCTATTCATACTATATCGTAAATAGTAGTGAAATATATGTGTTCAGTTTAGCTACACACGCACACGCTTGTATCGAATATACTATTTAACTATTTGTGAATTCATATGGATATGTTTAAATATAATGATACTAATAATACTTTATTAGCATGACAAAAGTACTAATGTTAATTTAAAAAGTTAAATCTAGATTAACTAACTTTGATACTGATCTCAAAATGATAGTATCAGTATTAATTCCGTAATATTTACTTATGATATCACTTTATTTGCATTTATATTTTTCCATAATGAAAGTCCGAAATATTAATTATAAATATATTAATTGTATTAATATGTATTTAATAAAGTTATTAAACCAGAAAAATAATCACGAATGAACTCATAAGTGAAATTACACGGTTCACATTTACTGAGAGACCACCATAGAATAGTGGTAACGGATAGAATGAAACCTTTTCTCGGGTGAAGGTTTGTACAGGTCGGGCGACTTTCAGAAATTTGCCATGAACTATGGCCCGGTTACGTTCGACCTCGTGAACTCTACTAGAATCCAGGAATTTTAACTTCGGCAAGTGGTAGATAGTTTTATACCTGTGTATATGTGTAATAACTATGCATTCATTGTATTATGTATATGATAACTTACATAAGATTACTAAATAAATATTAAATTAGTTCACTCATTTACGTAATACTATATTATTTATTAATAATTAAAACGATGATATATAATCGTATGGCATGTTCAAACCATTTATATTATTTTCTATTTTATTAATTTTATTTTAATCTATATGTAAACAGGAATTGGAACAATATTTTATTATTTTATTTATTTATGTAGTTTATCACTTGGACTTTCTTTAACATTAAGGGTAATTATCTCTCACTAGGCAATAGCGTATACAATTACCCAGCTGTAAAAGCCTAAATCTGATAATATTAAGAATAATAATAATACAAATATTTACATATTAAATTATAAAAGACATTTTTTTGAATAATAAACGCTTTATATAAGTTATTCAAGAATCGTAAAATAACGGAATATAATACATCATATTGGCATATAAATGGTTACTGCAATTCATTTGTATAAGATGAATGATCGTTGATTACTTACAATCATAATAGAATATTACCACAACTATACTACGCGTGATGATATGGCTAGGACAAAGAGCGGACATATCGGATAAAAAGAACGACCACCGACTAACAGGGATGGGGTCAAATACGCCAATTTGTATTTAAATACGATAATTTGGTGTATTTGTATTTGAGCCCGACCCTACCGACTATACCGACTATAGATCGCAACGCACCCATACTACTATCGATAGATACTATCTAGATACTATCTATCGATCAAACCCTGCTATACCAACTATACTATAGATCGCACAACCCACCTATTTGAGCCCCACCCTACCGACTATAGATCGCAACGCACCTATATCTTTGGTAATCGTCCGAGTGCCCATCCACGACCAGGGTCAACGAATCCGGACAGATACGATTACCCAGAAGGCTGAGGAACGTCAGATTAGGCGTACGGTCGGCGAGAATGGTGAGGGTTTCGTCTAGGCTTTGGAGGTGCCGTGGCGGTTAAGGAAACTGACATTCGGGGGACAGGTGTCGGCTTTGTGAGGGTGCGATGGGTGCGATGTGGACAGATGGACATACTACAGTTGTATCGACGCGATGTACGACCGACTATCCAGTGGACAGTGTCCATCTGGTATACTGTCCTGTTATAAAAACTACTGAGAAATGAATCGAGTAATTAAATGTTTAGTGGTCGTAATCTTTAGTGCGTTTTTTACGAAAATGTCACGCAAACGTGAATCTTATGGGGGCTTATTGAGAGAGGGAGGGTTTCATTTAGAGAGAAGGGTTTCATTTAGAGAGAATGGGTTTATTTAGAGAGAGGGGGGGCTTATTGAGAAAGAGGGGGTCGAGTAAACAAATATATGCACCACTCACAGAGAACACCCGACAGTAGTGTAATGTTCCTATTACATAATCGTCCCATATTGTTATTCTTATTTAAATAGGTGTTTACTTATACGTATGTATACTATATGTGTATGGATATATAAGTACAATCGCTTAGTAAGCAATCTACTATAGCGAGTTATCCGCATCGCGAGGGGTGTGGTCTAGCATGCGGGGGGTGTGGCATCATCGTAGTAAAGGATATCATGTTGTTGTTGAGGCTGAGCAGCGTGAGGTCACGGAGGTGAGGCAAAGACTGCAGAGTGGTCAACGCATTCTGATCTAGGACAACTTCGCGGATGTTCGAAAAGTGAGACAGCTTACCGACGTCGCTGTAGGAGAGAAGTGGAGTTATACTGAGGTGGGTGTCACAGTTGGACACGTTACAGTTTTATCAACTGAGTGTCCACTGTTCCCATTACAAAGTGGAGTTATACTGAGGTGGGTATGACAGTTGAACAAGTTACAGCTGTATCTACTGAGTGTCTACCTGATCATCTGAACATTGTTCCCGTTACAAAGAGGAGTTATACTGATTAGGGTGTCACAGTTAAACACGTTACAGTTGTATCTACTGAGTGTCTACCTGACCACTGTTCCCGTTACAAAGCACACCCTTAGTCTGCGCACGCTTCTAGTGTGTATTAGGGAAACTAATTTAGGGTACATTGTTATTGAAGTATTTACTATATTGCTCACAGTAGCTCATAAATGTTATAATAAACATTTTAGTTGTTTCGTTATTTTTTAATATAAATTCCTATTTTTTTAATATTGTTATTGCTTTCGGAATAGTTGTCAGTTTTTAATTTAATTTTTTATTATATCCGGAATGATTAAGAGTAGTTATTCCGAAATAGATTTCGATTACTTTTCTAAAAAAGTTACCGAAATAGTCTCCTCTAGGGTGCATATGATGTGGGATATTTCTTTACCATTAATACATCGTAGAATCATAAATAATCAGTTCAATTATGCAAAGTTCAGTGATAAATACCCCAATTGTTATTGTTATTTGGTGGAGTCCTTTCATCCCATCCAGGAACTTAGATGAAGTTTTCACTTATAACCATATATGGCTATAATGTTCCTTCGAGGCTGCTTTAAAAGAAATGTTACAATATAAATATATACACATACATACAAATATATATACAACAAATACACACATATATATATATTTATTATTTACCCAATAGATATATTAATATTAAGATGATTTTATATCTAGGTCAATTATGAATCACCATACTATTTGTTCACTGATGGTTGCCAAAGTAAACAAAAGTGTCTGCCTAATCTCCCCTATGTATTCAGAGTGTACAATTCAAAGTGTATATTATCATCACCACCACCATCACCATCATCACCACCATCAATACCACCACCATCACCATCATCATCACCACTATCACCGTCATAATCATCAACATCATCCCAATTACTAATGCGATTCCGGGTATCCCCGTGCCTATTATTGCATTTCGAAGGACATAGTTACAACATATTCACACATATACATGTACATACACACATATCGCTAGGTGTACACTGTCGGAAAGTGCCATAGAGCTAGAGAGAAATAGAGTAGTAAACAAGGTATCTGACATGCGGAAAGCGTCAATCTAATTTGGTCGCCGCAAAATGGCGGATTTGACTAATTTGATATTTTATTTAGTAGCTAGAATAAAATTAGTAATACCATTGGAAAGAGGATAAAAAAGTTTTTTGATTAAATTAATAATAAAAAAGTTATGATCAAAAGAATATTATATTTTAATATTTGGTCACCTTTTCAAAATTTGGCTTACGCTACCAGGCATAGAGTATTACCACTCTATTTCTCTCTAGCTCTATGGTAAGTGCGCACGTACCCAATCTTTAAGTGCGCGAGTATCCAATCTTTAAGTGCGCGCGTACCCAATCATTAAGTGCACGCGTACCCTATCGCGTTGGGTACACGCATACCCTCTCACGGTAGGTGCACACGTACCCAATCATTAAGTGCACGCGTACCCAATGTACCTAACATGAAGTTGTGTCCGGTGAAGTCGAGGTGTTGTATCGTAGACTTCTCGACGTCCATGTCGGAAGAGTCGAAACCGTCGTAGTCGCCGAACACGTCGCATTTCTGTAGGAGAGATTAGGATTTAAACACGTGATCTCCCGTTACTGTTATTTGTATGCTCACGCGTGTGTGTGTGTGATGTGTTAAGGTATATATATATATATATATATATATATATACACTTATGAGATCTTCTAATACTTTATTTAATACAATTGTATTATTATAATAAATATAGTTATATCCCAATTGCGTATATCTATCTTGGTAGCTATACGTGTAGATGATAGTGTAGAGCCTAATTAATGTGCAAATAAGGTGTTATGTAATATGTCATCATGGTCACTATTCACACCTCAGTATTACATCATCGCAATGCATGTAAAAGATAGACATCAGTGATTTTGATTGGATATTAGTCATATTATATATAAATCAAATATTAAAACAGTGGGCTTTTCGTCGACATAGATTAAAGTGACTTCTATCTATATCAATGGATTTAGATAATATATATCAATAAAATAGTATGATATCTTCAATTTTAATACACAAAATTACGAGGAATGTTGATATGGTGTATTATAAATATATAATTTTATTATTAGTATAGATAGTACACTAAAATTGGTAGTAATTATCAATATATATATGTATAAATAAATATTAATTTTAAATAAAAAGTAGTGGGCCAGGTATTATTAATATAAAATTTATATTATTAATTAATAATTAAAAATTATCAATATAAATATAAATAAATAATAATAATTTACAATTTAGTAGGTATATAGTAGTAGGTTGCGATAGCGTCTCTATCGCAAAGTGCTGTATACTACATAGTCAAGTTCTTTTCCACTGACTCACTACATCGATGATATATATATATATAGTTTATAGGATAATATTTATAATACATATTACTCTAAAATTAGAAATATTAAACTGAAATTGAATTAAATTGAAATTCACTTCTCAATTATGAATTATATTTATATTATTTATAATTGATTTATAATAAAATATATAGTTTATAATAAATATCTTTGAAATCTATTACATATCATCAAATTAATTATTATGACAATAAAATGAATGTATCCCTTAATATAAATAGATATAACACTCCTATCTATGCAATGTGATTAATATGTAAGCGTTCACTGCTAGCAGTAGTATCGAAATCACTTAAATAGATTTAGGTTTAGAACGGTTTTTATATAACATTTTTTCAATGCTGTATTAAATTACATGCAATATAAATTAGCTTTTACTCGCCACTTAGTTTTCATAATTAAAATAATAATTTAAAGCATATTATTTTTCATTTTAAAAGTACATATTTTGATACGAATTTACATTATAAACTACACATAGTTACTAAAATTGACGCTGATGGTTTTTGTGTACAAAATCTAATTATATCATTTCACTTAAATGTTATATCTTTCCGTAGAACAATCTTTGATATCGATATGATTATTCTTACTATTAAAATAATTAATGTTAGGCTACCCTAAATATGGCAACATTAAAATTTGATATATATATATATATAGTTTATTAAGTGTTTAATACACACAAAATGACATGAAACTATAATTTAATAATAAGTAATAAATGAGAACAAAAAAGAATGATGGTTTACACGTCCCATAAGAGATACGCCAGTTGAAAGCTGGTTATGATCGTGAACTTCAGCCAATAATGATATTCGGTTACTCCTGATGATATCGGTTGTGTTAAATAGCTTGTTTTTGTGTACATACTATATAGGTTAGACTATGTTTTTACATTATAATGAGTATATAATGGTAAATATATATAAATATAAGTGTGTGTATGCTCTATATATATATATGAGTGTGTATAGCTCTATTAAATAAATATAATATACATTAGCTAGTTATTAGTTCATAATATAACAAATTATATATCATAGTTTGATAACAGTTAACTCTTGATATCTCAAAATTCAAGGTACCGGAGAAATGTGTATGAGATATTGAGTTTCTAAGATATTAAATTATTCTTATATAGGTACAAAACCAGATTAGAATTGTTGTAAAGTTTGAGTTAGAGGAGTTTCTGTGATATAGACTTTATATCTCAGAACCCGACTAACTAAAAGTTTATATATATAGATTATGGGATATGGAGAGTTGACTGTATATAGTTTATATTTGGATATATATATATAACACTACACATATTATGTCCTAATATCATTAGTATTATAATTATACAAAATATGCTTATATTTGATATATTGAAATATGTAACGTGCATACAAGTATTATATTTTAAATTTGCAATATTTTAGATATAATTATAATAATTATTATTATATCTAAAATATTGCAAATATAATAATAATATATATCATATATCCTAAGGATAATCCTTTAATATTAAGGTTACAATTTTAATATTAGTATTGTAAAGTTTAAAAGTACATCAGCTTAGTGTAACACCAAAGATTTTGGGAAGCAAAGATATAACACTCCCTATGCATGCAACGTAATTTAGTAATATCCCCAACCGCTGCTAGCAGTAGTATCGAAATCACTGAAATAGATTTAGGTGCGGCTCTGTTTGCATACAACAATGTTTTCATTGCTCTATTAAATTACATGAAATATAAATCAGCTTTTACTCACTAAATATATACTTAAAGCATTTAAAACATACATATCATATTTGTTTGTTATATATTAGTAATGAACACTTAGTTTTCATCATATACATATTAATTTAAAGCATATTATTTAACATTTTAAAAGTGTATAGTTAAATACGTATTTACATTATAAACAACACATAGTTCCTAAAAGTAACCCGCTATAGGTGGCACTGGGGTATTTTTTATACAAATTCGAATTACACGATTTCGCGTAAGTGTTATATCTTTCCTTCGGAAAATCTTTGGTAACACTATTTACATATTAAATATGATATTTAATTATTAAATACATACATACACTATTACATATTAAATTCAATGTAATATGTAAATAGTGTATGATATACTGTATGTATTGTATGTAAACAATGTAACATTCAATACATACAATCATTGTAACAATGTTACAATGTAACATAATGTTAAACACAATGTTAAACATTGTTACATTCAATGTAACAATGTAATATTGTTACAGTCACTGTGTTACAGTGTTACACTAAGTTGATAAACTTTTAAACATAACCAATTATTTAATGTAACAATATTATATTGTTTTATATGATTAATTATAAGTATTACTATTATTATAATAGTTATAATAATTATAATTATTATAATAATAAATTATTAAATAATAATTTATTAAAATGTAATCTATAATTATATCACTTAATTTGTATTAATAAATGAATACCTTATCTCTCATTGATTTATAATTAAACGCACTTTTAGAATCCATGACTGCATGTGAACAATACGTCATTATAAATGTATGCGTTGTTAATATATATATAAGTTTATAATAATATACAATTTGTATTACGAATCATGTGCCATCTTTTGTCAATTTCCACTGAATTAAATATAATATGAAATCATCAAATTTTAATAGGCCAAGATTTATAAATGAATCATTGAATAATATATATTTTATATTATTATCATAATCTTTGCAAATATAAAAAGTGTATAAAATTTATAATTTCATTTATAATATATATTTAAATTTAGTACTCGATTATTCAATTCAAAATGTTTTAATGTATGTATATTTATATTTATATAATTTATATTAGTTTTCATATTTTGTGTAAAATACAGTTTTGTTCTAAATACATTATTTAGTGAATTCATAAAAGTCATTTAACTTTTTTAACTTTTGAATAATTATCCTCAAATTTAAATTTAAGTAACTTTAACTTAAAGTTACTTTAAGTAATGATTAAATGATTATAATTCGTATATAATCTAAAATATCGATACTTTACACCACCATGTATGCTTATTTGATATTATTAATACAATATGATTATCATTCAAGTTGAATATGTTTAATACAATATAGATAATAGGTGTAAGCATGGATGATTAAAACATGGATGTAAGATCATCCATGGTTTTAACGAGAGCCGATCGTTAATTTATACACAATTATATAATATCACTTCTAAATATTATTTTAATGGTCCGGACGAGGCTCGAACGTGTCCTACTGCTTGTGTGTCTGACGCCTCAGCCAACTGAGCCACACTGGCAGTTATATATATATATATATATATATATATATATATATATATATACTTAGTATATAGTATAATACTATATATATATATTGGTATAGTAGTTAATATAAGTATTACTATATATGGTTGATGATGCTAACACGACTAGTAACTAATATATCAGTTAACATTACTTTACTACTGAGGCCTATTTGTAATAGTCTCAAGTTTGTAGTCTGGTCATGTATCTATTCATACATTATGTAATCTATATATATATATATATATATATATTATATTATATTATCATATATTATATAGTTGTAATTATAGTATATAAATTAATATAATAATATATTATGTATAATGAATATTGTATGTATACCATATCCTTTACAATTATTTTTATTATCATATAATATATTATTATTTCATGTTTAATATTATTCGGGTAATTAATTCATAATGTAATATTATATGGAATAATAGTATATTTGTAAATACATTATATATATATATATATAGATATCAAGATATTTGACATATACGTGACAAAACTATAGAATATTCACAATTTTATCACTTTTTTAGATGTGCATTAACATACAAATATTTAATTACAGAAGCTTTCAGTTAAAATTATATTGCTAGTTTAAATTATTTCGAAACAAATATTTACTTATATTTATATATAATAAGTTTAGAATATGTAATATGTATATCTATCAATGGTAACTATTCAATTGAATTCTATTGTATGTACATTTTATATTTTATACAACATCACCTGACAACACCATCCATATCACATGACCACACCATCTATATCACATGACCACATCATCCATATAACATGACCACACCATCCATATCACCTGACCACACAATCCATATCACCCGACAACACCATCCATATCACCTGACCACACCATCCATATCACCTGACCATGTTTGTTAAGCATTATCAAATTTGTGAGTATGTTTATCTAAACTTGAAATTCACAATACATAGATTTTCTTAGAATACATTCATTGCCCCCTATCATTTCCCCCTATCATTACCCCCCACCAATTATTACCCCCCTATTATTACCCCCCTATCATTACCCCATTATTACCCCCCCCATCATTACCCCCCTATTATTACCCTATTACTACCCCCCTATCATTACCACATTATTACCCCCTCCCCATCATTACCCCCCATCTTGATTCACACACTTCACTTCACATTATTACCCCCCCCCCATTATTACCCCCCATCTTGATTCACACACTTCACTTCACATTATTATGCTGCAAATAATCACTATGGTAAACTAAAACGTGAAGACTATATATAGTTTAAATACCATAACAAATTGTGGTTATATATCAATTTGTTTATTTTATGAAATAGAGTATTGTATGTTTATGTTAATATCTTAATTAATATATATATAATTACGATTATTTAATTTTTTATTTCGGTGACGATATTTAAAATTTTTAATATAATTATAAACATTTTCAATAATTAATTAATTATTTAATGTAAACATTACACGTATTCAGTTTCTATAAATAAATATTGTTAGTACGTATTGGTAACGATCAATTATACACTTTTATTCGTACACGATTTGACATTAATATGAGCGAATAATTTAAATATATATAAATACTATCAATAACTGGGCGACACCATGCTAGTAGCATGATGCTACATATACATTGTTTATATATATATATATATATATATATAAATGATTGACAGGCAATAATTGATCAATAATAACTCAGTAACACCACGCTAAAAACTTGTTATTCTGTTCCAACTATAACCGATGATAATTTATTGCAATAAATTACTATATACAATGTACATAACCTATAATTTCACGGTCCAGTGATTGCCACGTCTACGCCTTACGCCATGTTATCGCTTCACTACTTGTTTTTTAGCCACACGTGTATAAGGTAATACTGTATCTCGATGCCTCTATAGGTATCTCTGCACCATTCACGGCATCCCCCTGACTCATAATATACCTTTGAGATCCCTATCTTTCCATCTCCTAGCTACTTATAACTCCGTCTATGTTTATATATATATATATATCTCCTTATATCTCCCTATCTCCCCATCTCTCCCTATCTCCCCATCCCTCCCTCTCTCTCTATATACTTATCTCTCCATATCTCCCTATCTACTTATCTCTCCCTATCTCCCCATCTCTCCCTATCTCCCCATCCCTCCCTCTCTCTCTATATACTTATCTCTCCCTATCTCCATATCTCTCCCTATCTCCTTATCCATCCCTATCTACTTATCTCTCCCTATCTCCCCTTATCTCCCTATCTACTTATCTCTCCCTATCTCTCTATCTACTTATCCCTCCCTATATCCCTATATCTCCCTATATAGTTATCTCTCCCTATCTCCCCATATCTCCCTATCTCCCCATATCTCCTCTCCCTCCCTCTCTCCCTATCTAGGGCTAGTGTGCTAACGATTCACCAGTAACATCTCGTGACCCATGACTCATCCAAGCAGCCGCTATCAGCCATTATCAGCCAAATAGTCTAGGCCCATCTATTTCCTCAACTCCCTGCATATAGATCTCACAACATCTGTATGTGTACATATTTCTAGTGGCACTGCTTACTTATTTAATTACTTGCTTACTTATCACACTGACACTAGTAAACTGACACTGACACTAGTAAACACACACTGACACTGACACTAGTAAACACACACTGACACTGATACTAGTAAACACACACTTACACTGACACTAGTAAACACACACTGACACTAGTAAACACACACTGACACTAGTAAACACACACTGAAACTGACACTAGTAAACACACACTGACACTAGTAAACACACACTGAAACTGACACGAGTAAACACACACTGACACTAGTAAACACACACTGAAACTGACACTAGTAAACACACACTGACACTAGTAAACACACACTGACACTAGTAAACACACACTGAAACTGACACTAGTAAACACACACTGACACTAGTAAACACACACTGACACTAGTAAACACACACTGAAACTGACACTGACACACACTGACACTAGTAAACACACACTTACACTGATACTAGTAAACACACACTGAAACTGACACTGACACACACTGACTCTAGTAAACACACACTGAAACTGACACTAGTAAACACACACTGAAACTGACACTGACATACACTGACTCTAGTAAACACACACACTCATACCTCTACTAAAGCGCTCCATTAATTACCCACTACCATCAACCAGCATCATGTGTTTAGTAGAAATGTGTTCTTTGATATAGCCTTTGATATAGTACAGTTGTATGTGTATTGTATACTTGTCAAAATGAATAGTATATCAATATATTAATTATATATTAATGTGTGTTTTTATAAACTGATCAATATCATATATATATATATATATATATATATGATATTGATCAGCTTATAAAAACACATTTTAATATATATATATATATATATTGATATACAATTCATTCTGATAAGTATACAATATAAAAATCATATATTAGTTATATATATATATATATATATATATATATATATATATATATATTAATCTGTGTTTTTATAAACTGATCAATATTATATATATATATATATATATATATATATATATATATATATATATATATTATATATATATATGTGTGTGATTTTATGAAATACATATGTATATATATCTATATAATTTTATTGTATTTGATTTAAATTATAAAACTACTTTGAACTATATACTAGTGCTGTAAAATTTCAAATACTTGGTTGTTCTCGAGAACTTCAAATCTTAAAATGTTTGTTCTCGAGAACTTCAAATCTTTAAAAAAATATCAAGTTCTCGAGAACTTCAAATCTCTCATATTTAGGTATGTTCTCGAGAACTTCAAATCTTTTAATAATATTTTAAAATAAGTTAACGAAGAAAAAAATGAGATATTAATTAATTATTATTAATAATAATAAATTAATTAATAAATAATTATTATTAATTAAATTAATATTAATTAAATTAATATTAATTATAATAATTAATAAATAATTATAATAATTAATAAATAATTATAATAATTAATAAATAATTATAATAAATAATTATAATAATTATTAAATAATTATAATAATTAATAAATAATGATAATAATTAATAAATAATTATAATAATTAATAAATAATTATAATAATTAATAAATAATTATAATAATTAATAAATAATTATAATAATTAATAAATAATTATAATAATTAATAAATAATTATAATAATTAATAAATAATTATAATAATTAATAAATAATTATAATAATTAATAAATAATTATAATAATTAATAAATAATTATTATTAATTAGTAATAATAATAATTAATTTATAAATAATTATTAATTAATAAATTATAATTAAATAATTAATAATTATTAAAATAATATATAATTACTTATATTAATTAATAATAATAATTGATTATATATCAGTATATAGTATTTAGTAAAGGTGTAAGAGGAATCCTATATACTATATACACCATATATGGCATATATGCTATAGAATATATATATATATATATATATATATATATATATATATATATATATATATATACCATAGTGTCAAATATTTATTCAAAATGTACTTGTAGACAAATATAGTTTTAAACGGTTTATGAATTACAATTTGTATGTATTAATACAGAGTATACGTCATTTAAACTTAATCTAATGATATTCCTTAAGGAATATGCAGAATATACGTATTAATTTTTAAATATTGTTATTAATTGATAATAAATCAAGGAAACGGTGTCCTTGATAACATTATTCTATTTTAAATATATTATCATATAGGTGGCATAACTGATGATCGAATTAATAGTATCTATACATTTTAATGGATATTTTAAAATAGTTGGAAGAAACTTATTATATAATTATGTTAAGCGATCTTTACCCAAACAATTACCCAACATGATACCCGAACCGAAACTAAATTTAAAATAAAGATTTGAGACCATCAAATATTTCCAAATACCCGAAAATTAAAGATTTGAACCGAACCGAAAAAAAAAGATTTGAGATTTGATATTTGAGATTTGAAATTTTACAGCACTACTATATACTCTCTTGAGATTGTAATTATCAATTTGTATTATAATATATATAAATATATCCCTGTTTATCATCAGTTTACAACATATAGAAAACCTTTAATTAAATAATGGTCACAGCATTTTGTGTGTGAAAAGTAAAATAAAGTAACATAACATGTATTATCTTAGCAAAAATTAATTATATAATTTATTAATTTTTTGTATGCCTAAAATAAGAAATACAATACATAATAGTGAATTAAAGTTTCATCTATTTGGTTAAAAGAACCCATATATATATATATATATATATATATATATATATATATATATTGTATTATAATAGTATTATTGCAAGTGTGACCTAACAATTCATAATGCAGATGACGCACACACACGTACGCTAATACTTGTAATATTACATAACCAGCGTTTGACCTTCACTAGCGCAGTGAGGTCAATACACCCTAGGTATCTCCTACAGCCCGTTATGTTAGACCTCAGCTAGGCTGACATTGTCAAACCGATAATGTCAGCCACGTCTAGATCGAGCATGTTATGTATAAGGAGGTGGGGATTCAGTAATGGATGTATATACATTGATTATAATGGATGTATATACATTGATTCGGTAATGGGTTCGGTACTTAAGTTATTGAAACTATTTTCCGACATCCTATTTTGATACACGCTCAGATTGTATATCGTTAATAACAACATGATGACATTCATTCATTGTATGTATGACGATAACTTTGTATCTATCTATAATAGGGACATGTATTAAGAGGGGGAGGAGGAGGGAGAGCGGATACCCCACCCCCCCTAACCCCTCCCACCCCTCCCCCCACATAAGCAGCGCTACATTTACTGATATTACAATTATAGGTTGACCATTCTATTCTCGCAATTAAGTGTTTTTATGTTATGCACATCTTTTCAAAGTAAGTTATACATTTCGCATAGTCTAAGGTTTTGTACACATATGTCAAATGTCACATTAGTTATTGTCCAGCAACTCTTTCATAATTCATCATTTATATATATATATATATATATATATATGTGTATATAATATTAATAATATTTTAGTATTAATATTAATTTATATATATATATAAATAAATATATGTTAACATATATAAATATATATGTATATGTGTATACAATATTAATAATATTGTATTATTAAATAGTATTAAATATTAATTTATATATATATATATATATATATATAAAATACTAATAATAATAATTATTTATTAGAATTTTGTTATTTATATAAAAAATGAATATGAATACATTTTGTTAATACATTATTCTCATTCTCATAAAGGGCTATATAGTATCCAATATATTATATAGTATCCAATATATTTCTATGTATCTTTAATTAAGTATAATCTACTAAATAATGCACATTCTAAGAAATGTCTACATATATAATATTGCATAATATGCTAGATGTGACCTAAATAACAACTTTAGGTAGACTTGTGATGTTCGTTCAAGATGACATTCTAGCGACCTTCAAGTCGAGCCACTGTTGCTTGCAATGTAATCCTGGTTGCTCAACATCAGTAGGTTACACTATAAACACTATAAACTATATTTCTATAATATAACTGTTAAAACCAGTCAAATATTATAATATTTATACAAATATTATTTGTCAATAAACCTAATTTTTAACTATTATAGTTTTGTATAAATATCCACTACATTTTATATAAATAATGACCATTATTATAAATAGGTACAATTTAATAAACAACATGCATGTTGTTTTTGAATGTTGTTATTGTATTCTATGATGACCTCAATAATGTTATAATGTACATACGTATGTCATATTAATATCATGCCATCTGATCATAGTATATAATTATGTGTATTATAATAAACAATCATTAAATATATATATATATATATATATATATATATATTTCATTGTCTGATCAATAAGTTAGATGTTAGGGTTATTCGACTAAAGGTTTCTCTTATGAATATGCCTAAAAGAGCGGTGCAAGTAAAATATTCATCATTTAGGCTAATAATCTAACGTTGGATGAGCCAGTCTGTTGATGGATCACTAATCTCGTGATTATATACGCTCTGATTGGATAGCTGGACATCACACACTTGCACTCTTCTACATGTATATTAATATATATATATATATATATATATATTCTAGTAAATTATCATAATAGGAATACTTTTGATTGTTAATACTTTTTAATACAAATTACGATATTGTCTACATGTCTACCAACCCTGTCTACATAACATGTCTACATAACTTGTCTACATAACTTGTCTACAGTACGATGACCTCTACGAGAAGAAGCGTATTCCTCGTCTGCTCCCTGGCCAGTGTTGCCGCCGCTGTTCTGTTTACGTTGCACCTCACCGTGACCTACGAACCTACGGCACCTCCTCCTCCTCTGCTGCCGAGTGACAACCTCGTCGTCTACAACGATACCACATCGAGAGGAGGTGGCGGCCATCTTGGAGTATTCATCATCACCTCTAGCGAACCAACTCGTAATGATCGTAGAGCTGCTGCGGCCATGAGAAGAGCCGTTACCCCCGTCCCTACCCCCGCTAAGAACCCTCTGACCAAACAAGACATACATAACCCCGTCCCCACCCCCGCTAAGAACCCGCTGACCAAACAAGACATACATAACCCCGTCCCCACCCCCGCTAAGAACCCGCTGACCAAACAAGACATACATAACCCCGTACCCACCCCCGCTAAGAACCATCTGACCAAACAAGACATACATAACCCCGTCCCCACCCCCGCTAAGAACCCGCTGACCAAACAAGACATACATAACCCCGTCCCCACCCCCGCTAAGCACCCGTTAACCAAACAAGACATACATATCACAGTGAAGACCTCCTATAAAAATGTGGACAGACTGAAAGTGATTATAGATACTTGGTATACCAGCAGCCCTGACAAGGTTTACTATTACACACACATACATACAGGTATATATAAACATATATTTATATTTCACCTGGTTGATAACTCTATAAGCTTTGCGTCTTTATCAATCAGAGTCAGAATTTGCTGGTTAAATCTGATTCAAAAATTATACCTCATATGCCATATAACTGTAAGTGAAAACAATATGTTATGATACCTAGTATTACAAATTATTATAAAATATCATACAAAATATTACACTTGTTTTATATAAAAAGTAATAGTGCTATATATTATTAGTTGTATTTTTAGTTATAAATAATTCTATTGAATATTTCACTATACTTAAACATGATTTTCTTAGTATTTTCATTTTGCAAAGTACTACTACTTCCTTTAAATTTATTATTTTAAAATAGCATAACTATTTTAGTGTATCCCATTACTAGCTGATATTGTTAGTATATGTATATAACATTAATATTTATTTTCTGAAAGTTTATATTTTATATATATATATATATATATAATTAAAATGACACAGTATATTACATTTATAATTTAACAAATAAAATACTATAAAATTAATTTGCTCAAATTTCTTTCAAATTTAAAATATATACGTAAAAAACCTTCAATTTATATATTATAGTATTAAAATAAGTAATAAAGTATATCATAATATAATATACATATAATTAGAGAATTCTATATGTATATGTAATGTTGCATGTGTAAATGTGCGAGGCTATACCCATATATGGTATAGAGTGTTTAGCTAACATATTTCGGATGGCAATTATTAAACTATCACGTAAGCATAATCTATTATCACATGTGTTTAGATCTATTTCTTCACCGACAACAATATGAATTCCGTAAGAAATACGTCTGCAAGTTAGTAAGTATATTTCGTAACTATCGTTAGTTATATATCCATACACATATGTAAACAATGCGTACAATATTGGTTATATCTCATTTTCTGTTGAATAATCTAATCTGGGTTTAATTAATAAAATTTTAAAATATATATATATATATATATATTTACATTAATTATCTTTAGCAAATATCAACTTTCTATAACATATTATATATGAGTTTATATTTTTGTGAGGATGCTTATATTTTTTGAACATATATTATAGTTTTTTTTATTATTCTAAATTAATATTTTATACATTAGATTATTTTATATACAGTTTGTATAATTATAATATACAAATATATATATTGTATAACAAGTATATAATTAATCAACATTTTCAAATTATAATATTAATATAATTACTAATTCAATAGATTTCAAGAGATTATTATTATTTAAAATTCTATTTCATTTATATAAATATATATATATATATATATATATATATATATATATATATATATATATATATATTACCGTAATATATACATTTACTTATATATCATATAACATGTAACTTTCAGAAGGACATATCATCAACACCCTATGTCCCAGTGATTATAAACTGTTAGTAATACTATTGATGTATATAGTATATCCAGCCCTGACCCATTGATAACATAGCTTTGTTCAGGTATTTGCAAACCCTTAAGGGCAGGGGGCACGGGTTTTTCGTTTACATGTAAAAGATACAAAAAAGGACTCATTTTTAAAACTTAATTCACTAAGTAATTTATATTAAAATTATAAAATTTTTTTTTAGTTGTATACTAATTAATCTGATAATTGTTATTCATAATTTTCAAGTTTTTTTTTTTAATAATCTAAGAGTTATGCATATCTATGTATATGACATACAAAATATTAACAAAAATGTTACAAAAATATCATTTTAAAAATAAATATAAATTCTTATCAATACAAAAACTAGAATAATAAAGCTACATATGTTATGGATATAATGCAACAAAAATTAAATAGAATAAAGTAATATTACTAAACTTATTGAAATTATAGTGAACGTAGTTGGTCAAAATAATTATTTTGTATAAATCAAGTTTAAAGTTAAAGTTACATTTTATTGATATTTTACATATAAATGACATATTATATATATAAATGTAATATAGATATCAGTATAGTTATATAAAATTAATATTATATATATATATGAAATGTAATATAGTTACCAGTAGTTATATAAAATTAATATATATATATAATGAATACGAATAATAATATAATCAGTATAAATAATACATCATATAATCATAACAAAAAAGCATATATAAATT
>OZ025242.1:7813320-7818320 GCA_964019155.1 Osedax fenrisi
TTATATAACACAATAAAGGCCATTAACTTATTTATTATATATATTTTATATAAATTATATAATCAAGAAAATGATATTACAATTTCACAAAGACATGTTAAATTAATGACAATGCTATGCAAGTCAACAAAGTTATTCAAGAAAATATTATTTAAAGTTTATAAAAAACCACACACATCACAGTAATCAGATTACCATATTTACACCTCATATGTTGATAAATTGATATTTTCATAGTGGATGTTTTATAAAAACCATTTTATTTTATTTATATATCGAATTTAAAGATAAATTATAATCCATTAATATATATATATATATATATATAATATACAAATATATACTGTTATTATATTACTAATAGTGCACTTCACATCTTCTAGACTGTAATAGCTATGCTTTAGTAACACCTTCATTTATTTAGAATTTGAATAATATACATTTGATAAGAAAATTATAAATAATTAACAATATTGCATTACACTTGATATTCCGGATTGTTCTCTAGCCCGACTCATATGTATATGTAGCGTGTGCGATTAGTAAATCTAAGCTACATTCGCACTCGCACTAGCTATCTATGTACTATATAGAACTCGCACTTTGTATAGCTTTAATTGTATTAGTAAATGTAAGCCTTGGATTTAGTACAGCACTTGCGCATTAAATAGTCCGACAAGCGCAACACTGTGTGTATGTATTGCGTATATCACCATCTATATCGCCTGACACCTCCCAATACTGCTTATACTATGTACATTACTACGTGTACTCCGCACATTTATATTATTTACTCTATTTATATATAATAATAATAATAATAATAATAATAATAATAATAATAATAATAAATATATTTATTAGAAGTATTTCGTTTCGTGTTCTATTTCGATACCAATGTTTATCGCATCGATATATCGCGCACCTTCTAAACGGCTTCGCGATAACGCGGCGCCTAGTCTATCGCCCAGTAATGTACCCCCCCCCCCCACCCCGCGGACAGGACGGGAATGTTCCTCACCAAGTGCCTGTACTTCAGGAGCCCCGATGATGTCACCGTGGCGAGAATCATACGTTAGCCATTAGCGTGTAATTTTAATATTGATATCGCAAATTATTTCCAAATTTTATAATTCTTATAGAAAATATCTAGCGATTTAAAAAATGTATATTCATATTTATACATATATATATATACATATAATTGAAGTTAATGTTTTAAGTTAAATAAATACGTTTGTATAACGTTGTTATATTGTGAAGAGTGTGGCTTTTGTGATTACCTTATTACTAAACGAACGCATGAGACTTACACGCCATTGAAGCGTGTACCCGAAGCCTAGTGGTGCTTATGATGGTTGTGACTAGGGATGTAAATGATGCAGAGCTTTTGATGCCGAGCCGAGACTATCGGTTATTGATGCCGAGCCGAGAATTTCAATATTGGAAAAAAACGAGCCCGAACCGAGCCGAGACTCTAGCCAAACGAGCCCGAGCCGAGCTGAGACTTTAGGTAACTGAGACTGAGACTGCATCATGCTTTAGATTTGAGCATCATTTACATTACTAGTTGTGACCGAAGTGACAATATTGAACTGGCTAATACGGGATGCGAGTGCAATCATACGCTTTGCGTGCGTCGCCCTAATTAGCCAGACGGTAAACATAATATGTAAGAATTAGCGGTGAACTAGATATCGGACGCGTATGGAAAGTTCCACACATAACAATCGACACCTGTATAGCTAAACTATTGTTTAGTACGCTACTATTGTGATGTATACGAATGAATGATTGAATTGTTTTGACACACCGAATATAGCATCCCTCGCTAGTGTAGTCATATATACCTATTTTATATACCTACATTTTCTAGCCAGTAGTTCGCTACACCTTCTGAGATATATACTAAACTGTTGGTTATTTTTATTTTAAAATGGTTTAACGACTACAAAATCACGCGGTGATTATGGGCGTCACGAGAAGGAAACGAAACTAAAATAAATAGAGTACGATAAACACAAAGGAAAAGGGAGGGTAGGCCACATTGTTAATAGGTGCACGGATAGTTTGCGTTTAAATAGTGAACGGGATTTCGAACACCTAATGTCAACGGGTTGAGCATTCCGCATGCGTTACGATATTACGAATGTTAATAGATTTTATACTAATTCGATAAAATATTAATCCTTCGCACACTATTATAATAAACACTCCCATCTTCTCTAGGAGCCGAATTCGACGTAGGCATCACGAACGTGGACACGTTACATTCCCACATCGAATCTCTCGCTCTAATCAGCGGAAACCTTGCCGACCAGGTATATATATGTATATATAGTTTATTAGTAAACAAACAAAAATAAATCAACAAAAATAATGAACAAAAAATAGATATGAATTGATACCCAAAAACGACGCGGTACAAAAATTAACATTGGGTTTACAATTAATATAAAAACGCCTCGTTTTATGCATGCATATATGTATATATATGTTTAAATTATATATTATTCCGTGCTAATCTATCGGTAAAAGTGGGCATTAAATATATCTTATAATTATAATTATTCTAAAGATGCGTTCCTAACTTAAAATGAGTAGATATCGGGACACATTTTATAGCCCGCTATCGGTTGTGGTGTATACGGCCATCAACATAGAGTAATATCGTGCTGTATAGAATATGAATATGAAGTATAGAATATATACAGGGAATTTGTTAGGAATATTCTAAAATAACGGGTAATATAGCCAGATATTGTGAGCTTTAACCTTTACTATATCAACGATCATAAGTAGAAGTTATTTGTTGTCTTCCACATAAAGCAGATAGAAATTACCATATATATATATATATGTGATATGTTTAAATGCTATATAATTCTATTATTGATTTATTAACTGGGCACTTTTCATAACATTGCATATTCTATATAAATGTTACATAATATGTTTACCAACTTAATTGTACAGACATATGTCTATATATACATATACATTACATTATAGAATATGTATCACATTATTATTATGATTCATATAATCACGTTACAAAAATCTGAGATATTTGACTTGTTCCATATTTAGTAAATATTCTAAATAGTCTGAAGCAGTTGATATTGGGCTATTAAAATCGGGCATGGGCTCTATATATTGGTGTCAACGCAGCTTATATATTCATATTTTAAATAGAAACTATAGTTCAAATAGAGTTCAAATAGGTCAAATCAGCCATTTTTCTGTGACAATTTAGATTGACCCTTTCCGCATGTCAGATACCTTGATTACTACAAATTTGTACAACAAATTATTTTATATTTATATTGTTTATTTAAATAATTTATATAAATTTCACAAACAAATTTAATAATAATCAAAATTTTAATAATATATATTTCAATAACTAAATTTTTAATTTTTTAAATATATTCTAATATTTATAAAAATCAGATATGAACAAATCTATGTGTAAATGTTATCTATTTAATATTTGTTAATTATTATTTAAATTACAATTAATAACATTTTATATATACAGGCATTTTCTTTAATATATAATTATTATATATATATACGGGTCTCGGCTACATGGAACAATCTGCCTGCTCATCTAACCGTAATGAAGTCTCTTCCATTATTTAAATCGGGTGTTTCTGCGATACTGTCTGGTAGTTGATGAACATGTTCATCCTACCTTGTACATTTATTTATATATTTTTATTTATTACCTTATTTACTGTTTGTCCTCGTATGTTATATTAGGTCAGTGGGGTTGTGACGGGTGTCGGGGAGTAAGGATGCCAGCGTGGAATCTACTGGTCAAATTTTCCTCCCCACGGCATAGGAAATGATTCACCCTTTCCTAAAAGCTGAGATCTGTCGCGGCCTTGTTGGCATATCATTAGCATATACGAGCTAAGCAATGGCATATGTAAATCAATAATGTTAATACTTTTTTTTCTTTCGTACTATTAGTTTTACCTCCTGTTTTATGTCATTTTGAATATCTATTTTCTATATTCAATAAATTATATTATTATTATTATATATATATATATATTCATTTTAATTATAATTAGTTCTATAATTATATATTAAGATATACCCAATACACCTTCGCTCGTCTATATGTACAAAATAAAGAAAAGTGCATATTTATAGAAATTTAAACCTATTATATGTTTTTACTTATTTATTTACATATTAGATTAATATTGATTCTAATATTTGAAACTTATTTTTGTACATATTAGATTAATACTCATTCTATAATTGAAAGTATTTTATGTATATATTGTTCATGATTTGAACAAATAATGAGTAAATTAGTTGTATGTTAATTTTACGAGGAAATGTGCTGTAATATTTTAATTATAATATAAATATATAAAATAAAAACCTTCAGGATGTAAATACTATGGTATTATCTATATATATATATATATAGAAATGATCAATATTCACATAAATAATAACTGTTTCAGAAGAGTAGTATTAAAGAGTTTCACAGCAAAAAAAAACAGCCCTATTTTTATGGCCCGATATTGGGCTACAGAAATCGAAATAAATTTATATATAAACGCACACATCATACCGAAACTGTTCTACGATATAAAAATATAGCCGATATCGGACTGTTTTTTTTGGTATGAAACCACTTTTAGGTCAAATTAAAATACTGTGAAAATCGGGTGTAAAGTGACGTGAAATATAGTGAAATATTTCAAATTAAATTAATTATAAATATAAAGAATAATATGTATATGGCCTTTAATTTTATAAATTTAGAAAACAATTATTATATATATATATATAAATTTAAATTTAAATATATATATATATATATATATTTATAAATATATATAAGTATATACAAATATATCTTATATATTTTTTATAATAGTTTATATATAATTTGAATGCTAGGTTGTTAAAGACCATGTTATTTAGATAGCATATTGAGATGTCATTTTACATGAAATTATAGATAGGTGATT
>OZ025242.1:7823320-7860820 GCA_964019155.1 Osedax fenrisi
ACTACCGATAACACTATATAGATAACTGAACAAATATTTTACATTCTTTACATTATTATAAAGTATTACAAAAAAATTCCTAAAACTTATTTACTGAAAAAAAAAAAAAAAAAAAAAAAAAAAAATGTTACATACATTTCTTACCACCTTTCTAGATATTCTTTTTATTATGTTTTATTCAGTTTTATTCAGTTTTACTTCATTTTACTTCATTTTTTTCTTCTTTTATACTAATACATCTATATTTTTGTTTAGTGTATTATTTTATAGTACTTATTATTTATTTTAGTTATTTATTTATAAATAATTAAATGATGATTACATAATTTTATGGCAAGTTCAAACAATTTATATTATTTTTCTATTTTATTCATTGTATTGTATCTATGTAAACAGGAAGTCATCTAATATTTTATAATATTTTATTTATTTAGTTTTTTTTTGAACTTTCTTTAAAATTAAGGGTAATTGTCTCGATAAGCTTTAGCTTCTACAAAAACCCTGGTGCAAACCTAAATCTGATAATATAATATATAATATCATTACTACTACTACCACTACCACTACTACTACTACTACTACCGCTACTACTACTACTACTACCTCTACTACTACTAATACCTCAACTACTACTACTACTAATACCTCTACTATTACTACTACCACCACTACAATGACTATTGATCTTTCATTATAATATAAGAAATCTCAGTCAATCAAATCACTTATGCTATTTCGCAGGGATATTGAATTAAAACTGAATAATATGCATTTATTTATATATTTTTATACCATGTATTATTAGTAATTGTTGAACAATTAATTTTTGAATAAATTAACTATTATGTATTCATATAATTAATATATTAATTCAAATAAAATATCTAAATCACATATCTTAACTGAAATATTATAATTAATTATTATATATATATATATATATATATATATTAATTTTGAAGATTTATAAAATATGATTTATAATTTTACATTGTTTATAAAATTGTAGTATTACCTAATAACATAATATACTACAAGTGTGAGGTATGTGTGGTATGTGTGGTATGTTATCACAGTGATATTACAATACACCTATGTAACCCATCATCAATATAAGCAATACCCTATCACTAATACTTAACTCAACGCCCCTATTGACTACCCCTATTGCTTTCCCAGAGTTAAACTCTAAACTCAGTGTAGGTAATATAAGGTATTTAGACGCAGGTATTGTAACTAATTGGCAATGTTAAATCTAATGTAATGCTATCAATAATATACGAACATTGGTTGAAATCCATGGAACACTGTGGTATATATATATATATATATATATACATTATTAAATAGATATACTGCCGGATGTGTAAATAGAATTAATAATACACTAAAATGCCTAACTTTAAACATTGAATAAATCTTAATCAAACTAGTAAGCGTATTCTTCTGACCCCTAGTAACCGCTTATAAGTTGTGATTATAGGACATTATCTCTATATGATTATAGGACATTATGTCTATATTAAGTAACACCACGACCTTGACCCACCTCGACCTGCAGTATCTCATGGCCATGTCCTCCAATAACTATTATCCGTTACGCGTATTCTTCCTAATATCTATATAGATGATTTATTCGTACACAAATATAACAAAGATACTGTTTACGTATCGCGTTATGAAATATTAATCATAGACTCGCGATACACCGTAAACTATGCAGTTCCGATATAAGTATACATTATATAGTTGACGAATACCTCTACTGTAAAGGTAAGTAGGTTAGGTAACTTTATAGCCTACTATTCTCTCCGCGGCTGAATAAAGAGTGTGCGCGCGCGAGATAGTCGAAGATTAATACATGCGTTTACTATGAATAGATACACAATCTATCGATGAGATCTAGTCACAGTAATCTATCATCACGCCGACTCTCTCGCTCTATTGTATTCCACGCCTAGCTAGTCGTCGATTGCAACATTAGTCTAGTAATGCGTTTTTTTCCTAATACACGTGACAAGTGAATAACTGTCAATCAGCATATTCAATACATATATATATATATATACCGTGTACTATGCATCAAATACGCATTATAGTTTCTTAGATAAAGTATGTTATCTTTCGAAAGTGTAGCGTTCGCATAGGTTACACTCTATCGAGAACAGGTTTACACACGCTAGCGCTGCCTACATTAGCGCACACCTACCCGTAGTGACTGGCCTCGGCTAACGTCGCGTACTTCCTCTTAGGTAGACCCCATTACCCAGAAGTCTAGGCTTCAGCGTTCACCTCGACCTCTCGTAGCGCACCTACATCAGGATAGATGGCGAACCCGGTTAGTGTTTCAACTAATTATTAACGATATCGTCATTATTAACGATATGATTACTAATGATAATGATTTATTAGAATCAATTTTCTTTTCTGTTTACGTATGTATATGCGCGTGTGTGTGTGTGTGTGTTGTTCCGCTCCTCTCGGGGCTTCAACGTAACAGTAACGCCGTTGTGTTGTGCCCTTAACATTAACAATATTAATAATTATAATTAAAATTACTAACTATTAGGATACTTGATATAAGATGTTTTTGTTAAGTTATATTTACATTAAGTCCCTAATGTCAACTATTAAATGTGTTGACAGACTATATACTGATAATGCCTATATACAATATAGATTGTATCTCACCTGGGCTATATAAGGTAGCTTTAGGCATATGTATGCTTAAGGGTAGATTCAACCTATGTTCTATAAATAGATTTTTACATGTATTTAATAGGACAAATAATGGACTACTAAAAGTGTATTAACTTTGATTTAATTTATGTATTCAATATGATAGCTAACCTAATGATATATATTATACAGATCTATAATAATTGCATTTTTTATAGAATATGAAAGAAAATATTTAATATAAATTATATTTAACTAATAAATTATTATTATTTTGAAAATAAACGATAAAATTATGAATATTTTAAATTTTACTAATTATTAAATTAAAAAAATTCCAATATTATGTAATTATATATATATATTATATATAAATTAATAAATGAATAAAATAAGTATATATATTATAAATTTTCTGAAAATATATTTAACTAATTCTCATTATTCAGTATTATTTTATAGATATATTTTACGTAAAAACATCATTTTAAAGATAATATTTGGTATTTGAATAGTAACATATCAATTTATTTATAATTATATATATATATATATACAGTATAATAAAAGAATATTAATTATCTATTCCTAATTACGGAATTCATGGTAAAGATAAAAAACTCACCAAGATGAAAAAAAGTAAAAATATAAATATATATATTTTATTTAGATTAAAAAAAATCTCAATTAAATCTAATTAAAAATAATATATATATAAATAGAGATTGAAGAGCGGAATACCGTAACCTTTATAGAAGTCACGGATTTACCGGTAGCCATTTCGACAGAGTTATTAACCCTATTCATATATACACGAGTTTCTCGTAAGTAATGGTATAATGATATGCTATCATTAGGTTTTGTTAACATGTATTTCTCGTACGCATAGTGAACTGTTGCTTGCAATCGCCCGCACGTATCTAATTCATCATACCACCCCATATTGTTGTTATTATTAAGCGATCAAGAACATATGCACCCATTGTAACGTAGTAGATTAGTAGAAATGGATCTCTCTACTATGATACGATTAACTGAGGACTCGCCTGAGGCCAGTTGTTCGGAGGACAAAATTGTCCTAGCATATTCCTTAGCTATCTCCGCAATGTAAATATAGTCCTAGCACAATCCTTAGCTATCTCCGCGATGTAAATATAGTCCTATCACAATCCTTAGCTATCTACGCGATGTAAATATTATCCTAGCACAAACCTTAGCTATCTCCGCGATGTAAATATTATCCTAGCAAAATCCTTAGCTATCTACGCGATGTAAATATTATCCTAGCACAATCCTTAGCTATCTACGCAATGTAAATATTATCCTAGCACAATCCTTAGCTATCTATGCAATGTAAATATTATCCTAGCACAATCCTTAGCTATCTCCGTAATGTAAATATTATCCTAGCACAATCCTTAGCTATCTACGCGATGTAAATATTATCCTAGGATAATCCTTAGCTATCTACGCAATGTAAATATTATCCTAGCACAATCCTTTGCTATCTCAGCTATGTAAATATTGTCCTAGCATAATCCTTAGCTATCTCCGCAATGTAATAATCATGGAATAATTTTTTTCTCCGTAAAACTGTTCTCTGCCCTCGAATACATAAATCGACATAGCCATTTCGCTATTGTATAATACTAGTGTCTAATACTACAGTCTAATACTACAGTCTAATAGTACAGTCTAATAGTACTGTCTAATACTACAGTCTAATTCTACAGTCTAATTCTACTGTCTAGTAGTACTGTCTAATTCTAGTGTCAAATACTATTATCTAGTAGTGTTTGAAATGAACCCAACTACTGGTGCTTCGAAGCTTCACTCAAAAAAAATGTATAGTTCAAAGTTCATTTGTAAAATAATTCAAGAGTTCGAACCTGCTTCAAAACTCTAAAAAGATGACTGAAGCTTCGAAGTATTATTAATAATATTGTTATTGTTATTGTTATTCTATTTGGTAGATTCCTTCCATTATATCCATGAACTTAGATTACGTTCTCACTTATAACCATATTGCTCTATAGATTATAATGTCCCTTCGAAGCCGTTCCCATATTAAGACTATTATTAAAACCATTTATTTTTACAAAATTATATAAGATCACTTCTAAATATTATTCTAATACCTATATTAATATCCCGACGTGATTTAAACCCGCAAACTAATACCTTTTTATTTAATTCAATTTTAAAGTATTTGTCAAAGCTCTATTTTAAATAAAAATGATAAATATTGCTAATGATGTAAAATAAAACTAATATATAATACTTATAATTATATAATTATTATTAGTATAATATAATACTCATATAATAATTCATATTATCTTTTCTATTGGTTTATAATATCTCCTGATACCTTATTTATCTATGATAAAATAGAATTAATAAAGATATACAATTGTGTTATTAAATTTTTAAATTGACACTATATATCAACGGTTCGGTCTAGGATTGTAATTAAATAATAGTTTGGGTTAGTTTTAAACAAAGCTTCAGTTCGGTTCGGGACCGATATTTTTTTAAATGTGAGCTTCAGTTCGGGTTCAAATAAGGCAATCTTCAGTTCGGGTTCATTTTGAACAGTACTGTCTAGTAGTACTGTCTAATACTACTGTCTAATTCTACAGTCTAATTCTAGTGTCTAATACCACTGTCTAATACTACTGTCTAATACTACTGTCTAATACTACTGTATAATACTACTGTATAATACTACTGTCTAATACTACTGTCTAATTCTACAGTCTAATTCTAGTGTCTAATACCACTGTATAATACTACTGTCTAATACTACTGTCTAATACTACTGTATAATACTACTGTCTAATACTACTGTCTAATACTACTGTCTACTACTGTCTAATACTACTGTCTAATACTACTGTATAATACTACTGTATAATACTACTGTCTAATACTACTGTCTAATTCTACTGTATAATACTACTGTCTAATACTACTGTCTAATACTACTGTCTACTACTGTCTAATACTACTGTATAATACTACTGTCTAATACTACTGTCTAATACTACTGTCTAATACTACTGTATAATACTACTGTCTAATACTACTGTATAATACTACTGTCTACTACTGTCTAATACTACTGTATAATACTACTGTATAATACTACTGTCTAATACTACTGTCTAATACTACTGTATAATACTACTGTATAATACTACTGTATAATACTACTGTCTAATACTACTGTATAATACTACTGTCTAATACTACTGTCTAATACTACTGTATAATACTACTGTCTAATACTACTGTATAATACTACTGTCTAATACTACTGTCTAATACTACTGTCTAATACTACTGTCTAATACTACTGTATAATACTACTGTCTAATAATACTGTCTAATACTACTGTATAATACTACTGTCTAGTAGTACTGTCTAATACTACTGTCTAATACTACTGTATAATACTACTGTATAATACTACTGTATAATGCTACTGTCTAATACTACTGTCTAATTCTACTGTCTAATTCTACTGTCTAATACTACTGTATAATACTACTGTCTAATACTACTGTCTAATACTACTGTATAATACTACTGTCTAATACTACTGTCTAATACTACTGTCTACTACTGTCTAATACTACTGTCTAATACTACTGTATAATACTACTGTATAATACTACTGTCTAATACTACTGTCTAATTCTACTGTATAATACTACTGTCTAATACTACTGTCTAATACTACTGTCTACTACTGTCTAATACTACTGTCTAATACTACTGTCTAATACTACTGTCTAATACTACTGTATAATACTACTGTATAATACTACTGTATAATACTACTGTCTAATACTACTGTCTAATACTACTTTCTAATACTACTGTATAATACTACTGTATAATACTACTGTATAATACTACTGTCTAATACTACTGTCTAATACTACTGTCTAGTAGTATTGTCTAATACTACTGTATAATACTACTGTCTAATATTACTGTATAATACTACTGTATAATACTACTGTCTAATACTACTGTCTAATACTACTGTATAATACTACTGTCTAGTAGTACTGTCTAATACTACTGTCTAATACTACTGTATAATACTACTGTATAATACTACTGTATAATACTACTGTCTAATACTACTGTCTAATTCTACAGTCTAATTCTAGTGTCTAATACCACTGTCTAATACTACTGTCTAATACTACTGTCTAATACTACTATCTAATACTACTGTATAATACTACTGTATAATACTACTATCTAATACTACTGTCTAATACTACTGTCTAATACTACTGTCTAATACTACTGTCTAATACTACTGTCTAATACTACTGTCTAATACTACTGTATAATACTACTGTATAATACTACTGTCTAATACTACTGTCTAATACTACTGTCTAATACTACTGTCTAATACTACTGTCTAATACTACTGTCTAATACTACTGTATAATACTACTGTATAATACTACTGTCTAATACTACTGTCTAATACTACTGTCTAATACTACTGTCTAATACTACTGTATAATACTACTGTCTAATAATACTGTCTAATACTACTGTCTAATACTACTGTCTAATACTACTGTATAATACTACTGTATAATACTACTGTATAATGCTACTGTCTAATACTACTGTCTAATTCTACTGTCTAATTCTACTGTCTAATACTACTGTATAATACTACTGTCTAATACTACTGTCTAATACTACTGTATAATACTACTGTCTAATACTACTGTCTAATACTACTGTCTACTACTGTCTAATACTACTGTCTAATACTACTGTATAATACTACTGTATAATACTACTGTCTAATACTACTGTCTAATTCTACTGTATAATACTACTGTCTAATACTACTGTCTAATACTACTGTCTACTACTGTCTAATACTACTGTCTAATACTACTGTCTAATACTACTGTCTAATACTACTGTCTAATACTACTGTATAATACTACTGTATAATACTACTGTATAATACTACTGTCTAATACTACTGTATAATACTACTGTCTAATACTACTGTCTAATACTACTGTATAATACTACTGTCTAATACTACTGTATAATACTACTGTCTAATACTACTGTCTAATACTACTGTCTAATACTACTGTCTAATACTACTGTATAATACTACTGTCTAATAATACTGTCTAATACTACTGTATAATACTACTGTCTAGTAGTACTGTCTAATACTACTGTCTAATACTACTGTATAATACTACTGTATAATACTACTGTATAATGCTACTGTCTAATACTACTGTCTAATTCTACTGTCTAATTCTACTGTCTAATACTACTGTATAATACTACTGTCTAATACTACTGTCTAATACTACTGTATAATACTACTGTCTAATACTACTGTCTAATACTACTGTCTACTACTGTCTAATACTACTGTCTAATACTACTGTATAATACTACTGTATAATACTACTGTCTAATACTACTGTCTAATTCTACTGTATAATACTACTGTCTAATACTACTGTCTAATACTACTGTCTACTACTGTCTAATACTACTGTCTAATACTACTGTCTAATACTACTGTCTAATACTACTGTCTAGTAGTACTGTCTAATACTACTGTCTAATACTACTGTATAATACTACTGTATAATACTACTGTATAATACTACTGTCTAATACTACTGTCTAATACTACTTTCTAATACTACTGTATAATACTACTGTATAATACTACTGTATAATACTACTGTCTAATACTACTGTCTAATACTACTGTCTAGTAGTATTGTCTAATACTACTGTATAATACTACTGTCTAATATTACTGTATAATACTACTGTATAATACTACTGTCTAATACTACTGTCTAATACTACTGTATAATACTACTGTCTAGTAGTACTGTCTAATACTACTGTCTAATACTACTGTATAATACTACTGTATAATACTACTGTCTAATACTACTGTCTAATACTACTGTCTAATACTACTGTATAATACTACTGTATAATACTACTGTCTAATACTACTGTCTAATACTACTGTATAATACTACTGTATAATACTACTGTCTAATACTACTGTCTAATACTACTGTATAATACTACTGTATAATACTACTGTCTAATACTACTGTCTAATACTACTGTCTAATACTACTGTCTAATACTACTGTCTAATACTACTGTATAATACTACTGTCTAATACTACTGTCTAATACTACTGTATAATACTACTGTCTAATACTACTGTATAATACTACTCTCTAATACTACTGTATAATACTACTGTCTAATACTACTGTATAATACTACTGTCTAATACTACTGTATAATACTACTGTCTAATACTACTGTATAATACTACTTTCTAATACTACTGTCTAATACTACTGTCTAGTAGTACTGTATAATACTACTGTCTAATACTACTGTATAATACTACTGTCTAATACTACTATCTAATACTACTGTCTAATACTACTGTATAATACTACTGTATAATACTACTATGTAATACTACTGTCTAATACTACTATCTAATACTACTGTCTAATACTACTGTATAATACTACTTTCTAATACTACTGTCTAATACTACTGTCTAGTAGTACTGTCTAATACTACTGTATAATACTACTGTCTAATACTACTGTCTAATACTACTGTCTAATACTACTGTCTAATACTACTGTATAATACTACTGTCTAATACTACTGTCTAATACTACTGTATAATACTACTGTCTAATACTACTGTCTAATACTACTGTATAATACTACTGTCTAATACCACTGTCTAATACTACTGTATAATACTACTTTCTAATACTACTGTATAATACTACTGTCTAATACTACTGTCTAATTCTACTGTCTAATACTACTGTCTAATACTACTGTCTAATACTACTGTCTAATACTACTGTCTAATACTACTGTCTAATACTACTGTCTAGTAGTACTGTCTAATATTACTGTATAATACTACTGTCTAATACTACTGTATAATACTACTGTCTAATACTACTGTATAATACTACTGTCTAATACTACTGTCTAATACTACTGTCTAATACTACTGTATAATACTACTGTCTAATTCTACTGTATAATTCTACTGTATAATACTACTGTCTAATACTACTGTATAATACTACTGTCTAATACTACTGTCTAATACTACTGTCTAATACTACTGTCTAATACTACTGTCTAATACTACTGTATAATACTACTGTCTAATACTACTGTCTAATACTACTGTCTAATACTACTGTCTAATACTACTGTCTAGTAGTACTGTCTAATACTACTGTCTAATACTACTGTATAATACTACTGTCTAATAATACTGTCTAATACTACTGTATAATACTACTGTATAATACTACTGTCTAATACTACTGTATAATACTACTGTCTAATACTACTGTCTAATACTACTGTCTAATACTACTGTCTAATACTACTGTATAATACTACTGTCTAATAATACTGTCTAATACTACTGTATAATACTACTGTCTAATACTACTGTCTAATTCTACTGTCTAATACTACTGTATAATTCTACTGTCTAATTCTACTGTCTAATACTACTGTATAATACTACTGTCTAATACTACTGTCTAATACTACTGTATAATACTACTGTCTAATACTACTGTCTAATACTACTGTCTACTACTGTCTAATACTACTGTCTAATACTACTGTATAATACTACTGTATAATACTACTGTCTAATACTACTGTCTAATTCTACTGTATAATACTACTGTCTAATACTACTGTCTAATACTACTGTCTACTACTGTCTAATACTACTGTCTAATACTACTGTCTAATACTACTGTCTAATACTACTGTCTAGTAGTACTGTCTAATACTACTGTCTAATACTACTGTATAATACTACTGTATAATACTACTGTATAATACTACTGTCTAATACTACTGTCTAATACTACTTTCTAATACTACTGTATAATACTACTGTATAATACTACTGTATAATACTACTGTCTAATACTACTGTCTAATACTACTGTCTAGTAGTATTGTCTAATACTACTGTATAATACTACTGTCTAATATTACTGTATAATACTACTGTATAATACTGTCTAATACTACTGTCTAATACTACTGTATAATACTACTGTCTAGTAGTACTGTCTAATACTACTGTCTAATACTACTGTATAATACTACTGTATAATACTACTGTCTAATACTACTGTCTAATACTACTGTCTAATACTACTGTATAATACTACTGTCTAGTAGTACTGTCTAATACTACTGTCTAATACTACTGTATAATACTACTGTATAATACTACTGTATAATGCTACTGTCTAATACTACTGTCTAATTCTACTGTCTAATTCTACTGTCTAATACTACTGTATAATACTACTGTCTAATACTACTGTCTAATACTACTGTATAATACTACTATCTAATACTACTGTCTAATACTACTGTCTAATACTACTGTCTAATACTACTGTCTAATACTACTGTCTAATACTACTGTCTAATACTACTGTATAATACTACTGTATAATACTACTGTATAATACTACTGTCTAATACTACTGTATAATACTACTGTCTAATACTACTGTCTAATACTACTGTATAATACTACTGTCTAATACTACTGTATAATACTACTGTCTAATACTACTGTCTAATACTACTGTCTAATACTACTGTCTAATACTACTGTATAATACTACTGTCTAATAATACTGTCTAATACTACTGTATAATACTACTGTCTAGTAGTACTGTCTAATACTACTGTCTAATACTACTGTATAATACTACTGTATAATACTACTGTATAATGCTACTGTCTAATACTACTGTCTAATTCTACTGTCTAATTCTACTGTCTAATACTACTGTATAATACTACTGTCTAATACTACTGTCTAATACTACTGTATAATACTACTGTATAATACTACTGTCTAATACTACTGTCTACTACTGTCTAATACTACTGTCTAATACTACTGTATAATACTACTGTATAATACTACTGTCTAATACTACTGTCTAATTCTACTGTATAATACTACTGTCTAATACTACTGTCTAATACTACTGTCTACTACTGTCTAATACTACTGTCTAATACTACTGTCTAATACTACTGTCTAATACTACTGTCTAGTAGTACTGTCTAATACTACTGTCTAATACTACTGTATAATACTACTGTATAATACTACTGTATAATACTACTGTCTAATACTACTGTCTAATACTACTTTCTAATACTACTGTATAATACTACTGTATAATACTACTGTATAATACTACTGTCTAATACTACTGTCTAATACTACTGTCTAGTAGTATTGTCTAATACTACTGTATAATACTACTGTCTAATATTACTGTATAATACTACTGTATAATACTACTGTCTAATACTACTGTCTAATACTACTGTATAATACTACTGTCTAGTAGTACTGTCTAATACTACTGTCTAATACTACTGTATAATACTACTGTATAATACTACTGTCTAATACTACTGTCTAATACTACTGTCTAATACTACTGTATAATACTACTGTATAATACTACTGTCTAATACTACTGTCTAATACTACTGTATAATACTACTGTATAATACTACTGTCTAATACTACTGTCTAATACTACTGTATAATACTACTGTATAATACTACTGTCTAATACTACTGTCTAATACTACTGTCTAATACTACTGTCTAATACTACTGTATAATACTACTGTCTAATACTACTGTCTAATACTACTGTATAATACTACTGTCTAATACTACTGTATAATACTACTCTCTAATACTACTGTATAATACTACTGTCTAATACTACTGTATAATACTACTGTATAATACTACTGTCTAATACTACTGTCTAATACTACTGTATAATATTACTGTATAATACTACTGTCTAATACTACTGTCTAATACTACTGTCTAATACTACTGTCTAATACTACTGTATAATACTACTGTCTAATACTACTGTATAATACTACTGTCTAATACTACTGTATAATACTACTTTCTAATACTACTGTCTAATACTACTGTCTAGTAGTACTGTATAATACTACTGTCTAATACTACTGTATAATACTACTGTCTAATACTACTATCTAATACTACTGTCTAATACTACTGTATAATACTACTGTATAATACTACTATGTAATACTACTGTCTAATACTACTATCTAATACTACTGTCTAATACTACTGTATAATACTACTTTCTAATACTACTGTCTAATACTACTGTCTAGTAGTACTGTCTAATACTACTGTATAATACTACTGTCTAATACTACTGTCTAATACTACTGTCTAATACTACTGTCTAATACTACTGTATAATACTACTGTCTAATACTACTGTCTAATACTACTGTATAATACTACTGTCTAATACTACTGTCTAATACTACTGTATAATACTACTGTCTAATACCACTGTCTAATACTACTGTATAATACTACTTTCTAATACTACTATCTAATACTACTGTCTAATACTACTGTCTAATACTACTGTCTAGTAGTACTGTCTAATATTACTGTATAATACTACTGTCTAATACTACTGTATAATACTACTGTCTAATACTACTGTATAATACTACTGTCTAATACTACTGTCTAATACTACTGTCTAATACTACTGTATAATACTACTGTCTAATTCTACTGTATAATTCTACTGTATAATACTACTGTCTAATACTACTGTCTAATACTACTGTCTAATACTACTGTCTAATACTACTGTCTAATACTACTGTCTAATACTACTGTCTAATACTACTGTATAATACTACTGTCTAATACTACTGTCTAATACTACTGTCTAATACTACTGTCTAATACTACTGTCTAGTAGTACTGTCTAATATTACTGTATAATACTACTGTCTAATACTACTGTATAATACTACTGTCTAATACTACTGTATAATACTACTGTCTAATACTACTGTCTAATACTACTGTCTAATACTACTGTCTAATACTACTGTATAATACTACTGTCTAATTCTACTGTATAATACTACTGTATAATACTACTGTCTAATACTACTGTCTAATACTACTGTCTAATACTACTGTCTAATACTACTATGTAATACTACTGTCTAATACTACTATATAATACTACTGTCTAATACTACTGTATAATACTACTGTCTAATACTACTGTCTAATACTACTGTCTAATACTACTGTCTAATACTACTGTCTAATACTACTATGTAATACTACTGTCTAATACTACTATATAATACTACTGTCTAATACTACTGTATAATACTACTTTCTAATACTACTGTCTAATACTACTGTCTAGTAGTACTGTCTAATATTACTGTATAATACTACTATGTAATACTACTGTCTAATACTACTGTCTAATACTACTGTCTAATACTACTGTCTAATACTACTGTCTAATACTACTGTCTAATACTACTGTCTAATACTACTGTCTAATACTACTATCTAATACTACTATGTAATACTAGTGCATCTTCTACAGAGAAGAAAGCCGGTAAGACTGTACGGAGCGCGGTGTACGAAGATCGCCAGTACCGTAGTGATCGTAGCCCTCTGCTCGATACTCTACTACCTCGTGTTCGCGGGAAGCGCTATCCACACCGACGAAGAAATGCTTAGCCTGATCTTATACGCGCCTAAAACCGACGGCAGCCAATCTATGCGTAATACGCACAGCACTAAAAAGCACACTACTACTACTACACCTACGCCTACTACGCCTACTACTATTGGCATTACATCGTCCCTCATGAAAACCATTACGAAATTAGTAGTTTTGCTTACACTTAACAAAGCGAAACCGACGACTATTAACGAACCAGCTAAAACGACGGCAAAGACAGCACCCGTCGCAAAGAAAAAAGAACTAATAGCAAACGAACTAGATGTACATAATTTCATCCCCACCCCCATCGATAAGGACCCGCTAACCAAACAACAAGTATATATCGTAGTGAAGACGGCGAAACAGAATGTGGGCAGACTGAAAGTGATTATAGATACTTGGTTTAACAGCAGTCCTGGTAAGGTTTACTATTATACACACACACATACAGGTATTGATTAACATATATATATATATATATATATATATATATATATATATATTTTATATATATGTATATAATATACATTATATACTATATATATATAGAATATGTGTATATACATACATATATTATATATATGTATGTATATAAATATATAGAATATTTTTACATTTTTATTTACAGATATCATAAAAATACATTATTTTTGTTATTATATATATATATATTTAACAGCAATAATATATCACATTGTGTACAGCATAATGTATGACATTATATTTGTGGAGTATGCTATAAATAATAATCCTATATCATATTCAGTGAATTGTGGGCGTAGCTTATCACATACACATGCATATATATATATATATATATATATATATATATATATTTATTGATTGTTATCTGTGTTCAAATTATTCTCCAATCTTAAAATATCTATTGAAATACAATAATTGATTACTATTGACTATCAAAGTATCATATTGTATCACTACCAGGTGTACTATATTATTCATTTTCTACTATTCAATCATTCATGCTATTATTGTACATATACATATGTGTATATATATATATATATATATATATATATATATATATATATATATATATATATATGTATATATTGATATCAAGTTGGCCCCTCACAGTTATTTATAACATGTACAAGTCTATGACTTCTTGAGGGTCCATTTGTATCCGCTATTATTATATGTGATTCCTTAAATCAATATTATATATATATATATATATACTGCCTGTGCGGCTCGGTTGGCTAAGCAATCAGACATACAGGTAGTAGGACACGGGTTCAAGCCTCAACCGGACCAATAAAATATGATTTAAAATAATATTTAAAAGTCATCTTATATAATTGTATATACAACATTTATTGGTTCTCGTTAAAATCACGAATACATGTATTAATGCATTAACACGAGAGCGGCTTCGAAGGCACATTAGATCCATGTGGTTATAAGTGAATCATCTAAGTTCCCGGATGGGATGAAAAGACTCCGCCAAATTAACAATAACAATAACAATATATATATATATATATATATATATATATATATATATATATATATATATATATATATATATATATATATATATATATATATATATATATATGTATATATACTAGACATGTAAATTAATATGAATATACGAAGTGACGCTTTTTTAATTTGTACTCGAATTGAAGCATCCTAATTATAAAAAAGCGAATATGCATTGAATAATTCGTAGAACGAATACGAATAATTTATAATTATTGTTATCTGATGATAATATAGATTAATTAATATTTTAACACAAAACAAATGAATTTTTACTTAATAATCATTCTTCTCATTAATTATTTGAATAATAATAACAAGCTTTGCATTATTTAATTAAATATATTCCGTAAGAAAGAGAGAAATAGATCAATCGAGTATGATATGAATATTAGTATTTTTAAATTAAGCGAATATGAAAAGAATATTAGATTTTTTAAACGAATCGAATCGAATTCTTATATAGTTATTCATTTACATCCCTAATATACATACCCTAATTATTATCATAATAATCATGCGCGTTTTAGTTGGTAATTTAGAAAACATAAAGGGGTAACTACATAACGTTTTGATGAGTCATAAACTATGTGGCATACGCTATCGAAGTCTACACTAACAACTAACTAACAACACTATTAACAATAATCATTATCTCCCTAGATCTATTTCGTCACCGATTTAAAAGATAAACAAGGAAACAGTTCTACTAGTTAGTTCCAAACTATATGTATATAGATATATAAATATATAAATATATATATATATATATATATATATATATATATATATATATATATATATATATATATTATTATTATTATTATTATTATTTATTTGAGTCAGACATAAACAGTCCATAGATAAACAAAACAAAAAAAAAATTAAATACAACTATACAACACATATCTATATATATAAGTATATAATTACAAATAATATATAGTTAAAAAAACAATGATATACACCATGTTTTAAATATTGACGACGGGCGAGAAACATTATATAAATATATCATTTTAATAATAGAATTGTCAGATAATTTAACACGATTATATAGTGAGTAATACGACTTACGTAATTTTATAATAATATTATCGACATTATCATATAGGTACATTTCGGATGCACTGCATCTAGGTTTATAGCCAAGGGATATGCGATATGCATTATTATATGCTACTTGAATTTTTTTAAAGTAAGCATTATCTGTATCCCATAGACTACAAAGATACATATTAGAGCAGAATGTTTTAAAAAGCAATATACATACATATTTCGAGCAGTTTCTAAATCTATTAGATAGAGAATAGCTAGTTGTGTAAAGACGTTTAATATTACAGTTTATATCCATCTCATCAGATAAATTATCAGAAATCCAGTGTCCAAGATACTTATAAGCTTTTACTACTCTCAAGCATGTATTTCCAATACGTAGCTTAATTGGATTATGATGAGATTTGTTATAATAAATTGGTAGGATAACAGATTTTTCAATATTATATGTTATTTTATTACTATTTGCAAACTTCTGACAACAATCAATCAACAGCTGCAAACCAGATAGCGAGGGTGAGAATAAGGTTGTGTCATCCGCATAACACAAATTATTTATTATATTTCCATTAATACAATACCCAGTTTTAATAGAGTTCAGATTACCTATCATTGGATCAGTATAAATATTATATAGTAAAGGTGATAATATCCCACCTTGACGCACTCCATTAGCAACACTAAACGTATCAGAATTATAGCTTCCCCATTTAATATATATACGCTGATTTCGATACCAATAATTTAGAAAATTAATTAAGTATATAGGAACATTTGTATTCCTTAATCTTTCGAATAGTATATTGTGACTTATATTATCAAATGCTTTGGATGCATCTAAAAATGCAACAAACATATTTGTGTTGTTATTTTTATAATCATTGATCAACTGTTTTAGGGAAAAGACACACATTTCCGTGCCAAGCTTTGCTTTAAAACCAAATTGATTATCATGAGTAGATAATAGTTTATATATTCTATCGTAAATTACTTTCTCAATTATCTGACAAATTACATTAGAGATACATATGGGCCTATAATTCGCTGAATCAGTAGTTCTTTTGTTTTTATTTTTAATAATGGGTAAAATATATGATTCAATTAACTTACTCGGGAAATAAGAATTTAGAAGCATGTTATTGATTAGTAATACTAGTGTATCTATAATAGTATTATCTGCATAATTAATGTGTTCAACTGATAATCCATCAGGACCCACATTTTTACCTTTTTTAATAGTCTTAATAATAGATGATATTTCACTTCTATCTGTATAAACTATTTCATTAATATCCACTATTTGGTAGGGGTAATGACCATCTTTGCATCTATTGAAAATGCAACTATAATGATTGAACCAGAATTTTACAATATCAGATAAGCCATGTACATTATCAATATTATTTTGTATTGATAAGTTTTTTTTTAATTTACTAGATACAATTTTCCAAAATGAATTACGATCATTTATTAATTTGAATTCAATCATTTATTTCCCCATATATATATATATATATATATGGGGAATCATGAAGGGCGGCACACTTTATAAATGAACACTCGTGTGGGAGGTGTGTAGGAGGTAATTGACAGCTGAATATTTCGAGAGTTCAATGTGGGCGGTCTTATATCGTCACGCTCTACTACACATGCTAATATATTCTGAACGTGTAACACCTATATGCATAAAATATACATATGTATTATTTATATAACTATATTTATATACATATATACATATATCCCTACATGCACACATGCATATTTATTATTTATATAAATATATACACATATACACACACATACCTACATCCATATATGCGAATTTATATATACTTATTTATATCATCAATTATATATTATATTATCCAATGTTATATAGTTAATAGCTATAGTTGTATCCACGTGGAAGGCATCACTGTGTATTCTGGCTATAATATAGGTGTAGGTTAAATCTAGTAATCAATGAAGGTGGTAGTCAGATGTGTGGATATCACATGGATCGTGGGTTAAGAAGAGGTCGTCATTTTATACTATACTTTACATAGGTAATATATATAAATATACATTTAGTTACATTATTAGTTATTTATATATACTAGTTATATCATATAAACACTATTTACTAAATATATACGAATGTATTATATCATCATAACAATATTGAACATGTGTACTATATCCATAGATTTATAGTTTACTATAAACTATAAATTATACTATAAACTATAAATCTATGACTATATCGAATCATAGTGTATATTAATCTAGGTCATCGAGGGATTAAAATTAGACAAAGGACTTTGCTAGTTTATGTATAGATGTTACATAATTACACACGCACACAATTCTATATTGACTTAGTTACATATACATGTAGGGAAATGCACACAACATTATTTTGTGTTATCCAATTTGTATATCCATATATTTCTATATAATAATTAGTTAAATACATTTGATAATGCAAATACATATAGCTAGGTGTAATGTATGTATAGTTATATATAATATATTTTAAGTTATATTGTATATGATAAAAAAGTATTGAATGTATTTATTTTATTTATTATGAAATATATTAATAAATTATAATATGAGTGATATATAATAATAATGATAATAATATTTACACGTAAACAAATAACAGAAAATATTCATTATCATTATCAGCATTGTCATCGTCATCATCATTAATTGACATAATATCGTCAGATTGATTGATAAGATAAGATCCTCTCAATTTGAGGAACTAGCGATGTGTGTTCGGGATGAAGCAGCACATGATGAAGCCACTCGCACGTTATATGCGGCGTCTATGGATCTATTCCAACACACATCCAGTCTCTACTATTTCGGTGTATGGTCTGTCTATTAGAACCAACAACGATACGGAAGCTTCTAATTGTATACTGAATAAACGTATCGGTGAACCACACATTAATATGTATAAATTGGTTAACATTATACATGAAATGGCAGTTGATTTGAAGCTATCTTGTGCTATGGTTAGCATGTAAAAAATCAACCGCCAACAAAAATCTGTATTTAAATATAATAACCATCGCCCGATGGAATTATTTGATAAGTACTCTTCGATAGATCCTCTTATTAGTATATCAGCATTTTATCTACTAATGAGGGGATCTTATCTTATCAATCCATCTGACGATATTATGTCAATTAATGATGATGACGATGACAATGCTGATAATGATAATGAATATTTTCTGTTATTTGTTTACGTGTAAATATTATTATCATTATTATTATATATCACTCATATTATAATTTATTAATATATTTCATAATAAATAAAATAAATACATTCAATACTTTTGTATCATATACAATATAACTTAAAATATATAATATATAACTATACATACATTACACCTAGCTATATGTATTTGCATTATCAAATGTATTTAACTAATTAATATATATAAATATATGGATATACAAATTGGATAACACAAAATATTATTGTGTGCATTTTCCTACATGTAAATAAGTCTATATAGAATTGTGTGTGTGTGTGTGTGTGTGTGTAATTATGTAACATCTATATATAAACTAGCAAAGTCCTTTGTCTCATTTTATTCCTTGATGACCTAGATTAATATACACTATTATTCAATATAGTACACATGTTCAATATTGTTATGATGCTATAATACATTCGTATATATTTAGTAAATAGTGTTTATATGATATAACTAGTAGTACCTATAAATAAATAACTAATAATGTAACTTAGGGTGTAATTTGTAATGTGGGTGTAAATGTAAATGTATATATATTACCTATGTAATGTATAATATAAAATGACGTTTCTTCAAATGCCTCTTCTTAACCCATGATCCATGTGATATCCACACATCTGACTACCACCTTCATTGATTACTAGATTTAACCGACGATATAAGACCGCCCACATTGAACTCTCGAAATATTCAGCTGTCAATTACCTCCTACACACCTCCCACACGAGTGTTCATTTATAAAGTGTGCCGCCCTTCATGCATAGCCATATATATAAGTATATATATATATATACTAGGATTGAAAACAAACTCCAAGTATTCGAAAAAGAAAACAAAATGTTGATATGTTGGCCGCTTAGTTATTAGACTTTCACAGTATAAAACTTACGATACTCGTACTTCAAACTGTATATAAGAGTTGCAAACATTATTGTTCACGTGGTAAGTATATTACACACACTTTGAGAATAATACTTTCCCTAAATAAAGATACTTTTATTAAATTTTACAAAAAATTTAATATTTATTCAAATAATTATCCACTTTGAAATGAATGCATTTAGAAGTATCAAAATGTAAGTTCGAAATTTTTAAATTCTGTTTCAACGAGTATCATTACTTGAACGTTTCTATTCACTTACAAGCCAGGTATATACAGTGCCCTATAGAGAACTAGCATACGTGTACACTGCATCGTATACTATAGGAAGACGAGTTGACGGAACGCACATCCCCACCAAAAAGCTAATTTTATGTTGTGAAATTTATGATCTTTTGTTTGAAATATATATTTTTCATCCATCTAAAAATTTCGAAATTTAAAATATAAAAAATTACAGAATTGTCTATCTTGTATAATAAAGGGTTTTATACACGTGATAAGAGTGAACAATGTTGTTTCTGACATACCAAGTAACGTACGTGTTCGCGGTAATCATGACAATATACGTACATCAGTTTGATCATATAACCGAGCAGCGTTATTTCAGATACAATTGCACACATCGTTATGATGATTATGTTCAATGAAGCAATATTAAGATCAATGATACGTATTTAGTAACAAATATGATATATTGTACTCAAATGTAGACACCTCGACATTAAATCACCATCACTTTGTAACTTCTAAAATAGTAATAATAATTAATAATAATAATAATTTATTAGAATTTTTTGTAATTTTCTTTCGTGTATTAATAGTAAATAAACACAAAATATTGTGTTCTCGTTTCTCCTAAATAGTTTCGAAATAAGATTGATCTTCTCTAATGTTGTCGCCCATCTAGTTTTCCCATCTTGTTTGTTTATTGTTTTTTACTCTATCTGGTGCATAATTCATATAGTCTAAAAAATACTTCTTTATATGCCTCAAAGGAGCTCTTTTTATTATATTCACCATTAATTATTTATTATATATATTATTCAAACTGTTTCTTTTAAAAATTAATTTCATCCACCTAATTAGTATTGTTACCTATTAGACCATAATCAATTCAGTGATAACAAAGCGATAGTGATGTATTGGAAGGTCATGTCCTTATGTCAGTACTGTCCATGATGTAAGTGCCAACAAACGTTAGAGACATGAACAGTCATATCACTTTCAAAATTAATTAAAATATGATTATAATCATATATATATATATATAAATAAAATAAAAAATAGTATATATATATATATATATATATACTAATATTTATTTTTATTTTATTTATTTATTCGTGAAATTGAAAAATATACAAGTATATAAATTAATAATTACTTACTACTTATTTATATATATATATATATATATATATATATATCTTCCTACATGTGTATTCATACATATCATTAACAATTACGGCGATGCATTATCTTAACCTTCGTTTACCTTAACCTTCATTTACCTTGACCTTCGTTTACCTTAACCTTCGTTTACATCATTCACAGATGGACATATCATAAACACGCCCTGTCTCAAGACCCACGGCCGGTTAGCTGAACATTAACACCCTTAACCACTAACCACAGCCTGTTAGCTAAACACTAACACCCCCCTAACCCCTAACCCCTAACCATGGCCCCTTAGCTGAACATTTACAACACTAACCACTAACCACAGCCTGTTAGCTAAACACTAACACCCCCCTAACCCCTAACCCCTAACCATGGCCCCTTAGCTGAACATTTACAACACTAACCACTAACCACAGCCTGTTAGCTAAACACTAACACCCCTAACCCCTAACCATGGCCCCTTAGCTGAACATTTACAACACTAACCACTAACGCAGAGTATTTATATATGTAATTGTATATTATATGACAAATTTAAATAAATTGTATATAAATAATAAAGACATTTATAAATATGACCACATAAAGATGGGCGTGTCTTAATTCACATTAGACCGTGAATAAAATGTTTGACAGTTATTACTTGACAGTGTACCTTGGGCTTTGCTAATACTATGTTAATAGCTTAGATGTTCTAATATTCAAAATTATGAATCTAAAGTTATTCTTACGTTTATGTATGGCATTATTATGATCGAATACCTTCACATTCAATCTGACTATATCATCGGGTCATTTATTCTGTTTATGTTTAAATTACAATACTACGACGTATGTTCTCTTATCTTATGTTATGTTATCTCGTGTTATCTTATTTTGCGTTGAATGCGAACTAAAACATGATACGGATCTCCCGTTAACAGGGATGCTCTGTGCTGTAAGATGTCCTACGAATTGGAGTCATTTCTACCTATACAACAACACAACAAGTCAGTTTCAAAGTATCTCTATAATGTAATAATCTAGTAAGATAATATAGCATATATATATATATATATATATATATATATATATATATATATATATATATGTATGTATATATATATATATATGTATGTGTATATACCTGTCTGTATATCTTAGCATGTCGTTGTGTCACATGCAGTAAGTAGGACGTGGGTTCAAATCCCATCCAGACCCATAAAATAGTTCTTGGAACATTATTGTGTAAGTGATCTTATATAATTGTGTATAAATAAATGATCGGCTTTCGTTAAAACCACGGATGCCTTAACACGAGAGAAGTTTCGATGGGACATCAGAGCCATTTGGTTATAAGTATAGACTTTATATAAGTTCCTGGATGGGATGAAAGCACTCTACCAATAATAACAATAACATTATATATGTATAGGATCGTTGAATTATTTTATTTTATATATTCTACCAACATTATGGAATCTATTTATTATAGATTGCGTGCAAACAGATTTATATTACAGGTACCTATAGCCTATTAGTACATGAACTATCGGAATATAAAAGTATAGAATATCGTCGATAAGTAGCTATTTATATAGAAATTTCGTATTGCATTAACGTAACGTTCACCTCTGTCTACTGTACACCGTGAGTACATTGATCACTAACTATGCATTGAAATATAGCAGCAGTGTATTAGATATATCTAAATAATATATATATATATATATATTGTTTTTGAATTAGCGTAGAAAAAATACCGTTTAGAAATGATATAATACGTAATGTAACGTAAAGGTGCCTTCACACCAAAAAAGTAGGTATATTTCATCACGGATATCCGCGAGAATGATATTAGCCGGATTTTATTGATTTTCGGTGTGAAGACGAAAATATGCGCCAGATTATCCGCCGTATTATCTGCCGGATTTAATTGGAACTGGTTCTAAAAATATCCGGCAGTTTGACGGATATCCGTGAACTTTCAACTTGCGTTAGTGCGGCGGGCGTTGGAGCTCGCCGCGCGCCATTTCAATTTAGAACAAACATGTATTAATATATGACAGAAGCTAATAACACAGCCTAGACAATGATTATATAATGGGTGGTCAATTACACAAGTTGTTGTTACCATTATATGATTCATACCTACATAGAAATATGTGCACTTATTAACTACCTTAGTGCATACATATATGTGTTTGTGTTTGTATATATGTATGTATTTATATATGTATGTTATGTGTGTGTATATATGTAGGTAGATATGTATACATATGTAGTTAGGTATACCTAACTACCTACATATACAAACTATAATTATATATGTATATATAAATATATATATATATATATATATATATATATAAATATATATGTATATATATATATATATATTATATATAATTATATATATATATATATATATATATATATATATATATATATATATATATTAATATATATATAACTACTTGGTTATATATGATTTATTATACATAACATATTGGCATATAGTATATATTATATATATATTATATATATATATATATATATATATATATATATATATATATATATATATATTATGTAGTACATAACTACATACATAAATATACTATAAACAAATACATGCACTAAGATATTTAATAAGTTCACCTATTTCTATGCAGCTATGAATCATACAATGGTAATCAATGGTAATCAATGGTAATCAATGGTAATCAATGGTAATCAATGGTAATCATCGAAAATATCCGTCAACTGTTCTAAATAAATAAAAATCTAAAAATCCGGCTATAATAATTCTCGCGGATATCCACAAGAAATATCTGCCAGATAATCCGGCTACTTTTTTGGTGTGAAGGCACCTTAAGACACGAAAAATGATAAATTAATAAATACGTAATTATTATTGTATTGAAGTATGCTTCGAGAAGATAGAACGATGAACTAACTAGAATTAAAATTTAAAGCAAAGAATTAAAAGCTAATTTATATTACATATAATTTAATAGAGTATTGAAAACATTGTCGTATATAAACCACGCCAAACCAAATCTATTTCAGTGATTTTCGCACTACTACTAGTAGGTATTCATTACGTTGCGTGGATAGGGAGTGTTATTTATTTGCTTTACAAAATCGTTGATGTTACTCTCTCTCGCAGCTGATTCCGTCACTCCCTCTCCATCCCCCCTCTCTCTCTCCATTGTATGTACACTAACACCCCCTATATATTACCGCCCCGTTTCACCACCAGGTGGTTCTGCCACTTCGACGACGACAACTACGTGAACGTCGACCGCTTGGTACGTATGCTGTCTGCCTACGACCACCGAGAGCTGCTCTACTTGGGAAAGAACATCAAAACGGTACGAAGCTGCGATAATCTAGTATATAATACATTTATCTACTACAAAAACAAATATAAATACAAATACGTATTTTACCCCATCCCTGCTCAAGACACTTCTCGTATGAAGGATGGTGCACCCCATTAAATTATAATATCTCCTTTTATATATATATTCGTATCTACTATTATTTTAGTAGAAATATATCACGATGTTTATATTATAATTATAATACTGTAATAATTTTAATAATTTTTTTATATATCAAATATTAAACTCTGTAAAACAATTCTAGTAGTCATTTTGACCTATCTGTTACGTTACAATTAAATTAGTCGCAACCACTAATAAGTGAATAAGTATACTATCAATAACTTTCGGTAGCATACCACCGAATCGTTTTATAGCGCGTACTCTGAATATAATGTATGTATCACTGAATTAGAAAGTGGGAGGTCACGCAACCGGAGGAGCAGGCTTCTGCCTCAGTAACACCCTGATTGTAGGTATACTCAATATTATAGGGTTAGCGCGCCTATTTAGCATAGGGTTAAGTTGTAGCCATAACCATCGCCGTTAATATATCACGATGTTTATCATTACTATTATCCCCTATTATTATTATTATCTACCCTTAATACTATTTAGTTTGTTAACTAATGAATTACTTCTTATTATATTTCGTATATTCATTATTTTATTCTATATTCGTTGTTTTTAGTTTGATAGTCTATATTTATAATCAATTTAATATAACAACTGTAACATATTATATGTGTATCTATTCACGATTATCATTATATTTAGTTATCCACTAGAGACAATAATCTACTACTACTACTACTACTACTACTACTACTACTACTACTACTACTACTACTACTACTACTACTACTACTACTACTACTACTACTACTACTACTACTACTACTACTACTACTACTACTACTACTACTACTACTACTACTACTACTACTACTACTACTACTACTACTACTACTACTACTACTACTACTACTACTACTACTACTACTACTACTACTACTACTACTACTACTACTACTACTACTACTACTACTACTACTACTACTACTACTACTACTACTACTACTACTACTACTACTACTACTACTACTACTACTACTACTACTACTACTACTACTACTACTACTACTACTACTACTACTACTACTACTACTACTACTACTACTACTACTACTACTACTACTACTACTACTACTACTACTACTACTACTACTACTACTACTACTACTACTACTACTACTACTACTACTACTACTACTACTACTACTACTACTACTACTACTACTACTACTACTACTACTACTACTACTACTACTACTACTACTACTACTACTACTACTACTACTACTACTACTACTACTACTACTACTACTACTACTACTACTACTACTACTACTACTACTACTACTACTACTACTACTACTACTACTACTACTACTACTACTACTACTACTACTACTACTACTACTACTACTACTACTACTACTACTACTACTACTACTACTACTACTACTACTACTACTACTACTACTACTACTACTACTACTACTACTACTACTACTACTACTACTACTACTACTACTACTACTACTACTACTACTACTACTACTACTACTACTACTACTACTACTACTACTACTACTACTACTACTACTACTACTACTACTACTACTACTACTACTACTACTACTACTACTACTACTACTACTACTACTACTACTACTACTACATCTAGTGCACACAAATACTATCACTGATTATATAACGATGATATATTCGACATTGAACAATGCTGTTATGATAATGCGTTGCGGATGAACCATGGCCTCCTTTAGAAGCTAAAGGGGGCCACGGATGCACTGATGATGTAGGTCAATAGAATAGTGATGTTGCGAGAATGTCATGGTTTACTCGGGGGTGTCTCCGGTTCAAGGTCAACGGCGAGTTGACCCCTGTAGCGATGTTAAATTAAACCCCTCCCCCTATTATCGTTATACACATCATATAACCACTGTATAACCACTGTATAACCACTGTATAACCACTGTATAACCACTGTATAACCACTGTATAACCACCGTATAACCACCGTATAACCACCGTATAACCACTGTATAACCACTGTATAACCACTGTATAACAACTGTATAACCACCGTATAACCACTGTATAACCACTGTATAACCACTGTATAACCACTGTATAACCACTGTATAACCACTGTATAACCACCGTATAACAACTGTATAACCACCGTATAACCACTGTATAACCACTGTATAACCACTGTATAACCACTGTATAACCACCGTATAACCACCGTATAACCACTGTATAACCACTGTATAACCACTGTATAACCACTGTATAACCACTGTATAACCACTGTATAACCACCGTATAACCACTGTATAACCACCGTATAACCACTGTATAACCACTGTATAACCACTGTATAACCACTGTATAACCACTGTATAACCACTGTATAACCACTGTATAACCACTGTATAACCACTGTATAACCACCGTATAACAACTGTATAACCACCGTATAACCACTGTATAACCACTGTATAACCACTGTATAACCACTGTATAACCACCGTATAACCACCGTATAACCACTGTATAACCACTGTATAACCACTGTATAACCACTGTATAACCACTGTATAACCACTGTATAACCACCGTATAACCACTGTATAACCACCGTATAACCACTGTATAACCACTGTATAACCACCGTATAACCACTGTATAACCACCGTATAACAACCGTATAACAACTGTATAACCACTGTATAACCACTGTATAACCACTGTATAACCACTGTATAACCACTGTATAATCACTGTATAACCACTGTATAACCACTGTATAACCACTGTATAACCACTGTATAACCACTGTATAACCACTGTATAACCACTGTATAACCACTGTATAACCACTGTATAACCACTGTATAACCACTGTATAATCACTGTATAATCACTGTATAACCACTGTATAACCACTGTATAACCACTGTATAACCACTGTATAACCACTGTATAACCACCGTATAACCACTGTATAACCACTGTATAACCACTGTATAACCACTGTATAACCACTGTATAACCACTGTATAATCACTGTATAATCACTGTATAACCACTGTATAACCACTGTATAATCACTGTATAACCACTGTATAACCACTGTATAATCACTGTATAACCACTGTATAACCACCGTATAACCACTGTATAACCACTGTACAATAGCAAAGGCCAGTTTCTGAACAGGTGCAGAAAATATAGGTCACCGGACGATGTAACAATGGCTAAAATGATAAGTTAGTAACAGGCTCTTTTAAAGGGGGTCACATCCCACTACCAGTATTTCCGGAAATAATGTCCGCAATTTTTGTTAGAAAACGATTTTCTAGTAAGCTTTAGCGGGATACGGGGTGTATTTACCCCCTTACTTGCCGGAAATATAGTAACTTTAAAAGGGGTATCCCACTAAGAATTTCCGGAAATACTGGTAGCGGGATGTGGACGCTCCTTTACGCCAACAGAACAGCCCGATATCGCGCCGTTTTCATTCGTTTTATAATATTTAACCGATAGCAGGCGAGTCATAGATTTAATAGATAATGATATATAAACGCACGCATGCGGGGGTGGATATTCGTCTGTAATTTACGCCATTCACACCGAAACCGCCCACTATTGACAACTGTTCAACGGTACCTGACTATAATAAGCGGGTCATTATCATTCTGTTGTGGTGTGAACCCAGCTTAAGGCCAGATGCTCGTTGAAGGATAGTTAAATGTACGCCGTTTATATCGTAGACATTGTCTACATATGCGTCTACGTTTATCTATATTCATAAACGTGTATACATTGAAACACGCCTTACTTTATGATATCAGCATTACATTAAATATACGTATAAAGTATTTGTATGAGTTTTAGTAGCACGAATACTATGTATGTACATAAGAATATACTATTTAATTTGCGTTTAATGTTATCGTTGAAATAAAATAAACTAGTGCGTAATTTGTTCACTAGGGAAAGAGCTTAAAATGGGAGTAACGCACATCAACGAATTTCACTCCCATCTCGAAGGTCTCAAGGATATTAGGGAAAGTCTAGTAGATCAGGTACGATATGAAATGTTTAATAATTAATGGGAAGTTTGTTGGATGCAAAATAGAATAATTATTATTTATTAAAATCACTATATATATATATATATATATATTGTATACAATACAAATGTACCACTCACAAAGTCATAGGCTTGATATTATTATAAATAACTGTGAGGATATAATACAAATCGTAACATTTTTGTTCTTGTTTTGATTTATAATTTATATAATTCTTATTAATAAGCAACGCTATACAATTATATAATACTATATACGTGTAGCAAGACTCAATTCTATTATCTATGTATTATTATATAAGATTTATCAAATTATATTGTTCACCTATAACTTCGTTTCACACATTAAACGGTCATTAATTAAAGTATCTATATAGATATTAGCAAGGACAGAACGCGGCTAACAAATATTTTATGAAATTCTTATTTCTCGCTCGAATGATTATATCATATTACATCGTAGTAGACATTGTATACAAACGTTGATGCGACAACTCTTTTTTAAATCAATGTTTTCGATATTATTATATTAAATATTATAATTGAATACACATTATATTATTTAGAATCTCGACGTAAATAATATATAAAAACATTGTTCAATTCAAACGTAATTTATAAATAATGTGTATGTTATAATAACATTTATATAGAAATACGAAATTAAAAATATGAATGCATTTTATTTCACAAATAAATCAATATATCTGATATCTTTGATTCAAAGATTGAAATCATTGAAATTAAATTAAATATACCACTGAAAAGTATCTAGTTGAGAGTATAATAAGTAACCATTGCAGAGAGCCTATAAGCGTCCTTACCTCGCTGTTTGTGTTCCTTCTCTCTCTCCCAATATACACAATACTCGAGAAGAACATAATCAAATATTTAATTATCGTATTTGTTAATTTATTATTATTTTAATAAATGTATCGATAATTGTGGTTATTAATTTATTTATAATAAGTAAAAATAATACTACCATTTGTAATACTATTCGATTATGAAATATAATATATTTAGATATAATAGTAATTATAAAAATATCACGTTCCTGATGTATGCATAATGAATCAAAAGTGTACTATCAAATTATATATTTCATTTCATCATATCATGTTTTGATATTAAACACTTACTAGTGTATTATGCACGATGTGCTGTAGCATAGGAAGTTATAATAATAATAATAATTCTAGAGAGTTAATTCTATAACATTATTACGATCCGAACCATTCAAATAGGTCTTCAAATATTATTTAGAAGCGATCTTATATAATTGTGTATAAATAAATGATCGGCTCTCGTTAAAACCATGGATGCCTTAACACGAGAGCGGCTTCGAAGGGACATTAGAGCCATATATGGTTATAAGTGAAAACTTCATCTAAATTCCTGGATGGGATGAAAGGACTCCACCAAAATAACACTAACATCAGCATCGTTAAACAATCACCGAATATCATACGCCTACTACCTACGCTAATATAAATTACGCTGGTATGTATAGTTACTATACTATACTATATTATAGTATACATTATATACTAGTAACATCGTGTCGCTATACTAGAGTGTTACCAACACCTACTACAATCTCAGGGGGCTTATTCGCCGGTACCTGTTTAACTAAATATATCATTAATATATACATTAAAATTAGACGTACATTTAATTCGAGTAGAAAGTCTCGAATATCTATATCACTCGTTATGGAATATCTTTTCAGCGATTATTACGTATATGATAAACGCGTCTATTAATAATAATATGCGTATTATTTTTAGTATTTATTTGTTTACAAATATTTACGTCAACTTAAAATGGTAACTCTTCAACCAGCCAACCCGCAAATATATACATTTACCGATATTGTAACGCGTACCGGCAACGATATTTGACATTGATTTGACATTGAACAGTACACTAAACACCAGCTTACGTGATGCAGGCGAGTCTAACCCCTGTCCCGCCCACTACTACCGTTACGTGATGCAGGCGCGTCTATCCCCCCAGCCCCCACCCCCTGCGTCTAACCCCGCCCCCTTACTACCGTTACGTGATGGTTTACATTCATTCATTCGTTTAGATTTCATTGAGTTACAAAGGCAACAACACAATTAAAATCGACGGATTCCCGGTTAAAGACGACCCTACGAGGTTACTATCCTACTCGGCTCTAGCTACGCGCGCTTAGTATCTAATGTTGCTACCCGTTACTGCAGTCGACGTAGCACTACGCGGTGATATGATAACCCGTTCACTTAACGTAAGATTATAATCCGTAGCGGGTTTTAGTGCGCGGCCACAGCAAAGACAATAGTATACGTTACTTAGGGCGCCTTTAGGAGGACAAATTGTATACATTAATTGTAAATAACGGATGAAAAACGAATTTAAATTCTTCTAATAATATGATTATTATATAATCATAATGAATCTGAGCCCACTTAAATGTCAGCTCAGCTGAACTGTCAAACCGAGAATGTCAGTCAGGTTGAGATTTAACATCGGTTGTAGGATGGATGCGCGCAGCTTATTTAGCTCATCCAATGGAATGTTCCGGTAGCACACTATCCTCATATCATACAAATACTATTGACAATTATGTTTACTATGTTAAATATATTCTAATAAAAACAAAATTTTGGATATTTTTATTTCGAAATTAAGATATTATGTAAATAATTTATTTTAAACTAATCAATATAATAACACGCATAATACAATTCAATTAAAATAGTAGTTAACAATAATTTTAATATAATTAATATAATTATTTCTTAATTTTTCATATTTTCATTGTAAATTGTATTTATTTTTAAATCTATATAAAATATATCTTGCATAGAATACTTGAAAAATGCAAAAATAATTACTTGAAATATTTACAATACATTTGTGGATTTTTTAATATAACAGTATAATTTCTATCTATGTAAATATATATAACTATTACATGAGATTCCCCCTCTAATGTAGATTATTTTAGGAATAATTTGAAATTGTACTTATTTTATATTATAAAAACACATTTTTTTTGTTCAATTATTTACTAAAATTAATTATTTATTAATAAATATCAATAAAACAGGTTTTACTCGCTACATTGTTTATTGCACAAGGAAGAATGCGACAGATTAGGAAAAGTTTTGCACACAACAAAGACGATTAAAAAATGAATATCGTTATTATATCAAGGATAGGATATCTAATTATGTGTATCCATGTTGATTGATGTTACCGTATTGCTTCAAGGTCATCATACGGAGTATGTTGTTAATTTAATTTTTATTTATTAAAAATCTGGTTTCAAATTAATCATGCTTTTAACATGATTATATCTAAATTAGTAATGTAATACACATTATATTTTTAGAAAGTCGGCCTAACTGAAATATAAAAGCATATTTTAGTTTAATCATAATTTATAAATATATATATTATATATATATATATATGTATAATATTTATATTCTTATGAATATTATTTAATATATAATATTTTCAGTTTATTTTCATTAAGGGGACGCGATACCATTGATTTTTTCGAAAAAAAATTGAATTTCAAATTTTGTATTAATGTAAAATTGTAATACTTCACATATTATCTTTTATATGGTGTTTAAATTATGTTCATTACATTATTCATTTTGTTCATATTATATTATTTGTACCTGTATATTCATATTGTTTATATTCATATATTATATTTGAAACTTGTGTAATAATTAATTGTGACCAATCATGCTGACATAACTGGTATTAACTTTTGTACAATTGAATAGTTTTTCTTCATTTTTTCAATATAACTAGATAACACCTGTAAGATTAAAGTTATTTGTCAAAATTAAAAAATATTTATTTAACAACTTTTAATTAGCAATTTAGTTGGAAAATTAACATTTGTTATCAGATATTTCAATTATTTTTGTTTAGAAACGTATAACATAAAGATGTGTAAACATCTATAAATTTCAACATATAATATAAAAATATGGAATATTATTAATATATTAAAAAAAAATTAAAAAAAAAATTGAATATTTTTTGAGTTAATAGATTTCTTAAAATAGCATTTTTTCGTATCTTTTACATGTAAACCAAACGATGGTATCGCGTCCCCTTAATATATGATATTTACGTGATCAAATCTAAAATGTCAATGTCAATGATATGTGTGATATTAAATTAATTTTATATTACTATATTTTGTGATTTCCTAATCCATTATTTGTATTGGTTTGATATCAAATCTATAATAACAAAGCATAGCGTTGCTAAATACATCTATCAATGTATAATATATCTATATTTTTATATATATATATATATATATACTTAAATTATGCCATTACAAAATAAATATTTAATAAAAAAATCTGTTATATTTATTCTGAAGTTAACATTTATTTAATTATATGTTATTAATATTGTTCAGTATTTTAATTTCTTTTATAATAAATATATATATATATACAATTTAATTACTGGAAACTAATTAAAGTAAACTTCTGTATTTTTTAGTTTATACAATGTACTGTAAAATTTAAAATACTTGGTTATTCTGGAGAACTTCAAATCTTTAAAAAAAATCTAGTTCTCAAACTTCAAATCTTTTAATATTTTAAAATAATTTAACTAAGAAACAAATTAGATATTAAATAATTACTATTAATAATAAATAAATTAATAAATAATTATGATTAATTAATAATAATAATAATAAATTTATAAATAATTATTAATTAATAAATTAGAATTGAATTGAACAATTAATAATGTTTAATCACTTATTGAATACTTTACTATTATAATAATCCTATATATTAGTAATTTAATTGAACAATTAATAATTATTACTTACTAATTGAATACTTTACTATTCTAATAATCATATATATTAGTATATACACTATAAGTTATAGTCTATAACATAACAGGCTAAATACAATAATTAGTATATGTACACTATTATTAGTAATATTAGTAATATTTATACTATAATACTGTATTATTAATACTATACTTAACCTATATATAATTAATTAATTTAGATAAATAGTTTATTATTTATTAAAATAAATTATTATAATTGTGTTAGTGTTAAATATTTATTTAAAATGTATTTGTAGACAAATGTAGTTGTTAACGGTATAGGAATTAATATTTCTATATATTAGTACAGACAATCATCTCAACCTCATCTATTGATATTCCTTCAGTAATATTCCGAATATATATTCTTATATGTATTCATTTTTAAATATTGTTATTAATGAATATTAATCAAGGACAAATTTCTTGATAAAATGATTCTATTTAAAATTAAAATCAAAGTTATCATATATAGGTGGCATAACTGATAATCAAATTAATAGTATACATTTTAAAATAGTTGAAAGAAACTTACTAACCGAAATGATAAAAAATGATATCAGAACCGAAAAAAAATTAAGGTTAAAGATTTTAGACTATAAAATCTTTATACCCGAAAATTAAGGTTGGAACCGAATCGAAAAGAATTAAGATTTTAAATTTTATAAACCTAGTATATACCACGAGATGTACAACATTTATAATATAAATATACAGAGATATTTCATGTACTATCGAGTTTAACCCTAATTTGAATAGTAGTATCGTCAATGAATATGCAATATTATAGATGTCGTTTATTATAAGAAAAGTAATATATTAACAAAAATATTTCACAAATATTTATGTTTAAATCATAACACAAATAGAACTGTATTATAAAATTGATATACATATATATATATATATGTACGTATGTGTGCATATATATATATATATACACTTGGGTATAAATAAGAGTAAGGGAGTGGTGTGTCCAGTAGGACAGATGTACAGTCAGTTGCTGCGTGGATACAATGGAAGTCCAAGTGTCAAAGCGTCCATACTACAAGTACCACACCCTAATGCAGAGGCCACTTTTGCCCATATTCCCAGATATCTATTACGTTCGATGTACATAAAATACATGTACGTATAAAAACTTCGCGCGCATATCGAGCGATTCGCCCTAAGGGGGTGCGGGCGGCGGGGTGGGGGTCTACACCCGTAGTATCTCCATGCTGTTCGAGTAGCAGATAGAGATCCAGTCGGGTTGCATGGAAGACCACTGTATCTGATTGATGTCTCCGTTTGCAGTATAGGCTAGGATTGGGTCGTCTATAGCGCGGGGCATCTGCTGGATATCCCAGATTAGCGCCTGCTGGTCGTCGCCTGTCGATCAAGCGAGGGGGCGGGGCGTTAACGATGCGGGCGGGGCTTATAGATGATGAGGGGAGCGTTTTATTCATAAATGTGATATAATTTATAATATATGAAATAATTTAAATGTGATATAGATTTTAATGTGTATTCTATGTATGGTAATTAATATATCTGGAAAATTGTAACTAATTACTTTAGATATGCTTTAATATTATGCACGCGTAAATATTCCGCGACCTTGAGAATGTATGTAAATACACGATGTTTTATGAACAACCTTTTGCATGTATAATGGATTTGAAAATATTATAATAGAATTGTTTTATTAGTAAAAATTATTTATTTTAAGGCCCTGTCGCAGTGTATAAATGTTAAATATCATAAAAATACAAAATAAATATTATTCCATAAAACTATCATTTACTTGTGTAATTTAGTATCTATGAAAAATTTGCATCCAAAAACGATATATAAATCACATAAAAACATGTTTTTATGACCCTACTATATTTAAAAAAGTAGAAATATTTTTAATTTATATATACATTTTTATATAATATGAATATAGTAATATTTATTATAGTACATTATTATATAGATACTATTATATATTATACACATCATTATAGTCATTTATAAATGTAATGTGATAGATAATAAATAAGTTTATAAAAGTTAAGAAATAATTATTACAAATATTATGCTATGAAATTTCAAATGTATATTACTCAGTGATCAATATTTTCACTCTAGGTGTGTATGCATTCGTTGCTCTACAGGAAAATCTATTTGTTGATAATTTGTATTGATTTATAGAAAATATATTTATATGGATATCATTACAATAGAATATTATAAAAATAATATTTCAAATAGTTTCATAAGTTGATTTATAAATAATAATTAAAAAAAATATATATATTATTAGATATATGTATACATATATATATATATAACGATATATATTATGAATGTTCTATTGTAATAATGTTGTACTATATAATGTATATTATACAAAAAAAAGTGACTCAATACAGATAATAGTTCTATCATGACAAGTATTCTGAATAGACATATATTTTCCTATATCTATATACATTGTATTTTGAAAACATCTGGTAAATGTGGTCTGATCAGTGTGTACACTGCGATAGGGCCTTAA